>MTQE01002560.1:11572626-11646319 GCA_014337955.1 Aspidoscelis marmoratus | reverse complement strand
GCCTTGGCGGCGGCGGCAGTAGGTGAGCCGCGTTGTCGGCGGCGGCGGGCGGCGGCAGGCCGGATTGAAACGCCCCGCGGGCCGGATCCGGCCCGCGGGCCGTACGTTTGACATGCCTGCTTTACAGTAAAGCTTTGCATAAAATAAGAGCCTCCAATCAAAATCTGGAAAGTCTTTTGCAAAAGATGACAAAAGATGCTATTTAAGAAGTTCATATAAGCAAATATTCTCTGAAATTCTCTGAATATGTTACTTGATTTTCATAATTCATCTTCACAGAAATCTAAGCCTATCATCCTGGTTTGTTATCCTTTATACATTCAGCAATCAGGAAATAAAGGTTCATGGTATGCTGAAGAATGCTTACTTGACATCAACAATGTCAACCAGCTTTTTCAGAAAATCAGAGTCCAGGTGATTGTAAATATTAGTGAGAGTATGGAAATATACAATGACGTATTCCTTCATTACAATGTGGTCCATCACGTGAATAAAATACAAAAGAGCCTGAAAGAAAAACCACAAACGTCAGAACTTGAAATTTCTAGTTTCAGATGATAATTTTGGCACTTAACCTTGTTATAACATATAGAGAACTGCTGTGGGATTAAGAGGGAAATGCTGTACAAGTATTTACAATGTTTTGTTTTTGAGAGGCATTTTCTTATGTCGTAATAATAATAATAATTCCCCAAGCACTAATCAATAGATGCCTAGTCTGTCACTTAGATGTATGGTAGTAAATTAGAAAAACCCAGCTTTGAGTTTTATGTTACAGAATACTTGAGTTGGAGCAAGGGCTCAATTTATATTCTCCCATTTGCCTCAAATTCTGATTTGTCTCGGAGAGCAAATACATGTGTAAAACGGCATAATATCAGGGATTCTGTTCTTCTAGGTCCCTTGCAAGACAGAGGATCTAAGTATCAGAAGAACATAAAGCATCCAGGCTCCAATGAACAGCTTAATAATGATTCTGAACTGAGAAAACTGTGTATCTTAGTTTCTTCTAGTAATTTTTTAAATCTTCAAATAAAACCTGGACTACATTCCTACAAAAGAGACCTGAATGTCATACTCATTCAATAAATGGGGGGAAGTTATCTGTACAAATATGATCCCTCTAAATAAATTATTAACTCCAGAAATTTTCATAGGTGAAACGGTCTTTCTATTATCATGCTGCAGTAGACACAAACCCCCAGGGAAGACACATTTCCCCAAAATGTGACAGGTCTTGAGAGCAGGAATAACAAATATTCAGGCTGTTCTATATATTTTTAAAAGTAAACACTCTACAGGATTCTTGCTCTTGGAACAGGCTGTTCTCTTATGCTACAGGAGCTTTTATCCAGTACTTCCACATTTTATTCAGTACTCTTCTATGTGGCAACTTGGTTACTAGATCCCAAGCCAACATTTCCTCACACCTACTGGTCTTTGCAAGGCTCAGTGGTCTGGGGTCTTCTGAACTTGTGTGAGTTGGTTTGGACAGTCCAAACAGGCTCTACACTGACCAGATGAGCAAAGGACAGCTTGGAATGGGACAATGAAGGATTGTGCCAATCTCCACATTTTCTCTGGCCCAGCACATAGCCAAAGAGACTCAAAACTGCAGCTGAACCAAACTACTGCACATACCTCATAATGACTAGACAAGTCTTTTTGCAAGAGTATGCAGTCTTGGCTACCTCGGAAATAGTACCATGTCTACAGTTAAAGTCCTTTATATTGTTTTCCCAAATATTTGTATTTCTGTTTTACCTTTCCCTCTCAGCGTCTTAATTCTGGTTTTATGCTAAAATTGATTGTTCTATTTTATTTTATTTTGAGATTTAAAGGATGTGATACGTAATATTTTAATCAAGAAATAAATCAGGTGGTCACAAGTGCATCATACTTCAAGCAAGCCTCTTAAGCAAAAACTGGGGGTGCAGCTTGGATTGCTTACAAACATCATCAGCCTCTGACATGGTTTAATTTTATTTCCAATCTGGATTTGGCATAAAAAGTGCTGTACTTACTCCGTCCTTAAACACATTTTAAAAAAATGAAGCAATGTTCTGCTACATGGCTAATCTGCTAGGTGCTACCACAGGGATACATCTATAAGGGACCTATTGGTATTAACGGTGCTTTAATGTATCTATGCAGTGACTGTGTAATCTCCAATATGCTGATGAGAACCACTATTCATTTTCACCTATGGTTAAGGCAGCCCAACTTAGGAAATCATTCATGGAGCTTGATGGAGTGCCTTGTAAGGGTGATGAGGATAAGGATTGATGATATATACAAAGACTTTATTTTATCCTTGTATGGTTTTATTTTTGTATGCCTGAAATTTGATATGGTCAAGTGACTAATCAATAAAGTTTATTCATTTCCACTTACGCTATTTCCTCACTTACTGCTTCAAATCTGGATTAAGTAGATCTGGGCTGTAGAAATCCATGTCCTGGAATTCCAGACTGCAAAGTTCTCTATCAAAAGATAACCACCACCCCGCTCCCCATGTCCATATGGATCATATTGGGACAAATGTCAATGTATGTTATACAACTAGTCTATGTGGATGCTGTAGCACGCATCCCTAGGCAGAAATGGAATCCATTCCGGAAGAACTGTCCAGCATGCCATGCGATTGGTCAGCACGGCCATTGCTCAGAGCAGATATCCGGGCACAGCCTGGCGGTCAGGCTATTACGTAGGGTCCTGCCCTTCAGGTAGTTCAGTTCTTGAGTCCAGCCATGAACTTTGAGACTCCGGGCCTATGTGTGGAAGCTCACTTCTTAATCTGGATTTCAGTGCACAAGCATAGATTGTAGACCCCCTTTTTGGGATCTAAAGCTATTACGAATTAGAGGTCCTGAGGACTCCTTTAGTTCTGGATTTCTTTGATGCCCAAGGAGAAAGAGCAGCCATAATGGGGCCTGCTGTGCAGAAGGTATGTAACATATGCATACTGCATCTGTAACTATCAGGTGCTTAATGGGATCTAGAGTGTGGAAACATCCCACGTTTAGATAAAATGCAAATGAGGAACTAATTCAGCTGTATCTCTTTCTTGTAAATCCAGGTCTGAAGTTTTGAGATTCCCTCAGATACACTATAAATACAAATCTTGATCTTAAGAGAATTTCTAAAGAGAAGTTACTACTGAAATAAAAAATTTAATGTTAGTCAGAATCTTACCTTTTCCATGTCTATAAGTGTTACAGGAATATTTCTCCCAACCACCACCATCACTGTACGACCACAGTTGTCAACACCTATGAACATGAAGAGTCTCAGAAAATTACTTATAATTAATTTGAAAATCCCTTGGTCTACCAGTAGAAATCAAATCCAAACCAAAATCTTACAGTTCTTAAAGGCAACATTCCAGAAAGAAAGAAGCTTTCCTATTAAACTAAATACAACTTTCCCATTCTGTAGAGCATTGCTAAAGGTTAGGGTTGCATAAGTGTCAAAGAGCTAGTGATTCTCACAACAGTGTCACATTAATAATTAAGATATGAGTCTTCATTTGCTTATGTAACAATATTGTTAGCAAAGGAAAATTTGAGAGGTGATTATGAATGGGGCCTCAAACTCACCCGTCTGGTACAAAGCTTTAAGGGAAGCAATATCAGAGAGATCTTCAGCTCTTGCTCGACAAAGCCAGCGATTGTAACTAGAAGGCAGTCACAGATGTTATCAGAACTCATCCACCACAATATTTAGCAAAAAACTAGCACCAGAAATATATTAGTCAAGCGCTCTGAATCATATTTTCCACGTGCGAACAATATAGGAAAAAAAATGAAACAAGATGGCAGGGCTGTCAGCACAGCCTATTCATCCAATGACCTGAAAGTACTGCCCTCATGTTTTAAGAATCTGGATGTTACAATGTAACAGTCAATATACAGTGTAGCTGCTAACATTGAAGAATTCCACTCAACAAATCTCAACAGAACTATTTAATTGCAACGGTGTCTCACTTTCTCTGATGCTGTTTCTGAAGAGCTGCTTCCGAGAGTTGTCCTTGAAGGATGAGCCGCCTCTGTTTATCAACATCTCCCTCCATACGGGCAAAGGCGTGGGAGCCGATAAACGAGAAGTCTACTTCTAGGCCCTCCTCATCAGAGTTATCTAAAAAGATATGGAAACCAAATGAAACAATTACGTATAGTGAAGCAGGGACGAAGAACAGGAGTTAGGATTTCAAGAAAAGCCTTGAAGACAGTCAGTTCAGCAGTATAAGTGGTATGTAAAATACATAACTCAGCCCTCACCAGTATGCCTGGGGTGACTTTGGACCCCAGCCAAATGAAATCCTAGGCGCATTTTTTGCATGCAATTCAATTTCAAGACATCCAACCTCTCCCCCAAAGAAAAATCCTGCAGAAAACAGCCCATCACATGGAATGGGGAACAGTGTTCCTCACATATTTTACATGACAGTCAAATCCAGAGGTGGCTGCTCAACAGTGGTGAAGTGAACAGTGCTCCATCATGCTCAATAGCACTAAGCTTGAACATATTTTCTTTCATGAAACATCTAGGCATGTTTCAATCCAGGCTTGGCTAATATCTACAAAATCTATTATCCAAAGTGAGAGTAGCAGTCATATGAGTTAGGATAGATCTGAAGTCTTAAAATTCCCCACCTCTGTTATGCCTCCTGCCCCACCATTCCCAGTCTATACTCCTACTTCAGAGAGGGATGAAAAATGTGGTCATGGATGCAGAGGCCCTGTGGAGGAAGCCATGAAATTGGAGGCAGACAGGGATCCTCTAGTGAAATGAAGGAAACATCAAGGAGGACTAATTCCCTCTCAAGTATATACTAGAAAATCCCAGTGGTTGATGTGCTAGATGTTTCCATCTGTGCTCACAAGAGATTCATGTGTGCTGATGATAATAACTTGGATTAGTTTTGTGACTTATTACTGTAACAGAGACAAAGCCAGTATTGCCTAACAGAGAAAAACTAAAAGAAAATTATTTATATTAGTAAGAGGATATTCAGATAAGATGCACCTCTGGAACCACGTAAAATAACTTTTCATAGGATATTCTCACACAGGAGCTGAGTCTGTTCTTATAGTGAACTATATAAAATCTTGCATTTTTTAATAATAAAAAAAGCTTCTGTGGGCCAAAAAGCTTCCAGGCTGCTTTCTACCAGGTTTTAAAAGCAATAATGGCAAAAAAGAACAGAAGCTAACCCTAACTGCATTTACTTTCCATTTGAAAATGAGTATTTTTTTAAAAAATATTTCTTCTGCAAATGCCTCAAGAATAAACACATATGCTCCACAGAAGAATGTATTTTAACGCTGAATTTATCTTTTGAAATACACTAGAGACTCACCATCTAAAATACCAGGCTTTTCACTAATTCTGATCTGACGTTCTGGCACTACGGGTTCCCCTTCTGCATTGCCGATATCAGCAGGAAGGAAAGGCAAGGACTGACTCTCCTCTTCTAGTGATCTTGGAAAATACAGAGGCAGCAACTTCTGGTAAGTGGCCTATAAAACAAGAGAGAATTTCAGAAAGTTTTAAACTATAGATCTGCAGTATTTATCATGATAGGTCCCGGCGGTCAAGCAATGATTGAGGCTCTTCAGACAGGCAGCTTACCATATGATAAAACATGTCCCAGGCGTCTGGCTCTGAGTGAACTAGCTACATCACTAAAATCCTTTAACATGCATTTCTCTAAAATTTCTCACTTCAGAGTTAAGTGATGAAGGAAAGGGATACTTTCATCAGATGACACTCTCTGGGCCCGTACAGCCTTTCTATCTGATGTATTTGCTAGAGATGTCTCTCAGATGTTTATGCATCATTTAATAGGGGGGGGGGGTTCCACTTACCTCCCTTAATCTGGATCCAGATCTAAGAAATGGGTCCTTCAACTAAACTGGATTTAGTAGATTCTGATCTAAGAAGGTACCTGATGCATCTCCATGGGCGGTGTAGCACCCAATAGCAATGGGTACTAGGCATGCTCACAGTAGAAATGCTGGAGCACCCATGTGGCAAATCCAAATCTATCCACGTGGGGCCCACCCGTCACCCCATGTGTTTTTTTGGGTGCCACGGGGGTGTGTGCAAACTCTGTAGACTTTGAAGACTGTGGCAAATTGCTCCGGAAAATGGCATTGCTCTGATGGGTCATCTTCGAAGCCTGTGCCATTCTCTGGAGTTTCTTTTGGAGCCATATTCAGAGATTATGCACAGGCTTCCGGTTTCAGGGTTCGCCCCCCCCCCATGGGTGCCTCCCCTGGAGCTCACCCCTAGACCCCATTGCCCGATCACAATGGAAACATGCTCCGTATAATCCAGATTTGATGCCTGAAGACCCCATTGTAGACCTCTTTAATGGGGTCTATAGGAAATCCAGATTATAGGTCTGTCTTCACAATAATTGTTAATTAGGCAAAGCTGAGAAGATAGCAGTTGCCTCAAAAAACTCAGTGAACTTTGTGATGAATAGGATTTTAAATGCTGATTTTGGTTAGATCCAATGATGTTTTATACTTTATTTTATACAGCACAACTCCTGCCTTCAATATTTGCATTTTTTCCTCATTCCCAGTTTGCTTTTCTTGGAGAATACAGTGTTCTTTTAATATACTTTAGAAGCATTCAGCTAAAGTACTAAGATTTACTAACTGCCATTACATATAATCAACATACATAAAGAAAGTCTCATAGTATATTAAATAGTATCTGCAGTTTAATATTAGAAATGTTTCCTAGAAATCAGCAGCTATGTGAAACTGAACTAATAATGACTAAAAAACAAAAATGTGAACATCTTGAAACTAGAAAGTTAAAAAAATATTAAAAGGATCAACAAAGCAGGCTAGTAAATCAAGCTGAAGGCATGACTGCAGAATGAATATAAACACGAACAAATAAAAATAAATACAAGCAGAATGATTTACATACCTCTTCAAGATCAGATACTGCAAACACCACTTTTTCAAGTGTTGTCCCATGAATCTCTAAAAACCGCCTTACTGTTCCTGCATAGAGAACAGCAGTAGGGGCAGTCAAAAGAAAGAATCATTTCAAAATTAGCATACACACACACACTTTCTCTCTCTCTCCTCTCTCTCTGTATGTGTTCTCCTCTTAGCCATTGTTTTCTCCATCTGGAAGCCAAGGTATGAAGACCATGACAGGGCAGAGTCTCAGCTTCAATCTCCCTCCCCTCTCCCTTCAATTATTGTCTTCCTTACCCAAATAAAATTCTGTCTTCTTTTTTGATTGTCACTCTTTATAGATTTTTTAAGGTTGGAAGTTTCCCTCCACACTATTTATAAGACTTGACACAAATGGAATGATATAAACCACCATGCCTTAAAAGCTACTTACTCAGTGCTATGTGTGTGGCATCCACTAAAGGGTAACCTCGTTTCACAGTGTTTATTACACAGAAGCCAACTGAGGACATTGCTTGCTCCCTAAAGTCAGAAATATAAAGAAATAAGTATCGTGAGTACCCCAACGCAACTGAACTCAAAAAGAAATTCACTAAAGGGATCCTTATTCAGAATCAGGACCACTTTAGTAACACTGTAATGCACAGACTTTAGAAAACTGGCCAGTCGTGAGATGTGTGGAACAGCTTATCAGAACTATGTTCCCCAAGCCATTTAACCTGGCCAAGGTTCTCCTTAAATGGATATACCCAGCCGTAGTATGCTTTTATCCGTCCAGAAAAGATACTTCACGAGGTAATCAACCTCCCGTTCTCTAAGAGAGCTACAACTGACTACGCCCAAAGCTGATGAGAAGATTCTGCAAGAGGTTTAAGACTGCTTCGGGTCCCTTGCGTTGCTTCCAAGGAGCATGTAGAAGGATACCATTCAAGTACAATCCCATATCTACAGGGGATAGGTTCTAGACCCTATCGGAGTTACTGAAAACCATAGATATTTCAGGTAGGCCTAACAGCAGCAATGTGGTGTGGTGTGGGGGCTGGTTCAGTCACCATGGACAAGTTAAATCATGGTTACTGGATCAGTGGATACAGGGGTCTGACTGTATGCAAAAACTGAAAAGGCTTGTAATTTTAAGTCAGCCTTGAGACTTCTAATGAATGCTTAACCATCAGATGCTTTTCAGGGAAACGATATACTTGTATTACATGATTTCCAGACATCAGCTACTAGGAACAGTTTGCTTTTGTAGTTAGTTCTGTAAAAATACAAAGTAACTGGTGCTACATAGTAATGCCACAAATATGTTAACAAACCAACCAAAATCCACACGGAAACACTATAAATGTTTTCAAAGAAACCGGAATCTTAAGATTATATGACTCACTCATGAAGTAATAAACACAGGAGAACTAGGAGGCAAGTGGTTTCTCAGGATATTTATGGTGATTTAATAATAATTATCATGCAAGAATCTACACACAGGTTTTTCTAGGTGAAATTCATTAGCTAGTGACAGGAACTATTTGCTACTGTGACCTTCTCAGCTATCTTTCCTTTTGTAATTAAGTTATACTTAAAGCTTTTCATGAGTCTATTCTATGCCTTTGAACACAGCTTCTTAGATGAACATACACAACATCTACTCTTATCTCATTACAGGAGAGGAGTAGAAGAAAGGACTATAAATTCTGTACAAAATATGAATGCTAAGAAGGGAAAATAACTTACACATGACATATCTGTACAAATAACTGACAAATTATATGAGTAATGGGAAAAGTAGAGTTTGTATGAATAAGACCATGCATGATGCAGGAATACATATGCTCTGTTTCACAAAGTACTTGCTAACACATGCTTACTTTGCAATTTGCAGAATGTTGCGATAGCAGCTGTACAAGGAACTCTCTGCCGCAGTCCGGTATCGATTTTTGTATTTGGGTCCCACAGTATGTATGATGAAACGGGCCGCAAGATTAAACCCCTTTGTCACTTTTGCTTCCCCTGTCCGGCAGCCTTAAAAAGAAAAGCAAATAAAAGGATTTTATGTTTAAGCTAGTGAGTTTTTATTCTCCTCAAAGGGCTTGGAGGCATGTAGCAACTTTATTTCTTAATTTCTGAATATTTAAAACGCAGCTTACAAAACAGCGTAACTTGGTAGAGAGGGCAACCATCTTCATGCACAATGCTAAACCATGGTTCAGTGTTATATGATCCCCAAGACATGTGTTATCCTGAGCTGGGCTGAGTTGAACCTGGCTGGATCATCCCAACTTACATTTGGAGGCTGGGAGCTCTTTTAGGTGAGTGCCCAGCCCTGGTATACTGGATGAGCCAATCATGTGACACCCACATACAAATGACTGGGGCAACTGACACCCTGGAACACTGCATGGAACATTTATGGGCAGTTTACCATTGGTGCAGGCTACTGGACCATTTTTGCCCTGTAATCCTTTCCAAGCTCTCATTCCATGAAAACACAGTATTCTACGAGATGGCAGAGACTCCTGATAAACCAGACCTCAGTGCAGATGAGAAATTCCAGCAGGCTGCTGGCCCAGTGCAGACACAGCCAAACATTTTCCCACTTATTTCAGAAAGGTCTGGATGTTTCTCCACTTTTAACAACTGGAGCGTCATGTTACATCTAAAACTAGATAATCTCCTATTCTTAAGAATCATTTAACTAAAAAGAAGATAGCCTGTAAGCTGTGATTTGAAGGATCCAACTTGACTTTATCAAGAGGTTCATGGTTTTCAAGTTCCACTGCATTTTTCCAACCGACAGTTTTATCTCTATTTTTTAAAAAATCAATTAATATCAAACATTTAAATTTTAGAACTAAAGCACATCCCATTTCTGGCACTGACTAGCTTAATCACACTGTACTCACCTTTGAGTTTTTGTAGCTCTGCTCTGAGTTCTGGTCCTGCATGCAAGCAGATACTTTCAGACACAGGATTCTTATCTGCAAGAGTCTCATTGCTGGTGTTCACTATGGCTGTGCAGTTAAGCAATGCTACATCACCTTTCCTAAAAAAAAAACATAAAACCATTCAGGAGTCAGTATTGTGCAGAAAAAGTCAAGAACACACACATACAGGAATCTTTTCACAGACGTTAATTGATACTAGAGCTTGGTTTGTCTTCTCGACATGACTGGCACAGCATCCAAGATGATCAAAGGAAAATGCAACCTTCTCTATTTCTACATTTGTAAAATTTTGTAACAGCATGAAAACATAACAAAGAAATTATATGACCTTTTATTTTTGTTTATATCCATTTACAATGTACTTTATATCCCCAAGGACTCTGGGAAAGAACGTTAAGAACATGTTAAAATGAGGCTAAAACCCATTAAAAATCATGGGTGTAAAACTGTAGTAGAATATTTATTCATTTATTTACTTGAATTATTAGCATCCCCCATACCAAAAGGTCTCAGGTTGGGTTACAATCTTAAAAAAAATTAACATATAAAGTGAACATATTAAGATCACAAGAGTGCCTGAATGTGGGGAGGAAAAGCTGTTTCCTTATTTAGCTAAAGGCCAGGGCAAAGAGGTGTAAATAAATGTTATAATTATAATAGAATGTCTAGGAGGAGAGGATAGGCTGTCTCTTAAATAAAAGACCCAGGTGAAGAGATGCATTTTCACCAGCCTTCTACAAATCTATAATAATTTAAAAAGGGAGGCCATTCTATAACCTGAGAATAATCATAGAGGAGACCCTCTTATTGGTCCTTACTTCTTTAGTAGCAGAGGGTTGGGACACTACCAATAGGGTCTCTCTGGCAGATCTCAAGGGACAGACAGGATTATGTGGGAGAAGCACTCCTTTTAGCTTTTAGAACACAAGTCACTTAGGGCTCTGTAAGTCAAAGTTAATGCCTTTGGTAACTATGCAGTTCTTTTAAGATCAGTATGACACGTGTCTAACCAGCTGTGCCTTACTGCTGCATTCTGTACTAGCTATACTTTCTGGGTCACAATCATTAGGAGTGCCATAGACAGTCTTCAGCTCTCAAAGAGATGAATCCAAGAATATTACACACCCATCCTTTCAAAGGTGTGCAACCTCATCAAGAAAAAAAAAATTCCACAGGATGATTGGGCTTAAATACAAACATCAAACAACAGACCGATCTGTTGATAGAAGTGAAGTCAGGAGCTAAGATCGGTCAAAAGCAGGCGTCAAAGGCCCTTTCTGCACTAGGCCTTATTCGGGATTATATCTCAGGATAGGGACCAGCCATCTTCATGCTGGTCCAATCTATGGTAGGACATACCAGGGCCTACCATAGTCTGCACCGGCATGCAGATGGTTGGTCCCCATCCTGAGATATAATCTGAAATAAGGCCTAGTGCGGAAAGGGCCAAAGATTGTTCAAGACACTGACACAAAGATGATGGTCACAAGTCAGACTGAGCTGATCTGGCTCATTTCAGGCAGTCTGGCCTGCCAGCAGCCTCTGCTCAACAGACTCAATAGTGAGCTAAGCTGGTCTTCAGATTGGGGACTTGGTCTTTAAAGGCCCATAGAAATACCATTCCACCATGCTGGCATGCTTTTTTTTTTCACCACCCCTTAAACCCCCCCTCCTCTTCCATGAACTGGTAGGGAACTTCTCTCACTCATCACTACCTCTTGACCCACTCACGGCTGCATAAAGGGGAACTCCTACAAGCCAAGGTATGAAACCTGAAAAATTCAGTTCACCCTGAATGGAACCTAAATGTTAAGGCCAGGCTTGGTTTTGGAATGAACAATTATCGTGAGGAGAATGAAGAAGGCACTTACAGAGGCATGGCATATTATGGTACTGTACACTTTAATTAAAGAACGCCAATCATACAATTAAAGTATGTCAAACATGCAACAAGACAACAAAATTGGAATGCCAAACAAGACAATAGAATTTGAAAAGCTGCTCTAGGGAGTAAGATTTTTGATAAAAGAATTAACCTCAAAGCATTACAATAGTCTTTCACTCTGTGTTCACTCTAGGAAAGGCATTGTGGAGACACAACATAAATTAATGACTTGCATGCACTGTTAGCATCCTATCCCATCAAATTCTTACGTTCTAATGTTTTTTAAAAAATCCTTCTGAAGCTATTACACAGATAATGTGTCACTCCACCTACATTCTTCTGTGCTTCAAAGACATGCATCACCCACACCTCCACAAGCCATTCCATTCAACAGGATGAAGATCTATTATTGGTGCTAAATTTTATATTGCAACACTTGGGACTTAATTTTCAAAAGAATCCAAAATAACCAGCAACCAATATAGAACTGAACTGATTTCATGGATAAAGCAACTACTGTTTTTCACTTAAATTCTATTGCTGTGCATTCAATGTTAAAATTCACCAACTGGTTCCAGAACCAAGTGATAATAAATAATACTAACAGTAATAATAATAAACCTCCTAAATTACTTGTTCTAATTCTATGCCCCATTGCAGCACAGAAGCAACTTTCAGAATCAATATATGCCATGAAGATATAACTATATGATTCTAACTGTTTGGAAATAGCATTGGGAACATTGGTACGTAATCACGAACCAGCAACAAATGCCTGCCTTTTTATCTTATTAGAATTTATATCCCACCCTTCACCAAAAGGTCTCAGGGAGAAACACAAAAGTAAGAAATATAACAACTCTACTTTCATTTTGTGCCTGATTTTTTATTTAGTGTCACATTTGTATGTTTGTGTTCATGTATATAAATTTTTGTTTCATTAAAATCCAAAAACAGCTTCAACTTGCAATTTTATTATCCTTTCATTTCTCAAAACTGCATGCATTTTTCTGCCCTTGATCAACCGTCTGTTGTGGGATTCAGACTGGTGTCTCTGAAGGTTGCAAAACTTAGGGCCTTTCTGCACCTACCTTGCCATGATACTGATCAGTGGGTCTGGACCTAGCAACGCTATGTTGTCTGGATCACAGCAAGGTTTGGACTGGAACAACATTATCTGTACAGCAATGGCTGTTCAGCCCTGCTCCTGCACTGCCCTCCCCCCAATGAACGAATGTGGCTGACTGAGATGCTTTCATTTCTCTTTTTGACTTCTGAATGTTGGAAGGATTGTTTCCATATATTTTACACTGGCAGATGTTTCCATATATTTTACACTGTTTCTTTTGGAGGTCTGTAAATGGCTTCCAGATCTTGACTTTTATTATTATTACAACTGGTATATACATGTCATTAAAAATATTTTTTTAAAAAAAAAAACATTAATGATAAGGAAGTACATACCATAGTATTATTTTCGCATTGATGTCTTTTCTGTATGGGAATGGTGAGCGAACATCAAGCTGCTGTTCTTCAATTGGAGTTGAAGAGGTGTTCAGTTGATCTGCTTCGTAAAGATCAGTCCACCCTGGCAAACCATCAATATCCACAAACTGGGAGGGAGCCCCCAAAGGATCCATGGAATCAGGGGAGCACCACGTATTTTAGTTTACTTTAAATGTACAACATTGTTATTGAGGTCTTCTAGGTGCTCTGTAGTAGAGATAAATGTTTTATTTTTTTTCCCCACTGAAAACACAATGGTCAATTCCTGCAAAACAGAAAAGGATTCTGTAATTTTGTGAATCTGAATACTCAGAATAATGTTATAGGCCTGTCTGCAGTTTGGCAATCAGGGTGGCCTACTGTAACCGTGGCATGAATCATATTCACACTATGATGTAGGCTCTGTTCCAGAGTGGCCGAGAGCCATCCTGATTGCCCCGAGCTGTGGAGCAGTAAAAAATGCTCTACAACTTGACCAAACATGCCTAGAGCACTCTTGGGCTGTTTCTACACGGCTCTGTAGACGCCATTAAGAACCCGATTGGTACAGATTTGGAACGGATTTGCTGAGTACCCTTTGGCACTGCATGACCCATTAGTATTGCATCATTTGCATGAGCATTGTCAGGTTCTAGATCTAATGGGGTCTTTGGCTCACATAATCCAGATTAGACCTTTAAAGGGGTCTACGATCCATTCATATGCCTGGAAGACCGGATTTCAGAGAGCGCATCTGCACAAATGCCGGGCCAATGGGATTCAGGGTGGGCCTACATAATTGCTACATTCCCTCTTCATAGAACGACTACACAGATGAGCTATGCAACTGGTGGCTGGCAACACAGTAGCTACGTAGGCAACTATGCAGCCGGCTCCCTTCATGTCCATTTGTCAATGGAAGTGACTCTTGACTGACAGTTGTGCAAGCCAATTGCACCATGCTACAGGTGGTACTTCCTACATGGGCCTATTCAGTGCCTTAGGGTGGGTGCTATGGGTCTGCACAGCAGCCCTGTTTAGCATTCATTGCCACTGGTGTATACTATGACATATATTGCTATATGCCCTGTGTGGACTTATGAGGTCTTCGTTTAGATACGGAACTACAAGGATCAGATTTGCCAAAGATCCAGATTTACTTAATCCGGGTTAACTACAGTAAGTGTGGAAACGGCTTTGATTAATCCCTGGACACAGCCTTTGTATTATTTCCTATGTGGGGGCAGGGTGGCTGCGCAAGGCTGTTGTCAGTCCCAAATGGAGCTGTTCACAATTCACTAAGCCCCAGGTAGGCCTGGGTGAAGTTTGGGATGGGTTGAAATTCGCAAAGTGAATGCCGCTCACTGTCCCTAGACCCTTTCTGCATTTGCCCTTATTCTGGATTATATACCAGACTAAGGACCTTCCATCTACATGTTGTTGCAGACGATGGCAGGTTCTGCCTGGGGCCTACCAAAGTCTACACAAGCATGAGAATGGAGGGTCCCTGTACCCGGATGTAATCTGGAATAAGGCCCAGTGCATAAAGGGCCCGAATATTAATTGCTGTGAGATACTTTCTCATGGTAGTTTTGTGTGAAAACGTCCTATGTTCAAATGTGGCACAAATAAATTATTATGAATATACTGCATCTTAAAACACTTAACTTCATATATAATCTTTATAGCTCACCATACACCAGAAGTGTTCAAATAAAATATTCATATTATCAGTTAAATTCAATACATATCTATAAGTTTTTGAATATCTGTATATTCTTCTGCTCAAATGAGACCAACTTGTTGTAAGTTAATTCATCCTTGGAGTCTGAGAATTTTTTCAAACTTTTTTCTCAAAATAGCAAAAGCTATTGTGAACATTACAAATAGTAAGTAATAACTTACACGTAGATACATCAAAAACTGGGGAAACTGGGTTTGGGATTGCACTGAGGTGAAATGCAGAGTGAGAGATCAGCAAAGCAACAAGCTGTTTTCTTTTAGCGTTAAATAACTCAGAAAATTCACCTTTGGGATAGATAATGTGGAAATAAAATTATCAGTCACGTTGCTGATGCTCTGAAGCTGGACTAACTTTAGGTGTGACCACAGCCTTACAGATGCTAAACATCTGCTCGGCAAGCTGATAGTCTTAGAGCCTGATATAGTATTAGGAAGGAAGGAGGCTGTGAAGGACATAAAGTATAAACAATGGGAGCCTACTTGTTGGGAATAGTAGATGACAATTTAAATAGCATAAAGACTTTGATATTATACATGGTGACAGTAGCCAGATTGTTATATGCACAGAAATGGAAGGAAGAAGAGTTACTTATGGAGGAGGACTGGTTAATTAAATTGATCAAAATGGCTGAAATGGACAAACTGACAAACTTACTAAAGGACAAAATTATTGAATATCTACAGGACTTGGAGGTGACGTCGGAGGGTTTTGGCTAACGCTTATGGAAAAGAATAAAAGGCATACAAGGGGAGCATGGAATTAAAAGATTATAAGAAGACGAGTCTGAAGAACGGAGGAAGTTACACAGATAATATCAAAGCATTTTAACAATGGGATGCGGAGAATATTTTTGCTGAAATGTTTGGAAAATGCTTTGGGAAAATAAAAAAATGGGAGCCCACGAAATTCAATAGGAAGCAAGAGGTCAATGCAAACGCCAAACATGCATAAGCAATGACACACTTGCAAGACGCGCGGGCTGCCGAATAAGCGAGTTCAGCGGGTTCAGACGACACTCTCGCCAAAGACAAACGTGTACACAAAGGGCACAGAAGCAGGAGGAGAAGGAGAAGCAGGGCCATTTTCAGAAGAGGAAGATCAGAGGAGGACAAGGCACCTGCTTGCGGTTTCCGCTCATCGGCTTCCCTTTTTTGCTCCAGGAAACAGAGCTACCCTCGTCCAGGAAGGTCTGCCCCCCAATCTACGGACGAGAACCCTAAACCTGAGGAGAGGAGAAGAGAGGAGAGGAGAGGGCGGGCAAGGTAAGGTCGGGCTATCTGCGAGGAAGCCCCTCGCTTAGTGCCGGGCACCAGCCCTTTGCATGGGGAAAGGGACCAGGCGTGTCAAAGGTGGCAGGGGGCCGCCTGGTTGGGCAGGACGAGGAGCCGCCTTGGATCACACGCCACCAGAGGGCTTCCAAACAGGACGAGGCTGCGCCTTCCCCTCTCGCTTACCTGCGTCTCCACCTGACACATCCGCCACCCAGGTAGGATGAACCTCTTCTGGCCCCAACTCCAGCCACAGAGACTGACTCCTAGACCGCTCCCCGCCGTCTTCCGGTGAACGCCTTAAACGGGATTCCGCTTCAGCCTCTAGTTAGTAGTCCCATGGTACCATAGAGTGGGAGGCGAGAGTGACCGCTGAGCGGGAAGGGAGAGTGGGAGTTGTAGTTTTACAATGGGCCAATGTTCACCCAGACTTCTGAGCTTCTTTTGCTTCTTCGTCAGGGCTGGGAATCTAAATGCGGGAAGCTTTCCTGGGCAAGAAGTGGGGATCCCCACCCCCCTTCAGGAAAAGCAGCCACACCGCATGTTGTATAGTCGATAAGCCTTTGAGCAATTTGCTGTTGATCTTTTTTAATCGCCCGCCAGTGTCATTGCAGACCTTTATTTCTAGGCTGCCAGATGCGGGACGGGAGCGCGGCTAAGAAAAGTTTGCAAGGGCTGCGCAATGTTCACTTTGCAGGTCACAGGCGGGGCTGAAGCTGCCTTAGGCTTCTGTGGGAAGGGGTGGCATCTTCGCACAAAAATACCTGCAGTGCAAGCCAAAGTAGTTTCCTTTGTGCTCCTTGAATCGCAACACACGTGCATCAGCACTTGGATGTACAAATGTGAAGGAATCACCTTTCTTCGTACCCAGCAGGCACTTTCTTCTTCTCTTCCATTGGATACGGAGGAGCAATGATCTATAACCTTTCTGGATCTATAGCCTTTCTGAATTTAGCCTTATCCTGCAATTTGTACCAGAACAGGGACCTGCCATTCATATTTCATTTCCATTTTATTTGTATACCACCTTTCGAAAAGTAAATTTGCCCAAGGCGGTTTACAGCAAATAGAAAAATATACAGTGGAAAGGAATAATCAAAACATTATAATAAAAATACATTATAAAAACTGTATGTCATACAAAATATTGGAAGATAAGCCATAACACACACGCCACCACCACTAGAATTGAGGCAGCTGAGGCCAAGTGCAGACTATGGCGAGCCCCAGGTGTGGTCTGCCCTAGTTTGTCTTTGCATGCGGCCAGCAGACCCGTATCCTGAGATCTATTCCAGAATAAGGCCAAGTGCAGAAAGGACCCACGAAGTGCTGAATTTCACTATTGGTTACTGGACGAGCAGCGAGCCGGCCGAAACTCCCTCTCTGCTCCAGAGACAATCAAGCAGTTTCTCTTGCGCGCTCCCGGAAGCTGCATATCCAGACGCTGGAGGGCGTCTCTTCACTTTCTTACGCAACTAGAGGAAGAGGAAACCCGTTCCTGTACTCTTAGTCCCCGCCTTTTCCGGTTTTTTATTTCTGGCATGGGCGAGTCGTCTTCCCTGCGGCGAAATCTCGTGGGGAGCACATGCTGTAGGAGAGGAATCCTTTGGCCACTGTGAGTGGAGTGAGGGGGTGGCAGCTCTGGACATAGTTGTCCCACTTACCTGGCTTGTCCCAGTACGGGACGGGCAGCACTGTGCCAAGGTGCACAACCCATTCCCCAAGCTGGGAGTGTGGTTATTCCTGGAGTAGAACAAAGCTGTCCATATTGGGGCAGCCTGTTCTGCACCAGTTTGGAAGGTCTCGTGGGGTTGTGCAACCTTGGACTGCAACAGACCCTTCCAATAGCTGGAGAAAAGGGTTTCACATCACTCTGGAAGACCTTAACGCATGAGCTGTCTGTCTGAGGTTCTGCCACAGCATCTCAGTAGGGTCAGGACTTTAACTAATCCATTCCAAAGCCTCAATTCTAGCTCAGAATTTGATTCATTGGTGGCTTTTTTTTCACATTGATGATAGGTTGTGCAACATCTATTTCTTTAAGTTAATGAAATTACCATTTGAAAGCTATATTTTATGTTTAATTGTGTTTTTTGTCTCATGTTAAATTTTGCCTGAAGATCTGAAACAAGTCAAGTGTGTCAGAAATGCAAAATTGAAGAAATCAGGAATGCAGGAAATACTTTTTGTCAGCACTATATATAAGTCCACAGTGCTGTCATAATTCCATCATGGCAAATAATACCACTTGCCTAATATGTAGAAATGAAAGATCAACAGTTCTGAACACAAAGTTTCTCTTTTTCATTCATTTTCTTCTCTAGACTGAATTCTACAAGGACTCTTCACAATGGGTCTCACCAAACAGTATTTACGTTACACAGACACGGCTGTCTTTGGAATAATTGGCACCCAAAAAGGCAATATTGTTTATGTGACTCTGCGAGGTGAGAAAGGTCGTTATGTGGCTGTACCTGCCTGTGAACATGTTTTTATCTGGGATACACGTAAAGGCGAAAAGGTGAGTATTTTAGTGTTTTGGAACATCATTTACATCCAAAGTGCCATGTTCCTTACTTGTAAAGTTGTTATTTTGTACTTGATACCTTAAGTATCCCTTTAAAATGCTGTATGAGTGATAGCAGTAAGTAGATAACTTATTAAAGTTACATTGAGTTGTAGTGTGTCGTAGTAATGCCATTTTGCAAGAAGAGTTTGTTGACTTTTTCCATCCTCGGCAGGATTAGCTCCATCTAGCTTACAGTCAACAGGGTGTGTTGTGTTTTCTGTTCTTCATTTGTCTGCTGTTTATTAAAAACAAGCTCATTTGGCATGGCTCCAAATCTAGTTGACATTACCTAACCACTGAAGAGAGGTTTTGGGGAAGAAAACAGCTGGAGGAGATCAAATGAAGGTGCACAGCAGCGGCACAGAATCTAATTCAATGCTAGGAATAATAAGTCAGCAAGTGCCATTTTGCCTCTTTATAAACCTATACTGAGGCTACATTTAGAATATTGGGTTCAGTTCTGGTCACCACACCTCAAAAAAGAATGCAAATTTAATCTGTGAACATGATTGTGCTCTATTGTATTACTGAGGCTGCTTTTTTTTTTCTTAACAGGTTCTCATCCTTCAGGGGAGCAAGCAGGAGGCTACTGCTCTCTGTCCTTCCCCAGATGGCCTGCATTTGGCCGTTGGCTATGAGAATGGATCAATCCGTGTTTTTAGCCTCCTAAGTGGTGAAGAACATGTTAGTTTTAATGGTCATAAGGCTGCTGTTACTGCCTTGAAATATGATGATTTGGGAGGGAAGCTGGCTTCAGGATCCAAGGTGAGAATTGTTGGGTGGTTGCTGAACTGAATGGTGTCATCTATGTAAATATCTGGCTTATTCGTGGAATATAATATTTAGTACTCAACTTTCCAATATTTCCAAGGGAGGTTTAAATAAATCCTGAAAACAGTCTTGCATTTTTCTTGATTCCAGTTAATGTAAATTTTGAAAGGTACTCTGTGGTCATTAGACAAGGAATATTGTTCTGGACTAGTTTTCCTCCATCTGGTAGCCTCCAGATAATCAAGGGTGGTGGAGGTGATGGTACAGATCATTTGTATGCTGTTTTTCTCCAGTATGTATCCATGGTAGCTTACAACGTACAGTATATAAACAGTAGAAGCTATGATAACTATAAAGCATACCAAGAACAATATATTCAAACATGCATAGAGATCCAAGCATTATATCATTATTCGGTAGAGAGAAACCACTAAACTGAGTAAACATCCAATTAGATAGCTTCATATTGACCACAGTGACAAGGATGGATGGAAGATTGTCAGTTGAAGGTTGTCCAGAAATCTCAAGAATGCTCAGATTGAAGAAGGCTAATCTGTCCTGTTATTTTGTTGTCCAGTAATTAAAGGAATATGTCACAGTTCCTTCCTGCAATTATTGAGAGTAAAAACTTTATTTCACTTCATTTATTTAAAAGCTTATGAATAATTTGCTGTTTGAACAAAATCTCTTGCTTCACCAGTGCTTCCAGGTGGGTATTTTAACTTTTTGTTCTGTCCTGGGCAGAAGGTTTAGTACAGTTGAGAGAACCAAACCAGTCAAACCACCAAGCCAGGAAGGCATTGGCTTAGTATGATACAAGAATAAGTCATACCAAACCTTCCTTCTGCTCTCCAGAGCATTGCAGAATCAGGGAACAGAAGAACATGGTAGCTTTGAGATGTGCTGAAATAGTATTGGTTAGAACTGGTTCAGAACAAACTGGAGGGAAAGGGTTCAGGATCAGGTCCTGAAAGAAACTGGGGTATTTGAATCCAATAGTACACTTGTTTGGTGCCCCCCAGCTGCACACGTGTTTTCAAGTAAGTGTGCCAGGTGCGTAGTTTTCTGCCAGCATGGTTCTGGGGCCTACTAGAACTTTTGGAAATAACATACCATTGGACCGCCCAACAGGCCATTCATGTCACTTCCTGATAGTTACACCACTGTGGGTCAAATAGTTCCCTGAAGCAGGGATGTGCCGAAATTGCATTAATTAAAAAACAAATGGGGGTTGGAGGCCAAGGATTGTTAGGAAGAGCACCTAAAAGCTCTGATTCTTTTCAGCTTCGCTCACTTACATGCAAAGAAACCACAAAGCGAGGAATCATAGAATCATAGAATGGTAGAGTTGGAGGGGACCTCCTGGGTCATCGAGTCCAACCCCCTGCTCAAGGCAGGATCTCCTAAACCATCTCAGACAGATGGCTGTCCAGTCTCTGCTTGAAGACCTCCATTGAAGGGGAACCAACCACCTCCCGTGGCAGCCTGTTCCACTGGTTGATCACTCTTACTGTTAGAAATTTTTTCCTAACATCTAAACTAAATCTTTTCCCCTGCAGTTTCACCCCATTGTTTCTAGTCCTTCCTTGAGAGAGTGAGAACAGGGCTGATGCACTTGTAGCTCACGTCATTGGCATCATTATAGGGCCCTTCATGGGCAGGTCTGTGTTACATGAGGTCATCACACATGGACAGGTGCACACTGAGATTCTTTGCCCATGTACATTGACATTGCATGCTGCAGGGCTACCCATGAAAGGCCCTATAGTAATTGCCAATGATGCAAGCAACAAGTACGTTCTCTGCTTTGCTGAGCACCTAACAGCCTTTGCCGCTAACCCCCTTTTCTGTTTGAATGGAAGTGAATTTGGTACCCTGATACTCTTCTTGGCTTGCAGGCACGTCCCTTGCACAGGCCTAGGCCTTTTGGCAGTGGAGGACTGCATGATGTCCCAGAAAGCCAAGCACATGGACTTGTACAGCTCCATTTCCTAGATGGTCTTCCACAACATGGAGCTGTGCACCTTTGTGCCCTTGGCTTCTGGGAGAACCTGTATCCCCCACTGCCAAACTGTATTTCAGAGGATTATATGGGTAGCAGCTATGCTGGTAGGTTGTAGGTGATTTACAGTGTTGGCGGTGGATGCAAGAAGAGAAAGCTGAGTTGGTTATTTCTGAACCTCCAGAGGTCCACTTTATTTTTTGATCAAACCCTGAGCTTTAAATGGGCTTCTGTTCAGTAGTGACTCTTTTGGATTGCCAGTGTTCATGGTGAACAGATTCATCTAAAATCTGGTTAAGCACATCTTGAGGTTCTAATAGATTTTTATTTAATTATAAAATGCACTCTGATCACCTTAAGGGTGACTCAGTGGGGGAAGTAAGTCACAAGACTACTGAATCCCTGCCTTTCTAATAGTCTAAAACATGAGTATGGATACTAGTTATACGATTCTCAAGGTGGGCGGTTAGCATCTGGGTGCATTTGATACCTCAGCTATGGTACTATGGAGGCAGGAAATGCATTCGATAACCTGCTAAATTAATTTTACTCTGTGCATACTTGTGGCAGTAATATGCATAAAGATATATTATTATTCTGCTTCCAGGACACTGATATCATCATTTGGGATGTGATCAATGAGAGTGGTTTGTACCGGCTAAAAGGCCACAAGGATGCTGTTACACAGGTTCTTTTCCTGAAAGAGAAAAATATACTGGTTTCCAGGTAAAAGTGCTCATTATGTTTCAGCTAAACATATTAAGAGAAGTTTTGGTACTGATCTAGCACATACAGTATGTTAATAATCTCATTAATCTGTATTAGTTGTGGCATACAAAGCTGAATGCATCTCATCTATAATGCTGTCTGCCAAGTTCTTGACAGCTTTGGAATCTCTTTGTTTCTTGTGAACACGGGAAAGCAAAAATGAAATAAAACAACTTAATTTAATGCTGTACACATTCAAAACGCAACACGTCCCAGCCTCCCTCTCTTCCAGCATCAAGCTCACTCCTACACCGATCATTCTTGCCATTTTCCCTTCTCCTAGGTTGTGCTGTTATCAGATGTACTCTGGCACTCTGTCTGTGCGCAGAGGCTTCGAGATCTTTTTAAATCCGTCAGCTTTGCTTTTGATAGACAAGCAGCTGGCAGTTGATCGTTAGAGGAGGGGAAAATAACCGTCACTTAAATGATGTTTCATTTATTAAGAGTGAAATTGGAACAGTTCAAAACTTGATTTAAAACACAGAATCAAGGATACCATTGATGCTTAGTATTAATTTGTTACCTAAATTAGTCAAATTATTGTAATTTGCTATCTAATCTTTGTGTTTTCTTGGCAGTGGAAAAGACACCTTAGTGAGGTGGTGGGACTTGGATACTCAGCACTGCTTCAAAACTCTGGTTGGACACCGCACTGAGGTAGACTGAAACGTAGAGCAATAAGAATGGAGAGAGAAGCAGTCATGTGCTGTTTGTTTTTCTATTTATTTCTATGAGTGCAAAATATTATCAGTATAAATGAAAATTGTTTCTTCTACGAAAATGCTAAAAGCAAATTAGTTTTAAGTTGCTTAGCTTTGCTGCTAATTGTGGAATGTGATTTTAAGTAAAGATAATTAAATCCTTTGTGTTTTAGGTGTGGGGATTAGCTTTAATTTCAGAAGAAAAATGTCTTGTAACGGGTTCTGCTGACAGTGAATTGAGAGTCTGGAACATCAGCTATTTTCATGAAGTAAGAGATTTTCCCTTAATGCTAGATATTGCTTGCATGAGTTCTTTATCTGTGTCCTTTTATATACTGCTTTTACTGAGAATTTTCTTGAGTGTTTAATAAGGGAGGGCAGAAATGCATGCAGACAGAACAAATGTTCTGTATATGCATGGATTAGGTTCCTCTAAACCAGTGGTTCTCAACCTGGGGGTCGGGACCCCTTTGGGGGTCAAACTACCCTTTCAGAGGGGTCGCGACGAGTCTCCTGCTGCCCTTCCCTCCCACTTTCCAGCTGCCCCATCCCCGTGGTTGGGGGTCTCCACAATATGAGGAACTCCATTAAGGGGTCGCGGCATTAGGAAGGTTGAGAACTGCTGCTCTAAACATGCAAGCATTAGTTTTTGTTTTGAATTCCAAGAAGGAGACCATGTAGAAGGTGTAGGCCTTATGAGACTGGCTAGCTGAAAAAAGAAAGAAAGATATATTGGCAGTGGGCATCGTGCAGTTCTCAGCATTGCTGGAAGTAATTTTCAAGATCGCATATTTTATGTCTAGTTGTTCTGGAATTCCAGCTTTTGATATACTCTAATTTAATCCCCTTCAATTATGCTTCTTTAGTATCTTGGCATATCTTGCATAATGCTTCATTTTGCACAATTAAAATGTAAAATGAATGAAGAAAATGTTTCCATGAGGAAAGGCGAACGTCAGGAAGGGAACCTTCTCCATCTCTTTGAAAATTACTGTAATGTTTTTGGCACTGTAAATAGGACCAAGACCCCAACGAACCAGAATCCAAGAAAAGCAAAAGGGCTGCTGAGCACAAAGAGGCGTGTTCTGAAGAGGACAATTCAAATGAGCACAGTGAGGCTCAAGAAGAGGTATTTTTCTGCATGTGACCTTGGTAGTCTGTTATGTATGAGTGTTGTTTAAGATATTAAAATTCAGAAAGAGCAAAAAGCACTGTCTGAAATATGAAGAGGCCCTGTTAATGAACAATATGTTTTCTGCTTTATCAGTTCAGCTGGGTCTTTTTAAAAGCAGTTGGGATCTTTTTCAAGAAAAGAGTACACATGCATGGTATAATCCAGTGAACATTTTGTGGCTTCTGCACAGTAAAAATATATTCATTTACTTCACACGAGGGCTTTTGATTGGGCCCTGGAACAGTCTCCTTGCATCTTTACCCCATCCAAATTATGACTGCTTCTTCTGTTCTTCCTCTGTGACAGTAACACCCATTCTCTGCCCTAGACTAGCAGGCTAATTAAGAGATAAGAAATACTAGGTAGTAACAGCCCTTGCAATAAGTGCCTGACTTTCCACTGACAATTATGGAAATAATGCTTGGCTTGTGGAACCAAGTATGTGCAAGACACCATGGCTTCCATAAGAGTGGCCACCATAAGGTCTGTAGATTGCTGAGAGGCCAGTGAGGATAAACTTTAAACCTTATCTTAAAAGGACTGATCTGAGAGACACCCAGGTGACTCCCTGACTCGTTCACTAGAAATCCCAGGTATCTGAAGTGCTGGAGAGTGCACTGGGAACATAGAGCTGCCATGATCAGTATCTTCTAGACACAGATCACAACCCCTTCTAACCTGAGTAGATCCAAAGAGTACGAGGGGCTCTTTAGGCCTGTTCTTCTCTTTTGCCAAGATTCCAAGGGTGGAGGAGAGTATTCCATGGAGGTCTCTGGGTTGAGCTCTCCAAGAATGGTTTCTTGTATGAAATAAAGCTTCAATCAGTGAGTAGCCTTTGGACATAGTCTGAAATGCCCCCCCTGTAGCTTGTTCTTAATCCTTACTTAGTTTTGCTCTTGTTGCTAAGCTATATATTTTAATAAAGGGTTGGACAGATTTTCTTTCACTAAAATATATTTCCTTACTCATGTTGCTATCCGTTGGAGTACAGAGCAACAAGCATAGAGGGTGGTTTCCTTGTTATCTTGAGAAAAGACAGCTACTTATCAGGGCGTCTGTTTTCTTGTTCTGACAGCTAACCTGTAGAAAACTTAATAATCTCTGTGCTTAATTATGTCACTCTCCCATTCTTATTATAGGGAGCATCGGTACATTTATATTATTCATTACTGTAGGCATTTTTCTTCAGCGTGGATCTCTTTCTTTATTAAGGCTAATCTTGTATCTGAAGGTTAGTCTGAGTTCAGAGAATTCAAGAAATAAGTTGACAAGATGTCCAACTGCTCTGACAGTAAATATTTATAAGTAAAATTGTATAGATGCTTTGTTAGAGGGTATATTTCTTGTCTGGATACTGAACTATCATTTTACTTCCAAAAATATTCAAAGAAAGCCATCAATTCGCATCCCCAACAGCGTGATGACTGTATTCCATACTTTTATTACCTGCTACGCAAGAAGTCAGTTTAAGAAAATATATGTTCATAGTTTTTGAGAAAGTGTTCAAGTGTGTTATCCCGTATTTCATTATGATCTGGAGCGTGATGTTGAATGTTTCTTGAAGCTGCTTGTGTGTAGAACAATTGTTCAGTTCTGTGGTGTCAGTACTTTTTTAGAGTCATCTTGCTTCTGGCAATTGGGTCTTTGTTGCTCTAACATTTTTCTGATTGATTTATGACTCATTTTTTGCTGTTTAGCGCATCTTGACATGTGTAAAAGAGGGTTCTATCATGCGGGAAGGAAGAGACCGAGTCGTTAGCCTTGCTACTGACCGCTCAGGGAGAATTCTTGCTTGCCATGTAAGTTGTTTGGCTTTGGTATGATTGGGAAGTTACTGTTTTCATTTGGACATCACATTTAGAGATTTCTGGGTAAAGAATCTGATAAAAACATTTATCATTCTTTTACAAGGGAACAGATTCTGTCTTGGAGGTATTTTATGTCCTTACAAAGGAAGAGATTTGCAAGAAAATGGAAAAGAAGATGAAGAAAGCAAGGAAAAAGGCCAAGTAGATACCATGCTCTTTGTTTTTATACTATATACATAAAACTCAAAAAGACTGATCTAAGTGAGAGACAGAAAATTTTGAATGTTGTCTGGGACCAGTAAATCCAACATTTATTACTTGAATAAATTATTATTTGATTTACAGTGTATTAGTTCTACATTTTGACAAGAGGCTCATTAAATTTAAAAAAGGTCCATACTACTTACTCTAGTGCTGGCCTTGTTATATTGTGAAGCCTTTAGAGTTTTGGAGATTTTGTTGAAAGACAGCACAAAATCAGTACAGAAAAAGAAGAAGAGTTTAAGGGGACCTATTTAAGGGGACTCGAAGCAGCTGACATATGCTTCTCTCCATAACAGACACCCTGTGAGGTAGGTGGGATTGTGAGAGCTCAGAAGAGAGCTGTGACTAGCCCAAGGTCACCCAGCTGGCTTTCATAGTGGAGCGTGGAATCGAACCCAGTATTCCCAGATCAGTGTCCGGCTCCCTAACCACTAGACCAAACTGACTCACAGTTTTTGTATTGTTAAAGTGTAGAGAGGAATTTTCTGAAATAGGTTTGCCTACTGAAAGGTGGAAGAGATGAACAGTAAAAAAAAGCGAGTGAGGGATTTCTTCTACTTTCATTCATTCATACCCTTGCTATCTCCTGAGCATTGTCAGCAAACTTAAATAGAACGCTTAGGCAAATTGGATTCTGTCCTTCAAGCTTTTGGTTGTTTTCTTACAAGCCATATCTTGTCTATTGCATTTACATTCTTAATTTCTGATTTAAAAAAAATGATTTAAAATATTGCAGGCAGAGCTCAAATGTTGAAGGGGAAGAATTTGATGGCAGCGTGGAATGCAGCCTGCAAGAAAAGATTTTGCGGCTCATAAACATCAAAGCTTCTTCAAAAATCAAGTGAGTCAGAAGTGCAGAAAGGGATGGTCACAAGAACAACTTTATTATTTCTTTCTGGGACTAAGTGCTACTAATTTACATGGTGCTTTATAGATTGAAAATCCCAGAGCAGCATTTTAAGTGTTGAAAGTACTTGAGATGGTTGGTATGAAAAGGAGATGACTAGGAGCAGCTAAGAATTGATGCTAACTCCAATTACCTGCTCTTGGGCGTTCTTTTTTAATAACATGAGATTTAAGGACTGGAGGAGAAATAGGCCATTTCTGTACTTTCCGGAACTTAGATTGCTCCAGCTGTTCCTACTGGAACAATCCAGCTATCCCTAAATCAAGCTGCCTGCACTTTGGTGCACCATTGAAATGGGTCCCCCTATAGGCCAGTTTATGTGCTAGTAGGTTGGTGGTCTACTGTTATACCAGACTAGTTGGCCATTTTGGGCTGCCTAGATGGTGTATATATTCTCTCCAGAGTGGGCAGAATGGTCTAGTGGGTGCAAGACCTCTCTGTTCCTTGCCAGAATGTGGAAAGAGAGGTCCAGAAGAAGACCATGCACTGCACTATAACGGACTGCAGGTAAATGCAGTCTAACACAGGTGTTCCAGGAGGGATGTCTAGAGACCAGGGTTTTAAAAATGGCACCATTTATTTGGACAAGAAACTGATGTTTTTGAAGTTCTCAAGGCTGGTGAAAAAGATTGCAAGCAAAAACCTGTGAGAGGGTGTGTGAGGAAAAGTAGGGCTATTATAACAGAGCTAGTTTTGGAGGTAGGCAGTCCAGGCAGCTGTAGGAGGTAGTGGGTTATGACTCTGTATGCTACTTGGGGAATATTCAAAGAAGCTTTTGACCTAGTTTATGGGTCTGTATGAGGAAAAAAGATGCTGCTATCCTAGTTTTATTATCATTTGTTGATGCAGAACTGCTTACCAAACTGGTTGGGGAATCCCCTTTGCTTTCCAGTAGATTTGGAGATGCCTAGTTTATTTTTGGTTTTCATTTTTTTTTCTGTTTCCCCCTGGTGAGAACATATGCTAAATATGGTAACAAGAAAAGAAGTCAACTCTAGGACTCAGATTCCATACTGTTTAAAGGGACTGAAAGCAACCTGATTAACATTAATCTGGGATCCTTAACATGGTATAGTGAATCCTATACCAGGACCTTCCTATAACAAACGACTAATTCTGGCAGCTCAGTGTTTCAGACAGCTGTAATTAGAATTTCAGTTCTTTTAAATAAGGTTTGTCTGCAGTATTTTTAAATAATTATGGCAGGTAATGTTTATGTCATGCAGTTGGCTCGATGTTGTTTTGACTCTTGATATTTTCCAGCAATTTATTATTTTAACAGGTCTTTCGACTTGATACACAGTCCAAAGGGGGGACTGAAAGTTGCTGTACTCCTCCAGAACAACATAATTGAGTCTTACACCTTGAACCCATCTGTACAGGCACCCAACGTTGTCCAGCTGTCCAAGATCACCATTGCTGGTCACCGTAGTGATGTCAGAACATTGGCATTTAGCTCAGACAATATTGCCATTCTTTCTGCTTCTGCTGAGTCCGTCAAGATTTGGAACAGGTATAAAATCTCCCTGAACTCCAGGAGAAAATCGACAAATGCATTATCTACAAATGCTACATTTCTTAATCTTGAGTAGGAACTCAGAAGGATTTGAGAAATACACCTTTAGAGTGTTTTCCTGTGATTTGAAGATATGCATCATTTAGCTATTTCTTTTTGTTTGAGCAAGAGGCAAGTTGACTTTTTTGAAGCTGAAGAGATTCTTTTTTGGGAGTATATTTATGGACAGTATTAGGTGGGTGGAACTCGTAATAAGCAGGTCCAAAGTAGCAGAAGAGCTTCTCTGTGTTCTTTTTCTCTCTGTTAACCTTTTTCCTTTTATGTAACACTTGTATGCATCAGTTTATTTTTTCTTTGGTCTCTGTTTCCATATCTGCACACATTCATGAATATTTAGGGACATGCATGGTCTTGTTGCATGTTCTTTCATTTTTTAAAAATCTTTTAAACTGATTGTTTCTCATTTGGAGTCTTTCCCCCCGAAAAGTAGCCCTGTGGTGCATTTTTAGTAGTATAATCTGGTATTAATGATTTTAATATTTTCTTTAATACCTCTCACAGACGTTGAACTAAGTGTAAGTGAGGGTGAATCATAAAGATGACAAAATGGACGCTGTTCCTCTCTGCAAAAATTAGCCTTGTGTGCTGTTTATTTTTCTTAGATCTACCTTGCAGTGTATCCGGACCATGGTGTGTGAATATGCACTTTGTTCCCTGTTCGTACCCGGAGATCGACAAGTCATTATAGGAACAAAGGTAAAATGTTAGTTCTTTCTTGTATGTTAGCGGACTGAAAAATCTGATTATATTTTAGATCTCATTTTGGGGGGAAATTCTTTCAAAATTAGAACCATTGCATGTTTGTAGGAGTTTTGTTCTTGGAGACACAACTGTGCTACAGATGGAATCCCCAAGGGAAATGCAACTTGATGTGCATTTATGCTATCCTCTTATGGGACTTATTATAACCCGCCCTGGGACCATTTGGTGAAAGGCTGGATATACATTTCTTAAATAAGAAAGCTTGCTAGTCACCTACCCTTGCCTTCTAATCTTCTTAATTCCCAGTCCTCTGGCCTTAAGAGAAGGCACAAAGGTTTCCTTCAACACTCCTCATTATATGGCTCAGTTAGCATATTCTTGATCTCTGTCATATTCAAGATGAGGAAGCTGTAACAAATCCAGTTTTTCTTTTTATTCATAAACTATAATGAAAGCAACTAGGTTAACTTAGAAGTCACTTGCATCTCTTTATTTTTATTTATTTTATTTTTATTATTTACATTTATATCCCGCCCCATACCCGAAGGTCTCTGGGCGGGTTACAACTTTAAAACAACAGATTAAAACAAAATGCGCATTAAAAGATGTTAAAAATTCAGTACATATAAAATATACAACATGTTTAAAATGATAGTGTTTGTACTGGGGGAGGGAACATTAACAACTTAGCCAAAGGCCAGGGCAAAGAGGTGCGTCTTTACTGCCCTCCTAAATATATATAAGGAAGGGGCCTGACGCACCTCAAGGGGGAGGCTATTCCACAATCTGGGGGCCATCACAGAAAAGGCTCTCTCCCGGGTGCCCACCAACCTCACTGTTGAAGGTGGTGGGACAACCAGGAGGGCCTCGCCACTTGATCTTAAGGCACGGGCCGGTCGATACGGGAGAAGGCGTTCCTTTAGATATTTGGGGCCCAAGTCATTTAGGGCTTTATAAGTCAGAGTCAAAACCTTGAATTGGGCTCGGTAGTGAATTTGTTTAGTTAAAACACAAACTGTTAACATTGTACACTTTGGTTAAGACATTAGGTTTTATTTCAGTTCATAATACCAACTTTAGGTATATTACCATATATTCCGGCGTATAAGACATCTGGGCATGTAAGACAACCCCCAACTTTCCAGTTAAAAGTATAGAGTTTGGGCTGTACTTGCCATATAAGAAGACGACACCCGGCGTATAAGACGACACCCGACTTTTGAGAAGATTTTTCTGGGTTAAAAAGAAGTCTTATATGCCAGAATATATATGCCAGTTAATATATAAACTGACTCCCCTTTTATCTTTATTCTCTGACTACTCTTCCCACCACTCTTCTACTCATCCTTTTCCTCTTAGTACCAATGTTCATCCGACAACTATCAGTTGTCAAAAACAAAACTTTTTTTGCTTTTACTCCTCCTCTGAGTGCCCCTCCAGCACTTTGCTCACCTGAGATTAGTCCTCAGAGGTCTGAAAGTGTTGCCTGGCAACTAACCTCCAGGCATTGCTCTCAGGGCTAGGCCATCTCAGTAGGGTTCTAAGAAGCGCTTCTTAGGCAGACCAGGGTATCTGCAGCAGAGTATATACTTTGAAAAATCTCTCAGTTGGACATATAATGCTTTTGTGTATTGGAGTCTTTGAGAGTTTCATAAAATTTCAATATATTTTTATAGTGTGTTATTAGTAGAGAACACTGTTTGAGCTGGCAAGGTCTTCATGCATTGAATGGGTCTGTTAGGGGATACTGCTTTTGCTAAACAAGTCACAGGACCATAGGAAATAATACTACCATAGGCACACTCAGTTTTATATATAGATGTATATGTGTGTGTTTATTTTTTTTATATGCTTGGTGAACTGTGGCTTTCCTTGTACGATATGGTATTTCAAAGTTGGAACGTAATATACTTTCTAAAAGAAAGTCTTGTTTTGAGTTTAGAACTTAACCAGGTCCTGTTTTGTCAGAATATTCCAAGTTGTCATGTCTTAAGCCAGTCTAGGGAGCAAACACATGCACACACACTCAGGGCTAGCAGTAGTAGCAAACAGCTAACGTTTCAAAGTTCTTTGGGGGAGCAAGAATAAAATGTAGTCAAGTTCTGAGTTACAAAATGCCAGAGAGTCTGCGGTATCAGATATCCGTCCAAGGATCAGAAATACAAAGAGCACATGAACCGGGATTGCAGGATAAAGAGATGTGTACTTAAGTAGGCGAGGGAGAATCTTACGCCCCCTTTTGTGCAGGTGCTTGGCTTGCAGACACTCTGACCATCTCAGCTGTTGTCTCTCTTGCCTCAGAACGTTCGGTGAAGGGCATTGCCCAACATTTTTGTCCGAGCTGTCTCCATCTTGGGCTATAGGGTCAGCATTCACATTGAGACCCTGAGCCATGCCTGTCAAAACCTGGGTTGACTACACATTCATGTAGACATGCAGGCTTAGCGTTTGGTGAAGTCACAGACCGGAATCAGGCTGGAGTTGTCTTCCAAGAGATAGCTTTATTCTTGCAGTAGCAAAATTAGTACAGGACAGGCAGGGAGAAGTATTTACAGGAACAGCAAGGCAAGTATAAGGTAAGGTATTTGGCATCAAAGGCAGAGACTTAGCCAAACACTAGGACAATTATACAGGTCAGAAAGACATGTCATGAAAGGGGGAAAAGAACTGACCAATCCAAAGTGGACCTTTCTCCAGGTGCTATGCATGACCAGCCTGGCTAATTGAAACAGGTGTGCTGGATTAGAAGGTCCAGGACATTCCTGGCCATGACTTTACAATTCTTTGCAAGCAGGCAAGTAGCCCAAGACTACTTTAATAATTTAAAGCTCCAACAATGCCTCCCTCGCCTTGACTGTCAGGGAAGCTTGGCTTGCCTTGGTTTTCCCAGGCAACAGATAGCTCTTTGTCGGATGAGGAAGAGCTGATGGCACGAGGCATGACACATGTTCTGATGGAACAGGTCCTTCAGCCTCTAAGAGGCAGCTACTTCTTCAGGCATGCCAAAGAGCGGAGGTGGAGGGGTTATTTCCTTTTAGCAACCGTGTCTGAAAAGCTGATGATTGGAGCTTCCCCCTCCCCCTTTACTACCATCTGCAGTTGTTGAAAAGAATTTTTAAAATAGCAGTAGCCATCATTGCTGAATGGGGAAACAATTATCTTCCTTTATGGAAGTGAAGGCTGCTGCCATAAAGGGGAGAGTTGGTTTTTTGGGGGTCGCTAGGATCCTGCTATAGAGGACAGGGGATTCAGACTCAGTCTTTCACAGTTACCTCAAAAATCTAGAACTTCTGAATGTGCCATTGGGATTAATCTCCTGGTCCTTTTATGCAGTGGCCTTTCTTTGCATTCTCTCACTCTTGGTGTCCGAGAGACGATGGCATGCAACGGGGCCTCCTCTGGGGTGGTCTGTGTGCTGTGGAATAAATTCACCCTTGTGGTATGCCAGTAATCAATATTATAGATTTTTCAGCACCTCTTCATACAGGCCTTTGAGGCTTAAATGTTGTCTGTCAGTTGTCCTACAACCTTGATGGGTTGGAAGTAGTTAGGTTTTCCTAGCTTTTAGTTGTGTTTTTTTACAGATATGTTTTAATGTTACATAACCCATTCTGAGACCTCCATGTGAAAGGTGGGATATAAAGGTAACAAAATAATTTCTCGACTTTGTAATTTCACCAGACTGGGAAGCTGCAGCTCTTTGATCTGGCATCTGGAACTTTGTTGGAGGCAGTCCATGCTCATGATGGAGCCCTTTGGTCCATGTGTCTGTCTACAGATCAGGTAGTTCAAGTTACACGTTCATTCAGTTTTGACTAGGCTCCTTAATTGGTTTAAACCTATAGTTTGCTAAGGGGTGTGTTGTTAAGTAAGGACATTTTACATTCCTAGGCAATTGTTTGCTCTCACTTTTTGTATACACTGTATCCATTGCTGGAACTGAAGCAGTTTTTCAAAGATCAGAACACAGTCTAGCCTCTAAGTAAAAAAAAGTTCCCTAAGGTGATTGAAGTGTGGTGGCACCAGGATTTTCTAAACAAGTAAATACAAACGCAGAAGAAAGTCATTGAATGGTTTGGTTTTGCTAGTACTTTGGACCTTTCTGCCCTGGCCCTTATTCTAGATTATATCCTGGAATAGGGACTTACTACTCACATGCTGGTGCAGACTATGGCAAGCCCTGGGTGAGTCCTGCCATGGTCAATGCTAGAACATGGATAGCATGTCCCTATACCAATCTGGAATAAGCCCCAGTGCAGAAAGGGCTCTTGGGAACCCACCTGGGTTTCAACCAGGGACTGTATGTAGTGTTATTTTCTTTCTACTAGGAGAAGGTGGTCTTGAAACTATTTTCCAAACCCTGTGTTGACCTTTATGCCACCATTTCCTCTTGTCATGTTCAGTTACTAGTGGAGGACTTTCTCTCTAGCTGCCAAGAGTGAACATCTGCTGCATTACTGAATCCCGCCCCCCCCCCCACTTCTTTCTTTCAGCGTGGCTTTGTAACAGGTGGTGCTGATAAATGTGTCAAGTTCTGGGACTTTGAACTGGTGAAGGATAAAGATAGTATGCAAAAAAGGTAAAATGTTTATGCCTAGGATAATGGTACGTGCATTGAACAATTTCTGCCACTGAACTATAATTCTTTCTTGTGCCTTCCTTCCACTGATAAGCTCTTGGTCACTGGTGAAATATTACAGAAGCAGACACAGTCCATATATATGTTAGACTGAATGGATCAAATTTGTTGAAAAACATTTTTCTTAAACTTGAAGGTATGGAGGACATTGTGTAGCTCTCAACAGGGCTTCTCAAATCAGCTAACTCTCAGGATTCAAAATTATGCAAGTGTTTGGGAGAGAGTTGGTGAAACTATATTCATTTGGCTGGCTGAAAATTTCCTGCTGAGCAGGGCTGGAAAATGAGGCTGCAAAGACAGAAGTCAGATAAATGGAGAAAGGACCTGTGGGGGCACAGTTCATTACCGTACCTCAACATAGGTATGACGAGTGCTTGCATTTGTGGAGAGGTTCACCTATAAAACACCCTAATTTTGGACCTGATGATTTCAGTAAACACACAAAACACACTTATACAAGCACACACACAACAAGGAAGGAAGTGGGCTGCTCCTGAAGTTTCTGAATGTATAGACTGTCATTAGCATTATGTTTATCCCATCCTAGGCTTTCTGTGAAGCAAACACGTGTCTTGCAGCTGGATGAAGATGTTCTTTGTGTCCGGTATAGCCCTGACCAGAAGTTTTTGGCTGTTGCCTTATTGGATTGCACTGTGAAGATATTTTACACTGATTCCCTCAAGGTAGGATGTGCTATTTTGGGCACTTGAGATAGGAAATTCAGTGAAGCAATTGGTTAAGATATTAGTTTCAGTAATCATGCTGCAGTCCTGTAGTAACTTAATATTTGTTTAGAGGACTAGTTTACAACTTCTATTTACATGCATTTCTTAATTGGTGAATGACTTGTCATTTTCTAGTCCTCAAATCAATATACAAAATATCATCTTGAGAAATACAGCACACAGAGTTCTATGTAGTGTGGGGACATTCTCTCACATTTGGACCAGTGGCACTTATTGGACATAAGCAGTTCTTATCTACAGATTTGCTGCAAACAGTTGTAGAGATTTCTCAGTCAATAAAACAGAAAGGCGAAAATGGTAAAACATGCCTGTTGTGTGCTCCGGATCCCATTCTGCTGTGGTTGTTTGGAGGAAAGTAGTAACAGATGACACAAATTGGGAAGCTGTTGTTGGCAAAGTAGATCCACTTTAGCATAATGGATTTCCCTAAAAGATGTGACTAGAATTTACAGTATAGTTAGCATGTACTAGTTGGATGGCTTCTCTGTCAGCTAAATAAAGTGTGCATTTTGGAATTATACTGAGCTTTTCACCAAAGAAGTTGTAAGTTCAGTGTAATTCACTAGAACTATTTGTCCGGTGCATACTATACTTGCTATTGCCACTTTACCTGGAAGCGTTTACATGGAGATACTTGCTGCATCTTCAGCCTCTGGGTTTTCTCTAGGGGTTGGGTAGTGGATGTTGCCCCACATGATGACATCATTGTATGGACAGATGCATTCTGGGATTTCTGTGGTTTCCTCCACCCTTTGCCATTTCTGTAAATGGCAAATAATGCTTTCAGCTGAAGGTTTGTCCAGGTTAGGACTACATCTAGGAAACTGCTGTAGGTACACTAGTTCATCTTTGCCCTGACCTTTGCTTGAGGGGGGCGTGGCTGTTCCAAATTACAGTTGCATGGGTGTCTTTCCTTTATCACACAACACTAGAACCAGGGGTCACTCTATGAAGCTGATGGGTAGGAGAGTCAGAGAAGGGGAAGTATTTCTTCACCCAGAGGATCATCAGTCTATGGAATTTGCTGCCAGAAGAGGTGATAACAGCTACCAGCCTAGATGGCTTTAAAAAAGGGTTAGACAAATTCATGGGTGACAGGTGTATCGATAGCAACTAGAATGGATGCCTAGGTACATCCTCCAGGCTGAGGGCAGGCAGGATGCCTCTAAGGCCTTTTGCTGGGATTCAAGAGTAGGTGAAGGTTTGCTCTTGTCTTCTGCTTGAGATGCCAACAAGCAGTTAGTGGGCCACTGTGTGGGACAGGATGATGGACTAAATGGGCTGTGGCCTGATCCAACAGGACTCCTCTTATGTACATATGTGGCTGGTAACATCTGTTTCACTTATTTTCCAGTTTTTTCTGTCTCTGTATGGACACAAGCTGCCGGTGCTGTGCATGGACATTTCCCATGTAAGTGCTGTGCTTGAGAATGTAGCATTGTTTGATTTGTTGTCTTATATGGCATATTTGTTTTTGGGTTTTCTTTGTTTTGAGCATTTTTCTCTTTGTTCGTTTGTAGGATGGGGCGTTAATTGCTACTGGTTCTGCTGACAGGAATGTTAAGATATGGGGCCTAGATTTTGGGGACTGTCATAGGTCTCTTTTTGCCCATGATGACAGGTCAGTAATTATCTTGATTTAATTTATCTCTCCCTGCACAAATTTCATACTTTTTACTTAGAAAAATATTTTCACATGGGTTGAAAACTTCATAGGCGGGCCACCAGACATTGGTGGGAACAGTGAATCACCTCCTGTTCAGAGCATAAAGAACATATGAATGAGATCAGGCAAGGAGGACAGGTGTTCTCTTTACAAATATTGCAGTAAAAAATAACCTATTTGGAGGTCCTTGGAAAGGTTGGAAGCTAATATCTTCCAAGGTACTTCCAGAATGATCATGTGAGTAACAGTAGTTCACTTTTCCCCCTACTGCTGTTGGTAGTGACACAAGTCCTTGGTCAGTTTGGAGAGGAAGTTGACATTTTGATAACACAGGTTGGCTGAGGTGTGTTTCATGATTACTGTTAAGGCCTTCAGCCATCTGTTATGTATGATTGCACCCTTTTTTGAGGGAATCCTATTTATCATAAAATCTTCACAATCTGTATTTGGAAGTATCAAAGGGCCAACATGATAGTTTTTTGTTCAAAGAAAAGACAGGTGGAAAGTGTCTCAGAATGTATATACCTGTTATACCTGTAATCCTAAATGAGAAATTTCTTTTGCTTCTACCTTTTTTCCAAGTATTTTCAAGGGCTAGAAACATGATGCTTTTCATCTGCCAAATTCTGCGTCCTTTTCTGTGCTGGCTTCGGGTTTTCTTTTCAGGTAGACCTAAGCTGTGCTTCTGTGCTGTTGCTGAGATTGTGACGGCAGCCACAGATTCTCTGCTCTTTGGCTGTCCTTGCCCATGCTTTTATTGTTACATTTTATATGTGTTTGTTTATGAAAGTTGCCACTGAAAACCCAGGGGTGAGAAACTGACTTCTGAGAGAGAAGAGTATCCACCAAAGAACGGAAAGAAGCAAAATGAGAAATGTTTCTTGTTTCCATTGTCCTCTAACCTGATACCCCCATCTCTCCATGTGTTTGTTCTTTGTTTTCTCTTTATTCTTCAGTGTGATGTTCCTCCGGTTTGTGCCGAAGTCCCACCTGTTCTTTACAGCAGGAAAGGATCACAAGATTAAGCAATGGGATGCCGATAAGTTTGAACATATCCAAACCTTGGAGGTAAAGTCTGCATGCTGGGTGTTCACAGGTACATAAGCAATGATTTCTGCAAATTGGTGGGAATTCTCATGTTCTGTTTCTGACGTCTCCGCTTTTTAGGGACATCATCGGGAGGTGTGGTGTTTGGCGCTTAGCCCAAATGGGGACTATCTTGTGTCTTCCTCACACGATAAATCTTTGCGTCTCTGGGAAAGAACAAGGGAACCGCTTATTTTGGAAGAAGAGAGGGAAATGGTAAGGGAAGCTCACGTGTGGCGGTTCATTCTGTTACTGCTTTTTGGTTTGTGGTGTTGCCTTTTGTGCAGCTGCAAAACGTTTCATATAAAGCAGATATTTTATGATTAGCTGTTTCCCCTGTTGTGTTTTATCTATAAAAAATAATTGTTCCAGTCAGTCTTAGGTTTGGGCAGGAGTATTGGTGGTGATGATGACCAATTTATTGAACTGATGTTTACAGCGCCCTCCTTGTGAAAAGGCAAATACTGCAAGTGGACCTCACAGAATCTGAATATTAATCACCTATCCTGACAGGCTGCCTCTCAGTTGTGCTTGAATGGCTCCGGTGAAGATGAGCTTCCTGCCATCTGCCATTACTTTATGCCACCATTGACCAAACCATACACTTAGGAACTATTTTGAATCTGCCCTGACCAAAGGACGCATAATTTCTTCTCATGTAACTGCTATAAATGCAAGCTAAAATTGTACTACTTTCTGATAAAGTGTGCTGTCCTGAATTGTTCTCATCTTGTGAGCTGCTAAGTCACTGAGATCCTGTTCATGCATCCTGCTGTCAGGTGTATATTTGTCTGCTTCTTAAAGAAATACAGGACAGCAAACCCTTAATCTAAGAGATCTCTGTTAGCAGACACTGGATTTAATATATTACCAGATAGTATCTGCTCTCTACTCCCTCTCATTTTACACATAAGATGCAAGTAAGATGACAGAAGTTTGTGAGCCAGAAGACAGAGAAACAAAAGAGCAACACAGAATGCCTTCTTCCAGGGGAGGCTTTCAGATGCCATTACCTTCCCTTTGTAACCAGTGTTTGCTGCTGAGCTTTACTTTCCTCTCCCTTAAAGATGGAAGATAAAGGCTGCAGAGTGGTTTGAAGTTGGGGACAGCTGGGTCACTGGATTAGGAGCTCAGAACAAGGAATTCCATGGTCCCAGTTTGTGACTAGTGCTAATCTTCTCTGGATCATTCCAATTTTAGTATATGTGCTGCCGAAGTGACCACGTCCCAATTATTTCATGGTAGTTGCTGTGAGCATAAAATACAGAGGTTAGAAACATAAACAGGACCCATCACTCCTTGAAAGAAGGGGAAAATAAAAATATTATAAACTAGTTTCCTAGACAATCCATACATGTGTTACAGCAAGTCTTGGACCAGTCATTGAATACTCCTATATCTTAGGGCCAGAATATGTCTCTCTAAAGTTGGTAATATCAAGGAGCCCCACTGAAGACCTCAGAGTTGAGGAGGGAGGCGATGCTTTCAGGGAAAAATAGCGGGGGGGTTGTACCTTTAGTCTGAGAAGCTGCATTTTGATGTATTTCCTGACTCTGATACACTGAATAACTTTCCTTGGCAGCAAAGAGAAATGGAGTATGAAGAAAGTATAGCTAAAGAAGATCAACCTGTGGTATGTAACATCTCCTTGCCATTCATAATACTTCCTTGCTTCTAGTAAGCAGCTGGATTCATTAAGATTTTCAAGATTTGGTTCTTCAACTCAGTGAAAACTCAATTACATTTCAGTGTACATGGAAGATGCTAACATCCTGTACTATTTTAGTTTAAGAGCTATGTTAATCATCTTAAGTGACTAAAACTGTTGGTAAAAAAAAACCCTGAAAATGGTATATAATGAAATTATCACTTTTCATTTTTTTAAAAAATGGACAGCATAGAAGAAAAACTGAAAAAAGTTTTTCAGAAAACAAAACAAAATGAACTGAATATTTGATCAAGGGTCAGATCAATTATCAATTGTTATTTCTACTGCATGTTAGCCTTTCCATATCCCAAGAGAAAAGCTCCTCTGATTGCTGAGGTGGGTTTAGAACTCCAGTTAGGAGTTGTTTTATTTGGTTGGTTTGCAGAGTTAACAACCCTCGATTAATTTGTTCAACAGCAATTTGCTAATAAATACTCTTCAGAGGAAAAAAAAATAGTTCTGCTGGCTCACAAGAGCATTTCTGATTATTAATAATCTACTGCTAAATGCAGGCTTGTAAAACACTTAATCAGGATACTGTATTTTCAGGAAGTGTAGGAAAATCCAACTATGGATGTCTGGAGAACAGTGTCTCTGCAGTTGATCACTGCAGACATTAAATAGAGCTTTAAATGATTGCTATGCTAGTTTGAAGTCTTAATCAGCACTACTTGTTCATTGGGCATCTATCACTGGAAGGGATTCAGTGCAGAGGTTTTGTCCTTGTGTGGATGTTAGCAGTGTCTGTTTGGGAATTGGGGACCAAAGCTTGTAAGTTTTCCCAAACACCAACAGTCATTTCATTCTCTACTACATTACTGGTTTATGCATTTTTGTAAGTTGCACTTGCTCAACTTGCTCACTATCATTAAGCTTTGTAGGGAGATTAGTATTTTGAGTAAGCATAGCTAAGGTGTCACTATGGGTTTATTTTGTTGTCCCCACAAAAAGGGAAAGTATCTACATTGTTAAATGTTTGTAAAACCATGACTTATTTCTGATTCAGATATAGAACCATCAGGGCATTTCAGCCAAACTGAAAAAAAATTACTGTCACCATTTTGAAATAAGGATCACTGTCACCATTTTGAAATATCACTGCTGAAAAGCTTCACAAAAATTTAGCTCTCAAATGTTCTCACTAGGTTCCTGGGGAGATTCAAGGCGAGGTTGGATTAGCAGGAAAGAAGACGATTGAAACTGTCAAGGCCGTAAGTTTGGAAAAAAATTCTCCTCCTTGCCCCCCTTCCTGGATGGGCCACCATTCTGCAATGGGAATTTAAAAAGATAAAAAATTTTAAACTAATAATTATAGCCTTTTTTGTGTGTTCTGGGTAAGTCCCGTTATCTATTCATGTGCCGAAATGTATTCATAATTCATTGGGTTTGCCTACTGAGGCACAAGTGACAGATGGGGAGCGTCTGTGAAATCCAGATCATGTCTTACAGTTTGCCAATTACCATTCTGATTTTTGTAACTGTTTTGTACCTGAGAGAGAGAGAGAGAGAGGTGGGAACGTTTCATTTTGTCAACAAGCATGGTTCGTTTGAAAGAAATTGATGCTTTGGGGGAATGTTACTGCAGGTATGACCGGACCTTGGTCAGGTTCCTTCTGCAGTTGTCAGTCGCTGCAGCTGTTTATTCCATCATGTGGTGGGCAAAGGGGAAGGGCGAGGCGATGGGCAGAAATAATGCCTTGAGAATGCTTTGTTAATTCTTTACAATCACTTTTCTTTTTGTCTTGTGTCATTTGGACTGTGACAATGAGGGCAGGGGCGAACTTCATTTAATATGGGATAAAACAGCTTTAAAATAGAAACTTCTTGCTCAGCTGCTGACATGTTTGCTCCTGTAGGCTGAACGGATCATGGAAGCGATTGAATTATATAGAGAAGAGACTGCAAAGCTGAAAGAACACAAAGCCATTTGTAAAGCTGCTGAAAAAGAGGTAGGAAGAAAACTGTTTGTATTATTTCAGTTCAGTGCTATGTGTTCAAAACTTCTTTTTTTCATTGAGAAAAACTTTTGAGAAGTCAAAAAGGAAGGAATTGGTTTCTCCAGCAACTTGGAGTTTTTGAACTACAGAAGTGATTTAGGATTGTTTTAGAGCTAGTATAAATAGAAGATCAGCCTCTTTTGGAAATGCAACATAGGAAGACAAAGATCTAATGGCAATATTACATTTTTTTTCTTAGAATGAGCAAGACTTTGTATGGAAAAAGTGCATTACAGTTGTAATTTTCTGTCTACAGGTTCCTCTTCCTGTAAATCCAATTCTCCAGGCATACGGAAATATTTCAGTAAGTCCAATACATGGTCACATTTTGGAATGATATGACACAATCTTAATTTACAGTTTCTTGATGTTAGACTGGCTCCTTTATTCCGGTTTGTGTCTGATGCTGGTGAATAAGTCAGGGAGAGTCTTGTGATATGTTGTTATTGGATCTATGATTCTTTTGTGGTGTTAAGATTTTCAGGAACAAAATAACTTGGCTTTTGTCATGCTTTTGTGACTTCAGTGGCAGATATGCCTGAAAGATCAGCTATATCTTTCATATTAAAAAACAAAACAAAAAACACTTGTCCCTTTCTCCTGTTGCTTGGAAGTAGTGAAGATCAGCACATTCTGCCATATGAGTCACTACTGATGTTCTAATCTGGTTTTGGTGTCTGTACCTGGGCCATGAATGGTATCATTGGGAAGACAAAGTTTCTCTTAAAATGTGTAGCTTGCCTATTGCTGGTATGTTTCTTCAGCAACTTCCTAATCTCCCCATTTTTCTTTGCTGGCTGCCTCTTTCTTTCTTTCTTTCTTTCTTTCTTTCTTTCTTTCTTTCTTTCTTTCTTTCTTTCTTTCTTTCTTTCTTTCTTTCTTTCTTTCTTCTTTCTTCTTTCTTCTTTCTTTCCTTCTTTCTTCTTTCTTCTTTCTTTCTTTCTTTCTTTCTTTCTTTCTTTCTTTCTTTCTTTCTTTTTTTACAAACTTGCTAATAGAACCCTCCAAAGCCAGCCAGCCAGCTTGTGAATTGGCAGCCATTTAGGAGACCAGAAAGTGGGAGCAGAAGTGGGAGGGTTTAGAAAGTAATTGAATATAAATAGTAGCAAAAGGTGAGCTGGATGGAAAAGGTGCCACCTTAAGACTAGACTTATTCCCTCAAGCTGAGTACACAACTGAAAAGCTTAGAGGGAATCTGGGTGGAGACTCCCTAGCTGGTACTGGAGTCCAGTTCTCTATCAGCTTCAGCCAAGCAATCAGAGATAATGGGAACTCCAGTTGAACTACATGTGGAAATGCATATGGTCTCCATCCTTTATGTAGGCACAGATTTCTTACCCCCGTGCAAAGGAGTCTTAATTTACAACCGTTTATAATCTTTTCTGGATGATGAACTGTGATGAGACTCTTGTAGGAGCACTGGATGTCAGATAATGTTGCTTTCACCAGGAACTACCTGCTGCTACTGCTGAGGATTATAACTGAGTTCTGTTAAGTACCTTTGTGCAGAATCACACCTGTAAGATTGCTTATATCTTTGAGTGCTGTCTGGGAGTCTTGGAGGCAACAGATCTTTTACTGTGTTTTTTTTTTCTGTTCTGCCAGTTTCCTGAACTATCCTTTCTCAAAGAGGCCTGGACAGTAGGGTTTTCTGCCTGCCTCCTGGAATATCAGCCTGATATTCTGGCATTTTATGCTCTAGTGTATTTTTTAAGTTTGAACTGTTAACTCCATTGGCGGTATAGTTTGTGCTAACATTTCAGAGTGGGTTAATAAAGGACTGCATAACTTTAGATCCTACCATAAAGGCTCCAGAAAGTTCTGTGTCTAGGAATCTGTCAGAACAGAAGTTCATTGAAATAATTTTCTAATTAGTGGAGCTAAACAATACAGGATTTTCTTCAGTAAAAAATGTGAGCTGCCCTAGTAGAACTCATATTGAAACTCTGTTTTATTTATTTATTTTTTTGCAGCCTTCTGATTATGTTCTAGAAGTACTTAAAAAGGTGAAGTCAAGGTCAGTTCTGAGTAGCTCATTGTAAATAACCTTCACCTATGAAGACTGTTGAAGCCAAAATTACAGCACATGCTTTTATTCATCACGTTATAGCATAAGCCAAAAAATCAAGATTTTATACTTAGAATGAATGCAGACTTTGTAAATTTGTGACCAACATCTTCATAAATCTAGTAACATATTGATGTTGTGCATGGAATATAAAATCTGTGCAGGGATGGGAAGATTCTGGGAATAAATTGGTTTTTCTTTCTTTGGAAGGTTGTAAGAAGGTTGAAAAGGCATCATTGAAGCAGCCATGACTCGAAATTACATTTGGAATGTAACCCTTGTTCTGTCCAAGTGACTGTTGCTTTATTCAGTGTTATTTTGAGTTCCCCCCCCACCCCTGGAAAGTGCCTCGTAAATGTGGCTAGGACAAGTTAGCAATTTTTTGCCTTTATGCTATGGGAAGTGCTGCTTCTGTCGGAATGCAGTAAAAGGGATGCTAGAGTCTTATTCTTCTGTTTTTACTACAGTGAATTAGAGGAGTCACTGTTGGTGCTCCCCTTCTCGTATGTGCCTGACCTCCTTGTACTCCTCAATCAGTATTTGCAGATGAGTTCAGAAGTAGAACTACTCTGTCGGATTCTCCTATTTCTGCTCAGGTAACTTTTTATGGCTAAATAATTCTTTTAGTACCATCTAATATCAGCAAAAATGCTTGTCCAGTGCTTTGTGTTTTTGCAGAGCTCTGGTAGGTGCTGGACATGCTTTAGAGTGGTTCTAGAGTGTGTGTCCAACGCCCATGTCTACAGTGTCAATGTGCAGTGGTTTAGATCAGCTTGGAGATATTAGACCTACCCATTTGAGTATACTCATAGATATTTCCCTGGAGAGCCTTGTATTTTTAGACAACACCAAAGTGGATAGTTCAGATTGCATTGGAACCTTGAACACTTTTTCACAAGCCACGTTGATTAACATGGGCATTTAGTTAGAAAGAAACTGCCCTCTGTTTTCCTTCTTGTACTGTCACTACATTGTGTTAACATACATCTCTTAGGAAAGTAGGGGAAAGAGATTTCTACTGGTGGGATAATAAACAAACAGATCTTGATGAATTTATTGAGTAATTTGAAGATTTTATCAAGTTTTCTTGTTCCCACATATTCTTAGGATACATTTTGGGCAGATCACAACCAATCAGCTTCTGATTAATGTGATTGGAAATTTGAAGGACACCACAGTTTTCAGAGTCAGCCAAGTAAAGGTAAGTACAGTGGGTCAAAGATGCTAGTTCTGTGTGGTCATAACTGTCTGTCCAGTTCTCTGACACTTATGACCACATTAAGATTTAGATCTTAATGTACTAAAATTAGGGGGGTTCAGACTATTGTCAAAGAATATTTATCATGAGCTTGGTAGCTAGAAGTGCCTGGAGTTAATGTTCTTTCTCATGGCACTTGCCCTTTTGGTTGCTGAAATCCTATCTAGGAAGATATCAAATTCATCATGCAGTTCCCATTTAGACACGGTTGTGCCTAATCATGTTGAAAACCATACCAGACTTTAAGCCTAATGCAATTTCAACATTCCATAGAAATCAGGATTGAATGTGCCAACCTGTTGCTTGGCTGCAAACCATCAGCTAGAGAGGTTCTTCCAGTCTTTTGATGTAAGGCTCTTTGGATTTAATTGAAAAGTCTATCCAAAATACAGAATCCCAGTTTGACTTTACCATCTTTTTAAAAGTAGGACATAAGGCATCTCTTACAGTTGCCTCCAAATGAATTCATGCATGCATTATAACAGCCATATAGTATGCAGGGATCTGTTCTTCCATCTAACTTAATGGTGCATTTAATACACTCTGCGTCTCCATCTGTGGTCTTCACATTTTGTGCTTCAGTAGATGAAATCTTCCACGTTTAGGAGACATTACAAATTGGAAGCTTCCATATCAGCCCATGCCTGTTTTAGTGAGGAGTGTTGCATCATGTTTAGATGCAACTCAACTCTAGGCTATTATGTGATTTATCCCAGAAGTCTGCAGTACTCCTACTCTGCCCTCTCAAAATGCACTTTTGGCCCTTACAGTGGAAATGGTTATTCTAGAAGACAGACAAGTGTTCTGGAGCCCTATCTGACATCTAGAATGAGAATAGTAATTTTGATTTTCTGACAGTATTCACTGTGAAATTGCACTGTTTTATATCATGAAATTGAATTTCGTTCATCTTCCTGTATGCAAGTCATATATTTTTAGATCCTCTGAATTTATTTCTGATTGAAGCTGGGGAGCCAAGCTGAGTGATAAGGCTTTAGAAATAAAACTGTTCTGGGGGAGAAGGAGAGCAAGCCTAGGGTCTTTGTCTTCTAGGATGATATTTTCAACTTTGAATGTATTAATCACTATTTTTTGTCCATAAGAATTCCATCTACGTTGTTTTAAAAATTGTTTAAATATGTTGGACAAAAACGTAGTGCCTATGAACTTTATTTATGGCATTTATAGATTGCATTAGATATGTTTGAGTAAAAGTCAGATGAGTTCCTCAGAGCAGAAAATTAATTTAAATGTTTTCATTTTACATTTCAAATGCACCTCACACTCTCTTGCTTCTTTGCTAATACACTTATGTTGCATCTGCAGGATATGCTGGGATTTAATATGGTCGGTCTCCAGTTTCTACAGAGGGAAATTGCAGCCAAAGATGAAGTGACCTTTTTTGCTGATGCCACAGACAGATTTGCAGAGAAAAAAAGGAAGAGAAAGAAGAAAGAGAAGATGATTCTTGCAGTAGTCTAATTGGAACATTGTTTGCAGGGATCTGCTGCCTCACATGAAAGCCGGATGGTGTTTCTGGCACAGATGGAAGAGGGAACGGGTTTCAGGGAAGCTCAGTAGAACCTTGTTGTACTTAGCACATTCCCAAACCTTGTTCTATTACAGCTCCAAATAATGAGAGTTGGTTTTTTTCTGTTCTCATTCTAAACAGGTGAACATTTAATTTGCACTATGCCCCACTGTAGATAGGTGTATTAAATGCACCTGTTTGGAAACATCTTTGTATTCTTTCATATTTACATTTTTCCTGTTGTTTCTAGACTTTATTAATAAAAATACTGAAGTGCTAGAAGAACTGGCAACATATTTGTAGAAGAACACACACACAAAGGATAGTGTCAGAGTATCTGTATCAAGTAAAGTTTATAGTACAGAGGAATGTTGATCTGGCTAGATTTTCTAATGTTCAAAACAGTAGCTTAATTCAGGAGTTTGGCTGTCAAATACAGTGGGCTTTTGGCAAGGAGAGATTCAATGTTCATGAATGGTACCCTTCCTGATAGAGTTGGGGTGTTACAGGAAATGAATAGTTGTATTATATTGACACCAGCTGCTTCAGAAGCGTTGGTGTACAATCTGAAGTGTAGAACCAAGCTTCTCAGAAGAGTGTGCAGAATTCCCACATTGTATCAAGTGTTGCTGACTCAAACCATATCAATTATGTATGCAGATACTGAGCTGTAGAAATTTTACAGGCATGCCCCCATATCTGGTGATCTGGTAACCACAAATTCACTCATCTGTGGCCAAACCAGACCAGCCTCAGGCCCCCACCCATGCCATCATGCCCTCTTCAATGGCTCAACCCAAGCCTCCTGGAGATGTGTGCATAGCTAAAAGCCCTGCCCCTAGTCAGGAATAATGGGAAATGGCATTAGATTTCATGGAAAATCTTGCATGATTTCCCAACATTCCAAGTATTCATGTTGGGTTTTGCAACCTATACCTCGCAGCTTTGGGGCTCACCAAATCACTTTCACTGGCATTTCTTCCTTTGGCTAAATAAATAGTTTTCCTCACCATTTTCAGGCACTGTTGTTTTAGTGTATTCATCTTACTTTTGGTTTTTAATGCCTGACACACCTCAGGTGGGAGATTGTTCCATAATCTGGGAGCCATCACTGAGAAGACCCTATCCTAGGTGCCTACCCCTTTTGCTACCGAGGGTGGAGGTTCAATTAGCAGGGTCTCCCCTACAGTTCTTAAGGCACAGGCAGGTCAATATGGAAGAAGGCATACCTTATATATTTGGAACCCTTGCTCTCAATAATGAATTGGCAGCCAGTGCAGCTCTTTTAAGACTGGTGTAATGTGTGTCTAGCCAGCCACTCTGGTCAGCTGCACCAGCTGCAGCTTTGGAACCATCTTCTGGGGCAGCCCCATGTACATCGTATTACAGTAGTCCAGTCTTGAAGTTACCAGCGCATGGATAACTGTGACCAAATCATCTCTATCCAGAAGGGGACTTAGCTGTCAAACCAAATGAAATTGGAAAGGAACTCTTGGAAGAAAGGGAGACATGGATAACAAGAATAATGTATCAGACTCATTATCTGTGGGAAATTAGACACATCATGCTTAAGTAAAAGCAACACCCTGGGAAAGGTGAAAGTCTGAAAGAGTCCAGTCTTGTCAAACATTAAACTTCTATTATAGGCTGGTCAATATCTGATGAAAAGTTACAGTAGTTTGTTCTCAAAAGGATTAGCCCCTCTGATTTTTTAATGAAGGCTGTTGTTCCAAGTATAATAAATTTATTATTGAAAAGCCTACATTCCATGGTTTAAGTCCTAAATATCTACTTTTGCTTGTGGGAGAATAACATCAAGCAACATATCCATTAACATATCAATCCCGAGGTGTGACACAAAAACTAATAAACTCTAAAGCCACCACTTATGTTAAACCTAGACCAAATTCTAACCTTAACCATATACGTAGCACTAACCCTAACCTAACCTTAAGAATAAAGTTAATCCTAATCCTCACCCTAATGCTTAGGCTAACCCTATACCTCCAAGAGCCAGCAAGTGCTCAGAGGTACCCTTCCTACACACGGGATAATGACATCACTGCGAAGATAGATGGCAGCAATGCATGCGACCTACCCGCCTCACATTCTGAAGGGCCCTAATTTGAAGCTGGGAAACTTTCATACATTGGCTTTGATGTTTGTGGATGCAGGAGGCAACAGGCAACATTGTCCTTCATCCGGAAGATGTTTTGAAAAAAGTTTAAACCAATGTTGCTGCTAAATGAGGATTTTATCTAAATGATGTCATATTATTTGAATCTCTATTCCAGGCCTAACAGTTTTTGTACAAAATCTAAGAATGTTTTCAGCAATTAAAAGTTTTAAGGCACTAGGTCAATTATGCAAGAAACGTAGCAAAAAGGATGAAGCCACAGTTACGCTAGCTGAGCCTGGGCCTTTTTCACTAGGTTTTAGAACCATTCTAAGATTGGTATCCACTGGGAAGGCCATGGACCCCACTGAAGGCCCCATCTGCAAGGCCCTGTCCCATGAGGGCAGAGGAAATCCAGATTTAATGGGTCCTTCAGGCCCTTAAATCCGGATTTTGTGTGGACCTAATTAAAGATGTCCACAACGGGGTCTTCAGGCAACTTCAAGATCCAGATCTCCAGGAAGGGACCCCATCTCAAAGATCCAGATCTTGAAGATCTGGATCTTTGACTGTGTGTGGAAAAAGGGGGTCTGACAGCTGCAAAAGGATCTAGAATGCAAAGTGCTATTAGTGCTTGTGGCACAGTTGTTCACATATCATATGAATCTAGCCGCTCCCTACCACTGCCTTTCTACGCCCGGCCAAATTTTGCTTCTGAGAGAGCAATGCCATTTAAAAATTACCATCCTCCCAGTCCAAAGCTGGCAACTGGATGTATGTGACCAGCATTCTGAAACTGTTTTGAATTTGTGGAAAATATTGCAACGTTTTGTGTTGTGTGGATAAATAAACTGGGTAAATCAATATGAATATCTAGATATGGCTTACAAATAACAAAACATTCAGCAGTTGTAGCAAATGGAGAGGGAATCCTCAAGACAAGCTATACTGTGGCCAACAAGGGACCTCATTAATCACCTTCCTTGCTTCTTAAAATGCACCCCTCATATTTGCTTCATGGAAGACATGCACCAGAAGATGACATTCAATAAAAATTTATGTAAGATAAGTCCATTAAATTCAATACAACTCCAATTACTTCTAAGATTTTGCTGCTCCTTGGAGAAATTTTCAGGCTAAAATTACTGTTTACATTAAGCAGGAAGTTTATAAGGTAGTGTAACTCTAAAATGAGATGTTGGGCTTGTTGAAACTAGCCGGACTGTGGAGGTCTTTTGTCCTTCAGGATAGCATAAGGGTCTGGATTCATAAATGTTGTCTGTTAAGACTAGTGAAAGACACATTAAGGAAAAATGTCTCAAGCACTTCCAGGAAATCATGCCAATTCCCAACCACTATATTTCACTGCAAAGTTCTGTGTAACATTTAACTGTCAGTCCAAAGATAGTACAGCTGTACAACATGTGTAATTATTTAGATATTAAAATATAGGCTTGAACTGATTTACATAATGTTGAAAATAAGAACAGCTAAAATTATACTGGCTATATAAAAATGATTAAAATCAAGGATGAGGGAATCTTTGTAGCTTACGTGCTAGACATTGTCCTTATCAGATCACATTTCTGACTTTTCACCTTTCACATTCTTTAATGGTGGTAAATGCATCCTATCAGAAGAGATATTTTTCTCCGGAAGAAGAGAGGCTGTGCTAATTTGTGACTGAAGCTCTTTTTGCAGCTTCAGCTCACTGGGACATTGTCCCAGGTAAATGAAGTGGGATGGATTGGTGTCTGCACTTTGAGATGCTTAATACTTACCACCCAGCACTTTATCATGAATAGCTCTTTTAGATGGTGTAAGGTGAGAGGCGTGGCCCCATCCTTGGTCAAAACCATCAGCTATCATCTTTTTTTTTTAGCCTCTGGAGCAGCCAGGGTAATGCAGTCTGAGAGGACAATGTCCTGGACTTGTTATTTATGACACAGGGTGCCCCCATGGAGTGGGAGGACTTACCCCAGCCACACCTTTCAACTTACACCTTCTAAAAGAGCTCTTCATTCTCCTGTTGCGGAAGCAGATGTAGCTTAAGTGATGAGAAGATGCTGTTCGCAGATGTCGGGGAGAAGTGAGAAAAAACTCCCAGCTTGAGAAGTTCCAACAGATGTTTGATGAATTCCCATATCATCATGGCTGCCTGTTCATGCTCTGATGTGGCTGAAGTGGCTAGAGGCATGTGCAAAACAGCATGCTGAACTCGCAAAGAGAGCCTTAACCTTCATTTGGTTGAAACATGAGTAGAAAGAACGCCACTGTGTGTGGTCTTCTGTCTTCTTTTATTTAGAAGATTTAAATGCCTAATGGGAAATATGTCATTGGCTTTTAAATCTCAACCATGAGTGGTTGAAAGCACTACTGTTTTAATCACTGCTGTTTCAAAGCTATAGTATATTGAGTTTATTCTATTTTTATGGTAGATTTGATGAATTATGATTGAAAGCTGAAAGACAGCATATGAGTCAGATAGTCAAAGCAGAGCAAAAAGTACATTGTGTCATGACTATTCAATGCAGTATAGAGAACAGTATAAAGAGAACAGTAGGGAAAATTAATAAAGGATATTTGCTTCTACAGGCAGGAAGAGAGTTTCTGTTTCTGTTTGAATTTCAATCTGATGGAAAATTTTCCCCATGCCCTCATCTCCTTCCACTCCAATGGCCATAGCATAGATCTCAATTTCCAGTTCAGTTTGCAGACCAGCAGCTACCTAGAAAAGGCAGACGAGCAAATACACAGGTGTTATATATCCTTAATGCTTTCATTTAAATTTAACAGCTGGCTGACTGAGTTGTTTTCACCACATCTGTTGTGAATAGCAAGGTTAGACGAGGGCTCAAATGGAACTAAAATGGGAAATATTCAAGAGAATGGGAAATATGCCCAATAGGGTAAAATGGACAGCTCAAATGCTAAACCCTCTTACCTGACGAACTTCTCCCAAGTTTAATCTAGGTAGACTATCTTGCCTTTTACACAAATGTAAATCCCATAATATTCAGTGTATCTGAAATATGAGTATACACAGTATTCAAAGCTTTGTGTAATAGCTCTGCTGCTGTTACAGATGGCCGCTTCTATTGCTAGCTCCCCTCTGCTCCAATCGGAATAGAGCAGAGCAAGGATTTCAAAACCACTATTGTCCTGTCATCCTGATCTGCAAGCTATTGCTGTCATTCTACAATTTCCCCCATTACTATCAACCTGAGGGATGCATGGAATGCAAATATAAACAAGTTGTTTCCTTGTATTACTAAAAGTGAATACTAAGGCTGACTTCCAGCTCAATTTTGACGTAAAACTACTAGAGGGTGATTTAACCAATTATGTCTTAGTGTTGAGGAGAACATGAACCAAACTCAGCTTATACAAGAGGCAAAATATGGTGACCACTCCTGGGAGTTCTCCTGGAGCTCTGAAGCACAGTTATAGTTGTTCTCAGGACACGTGAGGATTGAAAAATCAGAACCATCAATTCAACACTGTGTAACTTACAGGCCCTGGTGTATATGTCACTCGCAATCCAGTACACGGTGGTGGTTGTTTCACTCGAAACCTGTCAAGAAGAATTAGTTTCTTGTTTAACTAACTGTCCTAGAGCGGAACGAAATATTGTGCAATCAAATAATTTTACAGACTCTGATGTAGCCAAGGTTTCTAGAAAAAGGCATAGTCTTCTAATTGAAGGATAGGAATGGTTATAGCCTAGCAACAAGAAGCCTAGACAAGCTGGAAAAAAGGGGTGATGTCTCTTCACTTTTAATGAGAAGCACATATACTAAATAGGGATGTGCATGAATATTCATCACATTCGCAATTCATACAAATTTTAATATTCACATTTCAACTGAATGTTGGCTATACTTGAATACTGATATTCGAATGCGAAGTGAAATTACGCGTTCAGGTGGCAGTGCTTCCAGACATGATTCAAATGTCAAATCTATACATAAGATTCTAATGTTCAGATCTGTACATTCAAATCTTATCTGGAAGCATCCACAGTGAACATTCGCCAAATATTTGCAGTGGATATGAACCAAATGCAAATCTCATCATATCTGAAGTAGTTATATTCACATAAATGCAAATTTCCTTCATATTTGCATTCTTAATTGTGCCCATCCCCTAATACTAAGAAAGAGCAATCGTGGTTTTTCTTCGCTTTTCCATTCATGATAGCAGAAAGGGTACAGCTAGAAACTGTGGAGGTTGAATACAAAGTCACTTACTGAAGACTTATAATGACTTAAGGAACAAACCCTCCTCATAAAAGGAGTTGGACACTGACATAGATGAGGATGAAATTAGATCCTTTAGGGACAGAACTTTGGAGAAACACAAGCACCTGAGCTGGGAGCAGCAAAAACAGCTGCAGCTGCTCCGTTCCTCATCATCTCAGTCAATGAAGTTGCTGAAGGTGGCACTGAAGCTTCAAGGGATGGGAGCTGATTCCAACCATTAAGGCAAGGACTTTTCACTGAAGCCCTTGCTCTGCTTTTCATGCCCGAGAGACAATAAGCATAATAAATGGGGGGGAGAAATCTGATCTTTTCCCCCTGTTATGCAGTACTGCAACAGAACTGAGGGGTTAACTTTAAGTATACTTGAGTTTTTATAGAATGTCAGATCACTGTTCTGCTGGAGTTCTAATGGTAAAGGGTAGAATCTACCCTGGTGCTGTGTTTCTCCTACTACATAATCAAGGAATTTATTAATATCCAGGTTGATGACGAATTAGGGAAGATTCAGAACCTTTTTTACAACCTAATTATTGTAGTAGTAGACAGTGATAACTAGGCCCAAATATAGGACTATGACAACTTTAGAAGACTTCTAATAATCTAGGTATACACCATAAGAAACCCAGTGGTCTTCGAAGTTTAATGAGGTGTTTTTTTTTACTTTTGTGAAATCATCTTGCTACTTCGTCAAAGTTGAGTAACTGTCTTTATTTGTCCATGTTAAACAATTTAACATACTCTGTTTGTGGGCAAGTTATTTATAAAATCTTCACCTCATAAAATCACTCAATGGTTGGCAAGAAAATAAATAATAACATTGGTAACTACAGTTATCAGAACTACAGAACAGAAATTGGGAAACAGGAAAAGCTTGTCTAACCAAACACAACACCAAACTATGACACAACTTGTGTCTCTCAAACGGTAAAAACTAAGTTTTGTTTTTTTATTATCTCCTTCTCTCTTTTTACTGCACACCATGTATACAACCTTAATATATTACAGTATATTAAGATGAGGCTCAATCTGATCTGATGATAATGTGACTTGGGCACTTGATAATGTACATCACTGGAACCAACATCACTTCTCAAATGTGATATAAATTTGATTTTAACTCTTGTTGTATTGAATTTACTCTGACCCACCCTGAGACCTTAGGGTAAAGGTTGGGATAGAAAAATAGCATAGTATAGCCTTTTCTGAAATGCGGTTTTAGTGCTATGTGAATACTACTAACAGCAACAAACCTGCAGAAATCCATTCCAACGTTCTTCATGACCACTGTGGCTGCATAACTGCATCCCTCCCTGAGAATCCCAAAAGTCACTTCAGGTGGAATTAGAAGGAAGCCTGACATATGCTGGGAAGCTGCAATAGCGGAACATGTACGGATTTTGCCAGAAACAGGGCCATCATCCTTCACAAATGAGAGAAACTGATTAGAAAGATCAACTATGGGGTTTAGACTCCGATTTCAGGAAAGGTGGAAAGATGGGTCTTTTCATTATATTTTCAATCAGAGCATTCACAGCAGCAACCTGATTAATTCCTGTTTGAATGCTGTGCTGCTGCTAACACCATCCTGGAAAGTCCCAAAGTTTGCTCAAGCTGCCCCAGTCTGCACTAGCTGTAGGGAAGTAAAAACATGTTTGCAGCTTGACCAGGAGCAGTTAGTATGCTCCAGATCAGCAGCATTCAGACCCTCTTCCAGGTGCAAATGCTGCAAGTGGGTGGGGCAGCACTGCTGTGGCTGCACAGCTGTGCACCACAGACAAATTGCCATGGCAACATCTGGGTGTACACTGTATATTGCCATAGCAATCTGGCCTGACCAGGGCAGACCATCCATACTTCAAGCACTGGTCGTCTGGTTGGGAACTGCACCAGTGCTTGAAGTGAAGAAGGCTCCCACAATGCCTGATCATCATTTCACTGGAATGGTATTATTATACCTTTCTACTGAGGACAGGGCAAACAGGCCCAATGTTAGATTTCCAAAAATACTGAAGCACCAGCTGCCTGTAGCTTTTATAAACATACAAAACTACCTGATACTGAGTCAGGTTATTGTTCCTATCAGCTCAGTAATGGCAACTATGATTGATGGTAGCTTCCAGCATTATTTACAAAGACCCCCTACACCAATTACTAGAGATCATAAAACTGAAGATACTGAAAATGAAACTGGTAACAAAACTGGAGTTCTAGCATTTATCTGTGAACTCTCTATGCTTCTGACTGGGACCGTTCGTACTTTTGTTGACAGTGTAGATGCTAATCCTCAATAAGACACACAACACTGGAGGCTGAAAACCATTATCAAGAATGCTGAAGGTTACTTTTTTTCAGAGCCACACTTCTCTTCTGACCTGTTATTTTTGGTGAAATAAAAATGCAACCATTTAAGCCTACAAAATGTCTAAAAATATATAACTACATATTTACCTACCCATTACCAATATTGTAGAAGAAAAAAGAATTCAAGAAACCAAACAACCAGAAATATGATACTGTGTCTTTTACTCACTCTGTGTAATATCAGTTTTCGTAGGCATGTAGGAAACTTCATCTTTTCTTTCTTTGAGGATTCTGAAGTATTTTCCAACAGAGACTGAAGTCTTGGCTTGTGGGGGAGCTCCACTCTATTATCAATTGTTTCTATATACAAGAACATAAACATATTCTTATATAGGGTTGGGTGAAAAATGTTCATCACAATGCAAAGCTTGGAATGTTTTCATTCAAACTGAATACTGGCTATATTCAAAAGTGGACATTCACATGCAAAGCAAAATATTTTGTGCATTCATTCAAAACTTTGTTACATTCGCGTGAAGGTGAATTAGTGGATTCATGGTGGATTCTTAGCAGATTTGGAGGTGCGCCTGGGAATGAAGAACATTCAAAGAATTTTTGAAGCTTAGCACATTCAAAGTAGCTCCATTCTCATGAATGCAAATTTCTGCTGCATTTGCTTTGATGCCAAGCAAAGCGAACAGGAAAAAATCATGCACCTTCCTATCCTTATATGTAAATCCGCTTGCCTTTCGGGGCATCTGTCCCTATAGGAAGACTTGCAACATCCAAAGAAATTGATTTAAAAACCACACTAGGTGCAAGAGCAACAGTGTGTGTGTGGGAGGAGGCTGAATGAACTTCTTTTGTGCTGTGGTTCGCCGACCCTCAAACTGTTGCCCCAATTTTGTGAACAGGTTTGGTGGTTCCTGGACTGGTTTGTCGACAGCCTCTCACAATTGTATTTGTGATCTCCCCTAACAGATAACCATATTCTTTTCCAGTGGCTCAGAAGTCAATGGTAAATGTACAATAATTGGGTTGTGTCATAAATACTCCTTTGTGAATCCACACAATTTGAAGCAAAAATACTTCCACTGATTCCAATGAAGAGTGCAGAACTGGTTCTACTTAGAACTGGATTGGCACAAACCACAGGGGTTCATGGAGTTCATGGAGAATCCTTATTGGTTTGCTTCAGTAATGAATCAAAGCCTTGAACTTTATTGGAGGGGGCACTTCACTGAAATCTCAACCCCCCCCCCCAAAAATCCCCTAAGTTCATGTTAAACTAGTTCTAAATAGGACCATGTTAGCACATCCCAACAACAGTGCTAATCCAAAGATTTTTAGTACCGTACCTGGAATAAGACATTGTTCTTTCTGTTCTGAAAATTGTTACCAACGAGCTTCTTTTATTAAAAAGTATCAACAGTGGGTACATCCTTTTGTCTTCTTGTTCCCCACCTCCCAATCTGAGTCTTATAAAAGGCAGTACATTTTTTGGCTTGTAGAGTTTTTGCTTTGTTCCTAGTTATGTTGTTGCTGCATGGGGATATTTGAAAAGAGAACACATACTACCAGAACACTTTTAAGTCTTCAGCAGTCTCTCATTCAAAAGAGATTACATCTGATAGTACTTTATGAGAGCTTCTCAAAGCCAGTCATATCTATGAGGTTTCCCAAATTAGAGGGTTTTATAGCTGAACTTTGGCTTCACATTATGTAAATGGAGAACCCAAAGGAAGTATTTCACACATAACCAAAGAAAGTCTCAAAAGCACTTTAGAGAATGTGTGGTTCTCCACATCTCATCCACCTGGTCCAGCCTAGAATGATCATGAGATGATGAAAGTTAGACTAAATGATTCTATGAATAATCCTGTCTTTAAGTCACCTCTAAGCTGTCCCAGAGGGTTTTTTTAAAAAAACTGTGTGTGAATGCAGCTTTAGATACACAAAATCAAATTCTACAGTAAAGTTAATAAACTAAATAAAAAAAGTTCAATACATGGGTAATTTGGTATATTTTGTGCAAACTATTAATATATGCTGTGGACATAATAAGATTGAATGGAAGAGATGTGAATCTTAACTGGAAGCATAGAACAAGAATCCAGGACAATTCGGTAGACAAAGATATGAACACTCAACACTAACTTTGCACATGTCCAATTTCTTACAAATTTGTCTGGACATAATGTAAGGATGATAGGATTTACTTGCTGGTCATTGTTGCTCAGTGTATTTTGTCCTGAAGCTTAGTTACAGTATGTAACTGAAGCAACATTATTTCACGAAATGTTATTTGATATCAAACTAAAGAGGCGAGTGAAAAAATGGCCAAAGTCTTCCTTTAAGCTTATTTTGCTCATGACCACTTCTGTGGTTCTGCTCTGGACTAGATACCAGGCAATCAGCCATCTACATCTTTGAAACAGCAATGCTGTGCAGTGTGTGGACATAAGGAATGGGACATATGCTGGGCTTTGCTCTACAACTCATTGTGGTGGAAAAAGAACATGCCATGATGTTTTCCAGCATATACTGAAAATTAAACGGGCAATCACACTTCTCTGAAGCTTTCTAGTCATTAAATTTGACAGCCACACCACAAGTTAACAGCATGATTACATGACTTCTCTGTGTAATCATCTGGAATGTCTTACCTGAAGATGGATCTGGACAGATTTCACCACAGATTGTGGAATAAACGGACGAATGGGGGAAGGTGTCGTCAGAATATTTCCTTTTGGTGAAGACGCATGTATTTTCTAAACAAAACAAAAACAGACATAATTCTTCCAGAGACTTATGGGAACTGCATGGCTTTTGAAAGACTGCATGTGTAGACTATGTTAGAAATTTTGTCAACTGCATCTAACTCAGGTCATAAGGTCTTCTGTTAAGATGGTTTAGGAGATCCTGCTTTGAGCAGGGGGTTGGACTCGATGACCCAGGAGGTCCCCTCCAACTCTACCATTCTATGATTCTATGATAAACTATGTAGGATCTTTTCTCTTCTGATGCATATAGGAATTCCATAACTCATTAATAGGAAAATCCTACATTTGGCAAGGAACCTGCAGAAACAAGATTAGGAAGGAATGCTGCTGAAACATCCCTAATTTGCTCCTCTTTTCCTTGTCAGTCAACTAACCAGTGTTTCATTCCTTCTCATCTGCTGCTGAACAAAGTGTTGCATATCTCCAACAGCCATTTCCCCCCATTTTCGCTATAGCCATCTTCATTACTGCCAAAAAGGATGGAAAAATCGCTTCCCCACTTTTAACAGCAATTTTGTTGAAGAGTCTTCCCCACCTGCCTTTTCCTGAAGCAATCTTGACTAGGGACGTACACGAATGCAATTTTCAAAATTCAATTAGTAACAAATCAAATATTAAAAAATCCAAATTCGAATGGATAAGGAAAAATGAATGTTCGGACATTTGATTCAATATGAATACATTTGCACGTATTCACAGGAATAATTTGGAAATTCATATCTCTATGGATATGTACACATCTCATACCTACCTGTATGCATCCCGTATGGATGCATATGGGTACATACGAGATGCGTATGTCTGGACATTTTATTTGTATACAAATAAGAAATATTTTGAATATTTGTGCACATCCCTATCTTGACTTTTTAAAATTTAAAAGACAAGAGGTCTTCCCATACACCAGCTGTTGGTGGACTCTCTCATGCCCCCATTCCAGTAAAAAGCTAATTAGCTTTGGCGGATGTGTGTGTGTGTGTTCCTGCCACCACAGACACTTTTTGGCAGCCAGAAAGCTCCCTGCTGAAAAGAGTCAGAAAGACTTTGTTTTCTTTTTCTGCAGTGATCACAATCACTGTTCAAAGGGGAGCAAGAAAACTATTTTTGCCTCACAAGCCGCAATGTTTTCACTGCATCAACAGAGAGGATGAAGACTTTTTAAAATTTATTTTGTGGGCAGTGAAAATGATTAGAGCAATTACTGTAATCATTATAGGAAAGATAGAAAAAAAGCTGTTTTTTCTTCAATTTTCAAGATCAATCCTTTTGACTATCAAAGAGTGCAGCATCAAAAAGGAGTAAAATGCCCTTTTCTTTCCAACAAAAGGAAATTCCCAGTAAACCAACTACTTGAGGGATGCGTGAAGAACATTATGGGATGCTTCTACTGTCTTCTACCTGATAAACACCTGAGTGGCTTTTAAAAATATTGAAACATTGAAGATCCCCCCAATCAGCAGATGTTTGCCTTTGAATCCCTACCACACAAACCACTAGGAAGTTCTGGAGGATCCCTCCAAATGGAACTGGGGGAGCTGAAACCAGTACCTCATTGTTCCAGAATACTTTGGACTTTCAGGTGTTCTGACAAAACAAGTGAAATGTTCCAACTTTGAGGTTATTTTTCCTAAAATAACAAGGTTTTCCTCAGAACATGAACATGACTAAGGGAAGAGGTAGAATTATGTACCTCTTTATGTATAGGGAAAAACATTATTTGATAGGAAGAATAAACTGGGCCTTGAGTTTCATTAAAGTATATCAAATATAGCAGCTTCAGATGCAAAAATTTGGATCTAGTGCTTAATAAATTCATTAGAAGGACATTAATACTTCACTATTACCTATGCTGCTCTCAGTAGTTCTGCTCTCAGTAGATTCTGCAGATATATCATGTAAAAATGATTTCTTTTTTTTCCCTGGAAATGGAGGGACCCTTTTTGAAAGATCTTCAACATCAGGAAGCTTTATAGGAGGAAAGATGAGAAAATGTATCTTCCAGTGAAAGCTTTTGTCAAAAGAACCATTAAATACACCTTTACAATGTGTCAGCATGAAATAAACTCTATTCCAACTTTATTGCCAATTCTGGTGCACTAACAGCAAGAAAATGATACAGTCAATTGAGATTAACCACCTCCAAGGGTGCTAAAGTATTAGAATAAATCATTATAAAAGGTTCACTTGCTCATTTACAACAAATATTATATCACAGTGAACTGATATAAAAGTACTCTGTCACCCACAGTTAACCCTAACCCAAGAGTCCCAGAAGAACAGGGCCCTATAGCTCCTATTATTTCTGATGATGCAGACCCTGATCCACACAGGCATGATATATGGATATCCCAATGAAGGAGGCAAGCAGCAGAAAAGGACCACCAGAAAATGGGAAAGAGAAACCCAAGGGACCTCCCACATGGACTCTAGCACTCATATAAAGAAGAGAGGTGGGGAAAAACAGACTACCCCACCATTATTCCACCAAGAAATAATGCTCACAGTAGGTAAATGCAGTGTTCATGACTGCTGGGCAGTTGGTGGACTGACTGCCAGCTATTGGTGGACAGACACAACAGCCCTCCAAGTTATCACTGGAATGTACCATAGCCAAACCGCATGGAAATGTGGGGCTAGATGCTGGAATGTCATTCCCATAGGAGAGCACACCCACCAAATGTCTGGCTTGTAATGCACAAGGAAAGGGAAAAAATGGCACCTTCCAAATAGGGAGGCTAATGGGTGCCATTAATCTAAGCAGTATGGCCAGTTTTTCAGTGTTTGGCTCTCTGGAGAGGAATGAATGCAACTGAGTCACCAAATAAGATGCTTGGGTGGCTAGAGCAACTTCTCTCACATTCCAGGGAGAATGTTGGAAGATGACTGGTTGACCCATTCTGGACCAATTACGTGGCACCAAAGCTGGTGCTGCCACTTTTTTAGCCTCTCCCAGTCTGCCTACTCTGAAAAATGGGAGCATCATTGCCCATTGCACCCATCTTCACCATTGCCAAGGGAGAAGAGATCACAGAAAGTTGCGTTATATTTTAATCCAGCTTCAGTCCACTTTCAGAGCAAGTGAACCCACCAGGAAAGGCTCAAACTATTTTCTTTGAGCATTATCTAACTCAAAAAAAATCCACCTTTACGTTAGATAAAGTAGAAATAAAATTACTGGTCACTTTGCTGATGTGTTCCCTCAGTCTGAAAGTGGGCTGAAACTGGATTAAAACTTAGTTGTGAACACAGCAAAAGAGACTTTTTCCTATTCTTGTTTCCACCTATAACCAGCCCTTTAATCATCTTCTGGGTTTTTTTTATTTAACTTTTTCCCCAAATGAGAAAAACTATTGGTTGTATGTTTTTGAGTGGTTGAATCTCTATACTGAGAGGTTTTTTTTGGCTTGGTAAGTTTTTTCCCCACAAGGTTCTACAGACAATCTCTGCTGAGAAAGTCCACAACTGGCTAATAGAGAAAGAATCAGAAGCAGATAGACCAGAAGTTTCGTCAGCACTTTGAATCCCCTTAAATGGGTGAGAAAACGGGTATAAAAGCCAACTCTTCTTCTTCTATATCCTATGCTACAACTTACAGCAATAAGAAAAACCATATTATTAAGAGGAACTTTAAAGTACCCTTAAAAAGTCAAAAGTATTGTGCTGGATCAACCTTACCAAATACCTACTACCCAATTACCTCCTTTAGCAGAAATTGCATGCCAAATTCTGATTTGAAATACGGAGGTATGATTTTTTTCCTTAAATTCAGAAGACACTTCTTTCCATCCTCGACTTCTTGCCTAGTAAATTTTAAATTGGGAGAAAATATGATATCTTTGTAATCAGGATTAGAAAGCTGGGTAATGAAAAACTGGACAAAGTAACATTCCGCCTTGATAATTTCTATCTATACTATTTCTGTTTTCCTCATCCCTAGTCTCTGTCACACTGGTTAATGAAAAAAGAGAAATATAGAATATGGTATGTATATATGTATATGTATATGTATATGTGTATGTGTATGTATGTGTATATATATATGTGTGTGTGTGTGTGTGTGTGTGTGTGTGTGTGTGTACACACACACACACACACACACACACACACACACGGTAAAGTGACTGTTGCACTTCATTTTGTACCACACTGAAAGTTGCCTTGGCCACTTGGGAAAAAGCTGGAAAAACAAAAGGGAAAATCTCACACAAAACAGACCGATTGCCTTTCTCTGTAATGCAATCTCTTAAATATGTGATTTCAAAAAGAGAAACAAAAATCTCACACCATCGTTTTTACCCATCTAAAAAGCTATCAATCTATTTCACCAACATTTCTCTTTGCCACACCACAAGTAGTGCACCTCCTTCTCTGTTGAGAAAAGACAATGTGGTGGTTCTGAGAGAAAACCTTTTTTCTGTTCTCTATCTCCCCGTCCCTTCCTCATAGAATACCGGTAGGCCTTACTCCTGTTTTCTGCACTTAAGACTAGGAAAGAAAGATAACTGTTCTTGCCCTCACAGTGACACTCTTGTTTAAAGCATCCACTGTACGCTGAAGAGAAGCTCCATTGGCAGCATAGCTAGAATTAGCCTGATGCACAAGTTGCAAGTTTCTCTCACCCCAATAGCTTTTGATCAGTGTCTTCTTATCACTGTTAAAGGCTATGGCCAGGCACAGTCAGAAAAAGCATCTCTGAGGCAGCTCAGAGACAGCTTAGAAATTGGATTGTTCATAAGCCTGCCTGCCCCTCCGCCCTTTCTTGAACATTATGTGCTGAAAAATTGGATTAGATACGGTCTGGGAACATGAGGGCCACACTCTGTCCCTCTGAGAAGCCTCTGGGGTGCCCTTTTTGTTATTTCTGAACGCAGCCAAAATTAAAAACCACGGTTACCTGGTCTCTGCTAACTTCATCTGCCAAAGAGAAATATGCTCATCCTCTTCCTGGCTGTATGAGGGAAAAAAAACTAATTTATTTTTGAAATATAAAACAATTAGTATAATATATTATTAATCTATTTTTAGCTAATAATATTATACATATATTTTAAAAAAACATAAAATATTTGTTTCCCAATGTTGCATTATTAATTTATCTTCATTTACTGCATTTTCCTCCTAGGTATGCATACCATTCTTTCCTTCTTTGTTTTTCAGGAAAGGCTGAAAAACAGGCCTTCTATAGCCTAACATTGGCTCACATCTAAAGTTTGTTAGGAGGGAATATCTGGTCACTAGCAATACTGTCATTATCTACTTGTTCCACTCCATTTGTATCTCACCTGAGGATCCGAGGGCAGGTCACAACAGTCAATAAAAACGATAGAATAAAAATAGAATAAAATGCATTGATGTAGAAATCTCTCCCCACCACAGAACTACATACAGACACCTGGACTGTGTTGTATGTTTTAATCAGGTGTCAAAAACCATATAATTTTGGCTCCCTGCTGTTCATCCCATCTCCTTTCTGATTCCCAGCAAGCACCACTCTATATTAAAACACTCTGACATGTTTGTACCTCTATTCACACATAAATCCTTAATAACCAACATTGTACCAAATTTACCACTTTATCACCATACTCATAGTTTTGCTTTTCTATTATCATTCATACTCCCAGCTTTTGCTAATATGGGCCTATGAGGTTGCTGACGGGTACAGCTGGCTGGATGTATATCACAACGGTCTTAAAAGAGCTGCACTGGCTGCCAATTCGCTACTGAGTCCAATTCAAGGTGTTAACTTTAACGTATAAGGCCCTAAATGACTTGGGCCCCAAATATCTGAAGGAATGCCTTCTCCCTATACCAACCTGTCTGGGCCCTAAGATCTGGAGGGGAGGGCCTCCTCGTTGTCCCACCACCCTCAATAGTAAGATGGATGGGCATCCAAGAGAGAACCTTCTCAATAATGGCCCCAGGTTGTGGAATAGTCTCCCCCTCAAGGTGCACCAGGCCCCTTCACTGTATACGATCAGGAAGGGGATGAGGACGCATCTCTTTGCTCTGGACTTTGGCTAAATGTGGCACAGTTTCCCCCCACCCAGACATCATTGTTTTATACTGTTTTATATATATGGTTCTATTTTAAATATGTCTGTTTTTAAATGCTGTTACCTGCCCAGAGACCTTAGTGTATAGGGTGGGATAGAAATGTAAATATAAATAAACAAAATAAATTAACCCATCACAAGGTGGAATAATCTGCCACTGCGCTGCAGTGGGATTTGTCAGCTTTGGGATTTGCCCAAAGAATGTGGCACAGCAACTGCTTGGAAAAGAGGGTGGGTGCCCAGTACCTTGCAACCCCCCCCCCCTGAAAAAAATACAATGCTAAAGCATTTCTATATTTTCCAATGAGACCACAAGGCTGTGTTCATGTAATCCCCAGGAGTTGAAGAAGATAGCTGGCTTTTCTACCCAGCTTTTCTCACCCATTTAAGGGGACTCAAATTGGCCAACAAAGCTTTCTATTTTTTTCCACACAACAAAAAACCCTGTGGGGTAAGTGGGGCTGTGAGAGCTCAGAAGGGAGCTGTGACTAGCCCAATGTCACCCAGCTGGCTTCATGGGAGAGGGTGAAATCAAACCCAGTATTCCCTGATAAGAGTTTGGCCCCCTAACCACTAGACCAAAATGGCTCACAAATGAATGGTATTAGACAACAAAAATGCCTGCCCTGCGATATATTGCTTTCGCTATTGACTCATGTCCAGATACACTTGTTTTTCAATGATACGAACTTTCTACTATACTGAACTCCCTTACCTGAGTCTTTTCCAATACTCGCTTGTTTTCTTTGTGAATGCCTCCCCGGATGGATTCTCTAACTGAGACGTCACGGCGCGTTTATATATTTCAGTAATCTGCACTGTGAAGTCATGAGAAGTAATTTAAATAGTTAATCTTAGGACGATTGCTGAGATAGTAAAAGTGCCAACAGGTGCCTGGCATCACAGCACAACCGGCAGCCCTGATGCCATGCCAGGGTACTGCTGAACCATCACCCTCATAATACAAAGTAAAAATAGTATGGGGAAATCCCACACTTTTCTGGCAAGTTGACAGATGATCAATCACCTGATGAGGCTTTTCAAGCCTTTCAACAGAGGCAGTTTCCAGGAGCTTGACATGCATGGGAAAAACATAAAAGAAAAGAAGGTGGCTGCAGCACACTCCCAGGTGTTGATTTCAAGTGAAGCTCAAGGAGCCCACATGTTTCTGGCAGTCCAAGTATCACAGAAATGCTAGCATTCTGCGAAGATCAGTATTTTTCAAGTCTCCAACAAGTCTCTGGAATCCAACAGTATAAAAACTAAGGGCTGCAAATCTTCAGTAGTCACCACGTGAAAGGTGGAGTAAGCAGGAAGAAGAAGAAGAGGGGGAGGAGGAGGAGGAGGGGGAGGAAGAAGAGCTGGCTTTTCTACCCCGCTTTTCTCACCCATTTTAAGGGGACTCAAAGCGGCTGACAAACCTTTCTGTTCTTCTCCCCACAACAGACACCCCGTAGGTGGGGTTGTAATTGCTCAGGAAGAGAGCTGCGACTAGCCAAGGGCCACCCAGCTGGCTTCATGGAGGAGCGTGGAATCAACCTCACGACTACAAGATATCACAGTCTGGCACTCTAACCACAAGACCAAACTGGCATTAAAAGAGAAAGGAAGCAGCACACTGAAATCCAACCAATGAAGAGACAAGAGGGACTGGCAGGCAAAGAATGAAAAAGAACAACAAAAGAAACAGGCCTCTAAAACAGAAAATGAAAGGAAGCTGATCTATTTCAAGTGAGCAGAGAAGTTACTGGAGGCAAAATCTTTAAAGGCTGGGTATATCTTTGCAATGACATTTTCTTGCTCATAGCAGTATCAGGGGAATTCACTCACTATTTTCTAGAGTCTTAGCTTAAGAGCAACAACCAAAGAAGATAAGAAAGTAGTGGACCCTCTGTGTACAAATAAGAGGCTCTTAGAGCAGTACCCATAGTTCAGTGAAAGAGCCACTCTCTGGCAAGTAAACAGGTTGCAGGTTGAATTTTTGGCATCTCTCCCAAACCCCTTCTGTATTTGCCAATAAAACTGCACAGTTACCACTAGGAATCAAGCCTAACTCAATGCTAACTTTCAAGAACAGTAGCAATAAGACAGTATTATGCTACCTTTAAATTTTTAAAATGATGGTTAGCTGATTTTCATACTTCTCATACATTAGGTTAAAAGATGTGCTATCATAAAAATTATCTTCAAATTTAAGACTAAAACACCCATAAAAATTATTTACTGAGATCAAAATTACTTGTTTAGAAATGTTCTGATTTATAACGTACCCTATAAAAAGAAAGTTAAGGACTGGAAAATACTTGCAAGTTAATTGTAGCAGATGGAGACAAATAACCAATCTATTTTGCTGGTATTAATAATGAAAAGTAACAAAACAACAACGTACTTTAAAAACAAACGGAGCATTAAGCTTTTACCTTTAGAACAGAAATCATCTGAAGATTCTTCAGGGCTAGGGAAAGACTGGAAAGAACAGAGAATGCTTGTTATGAAGTCCTAGGAACACATTTTTCAAACAATTTTGTCATCCAGGATTTATTTGTTTACTTGGATGCTTAAGTCTCCATGACAGACTCAAGATGGCTAACAAAAGTCAATGAATAATGTGAAAGGGGAAAAGCCTTCCCCTCTGCACACCAGCAAGTAGACCAAGCACATATTTTCTGCACATCTGCACTACTACACTGCATCCACACAAGACAGAGCGTGATCCAAATCAGGAGATTTTTGATCTGGATTGCCAATCTATCAGCATATCAGCAGGGCCTAATCCAGATCACAGAGGTGTGAAGAACGTGCATGTGACCATGTACCAGTTTACATGGGGTCATTTCAGTGGTGTGACTGAATGTGCCACCAAAATGGGTCCTCCAGAGGCTCCGAGGCCACAAACTTGACCACTGGAACTTGAAGAGGCCAGCTCTGAAGTTGACGTGAGCTTCAGAGTTAGCATGAGGGCAAGGCTGGAACACCTGCCACTGTGCAGATGACCTTGATCCAGAGCTACTGGAGCGGGGCTCGGTAGGTAAGTGCAGAAAGGCCTTTAGATTATTTTAATTCAGACCATTACATCTTTCAGAACAAATGAAATTGTTCCTTCCCTCAGTGAAAGACCAGGACACAGATCTCTATGCAGTCAATGAAGCTTGCTTGGTAGCCTTGGGCCAGCCATTGCTTTATAGTGATCACTGCTTTGAGCTTTTTGAAAGAATGACGGGATATAAAAGCAAAAATAAATAATTTATTTACTGTTCTGACATAGGAATCTTCAGTTAGCTTTTAACAGCCATGATAGGCACAGGCCAAGAAGGCAAATGGTTGGATGGTCACCTCCCAGAGCTAAGCAGGCACCATCAGTTTTGTATTGTTATCTGGAAAGCATGTATCAAGCATGCACTATCCTCACCATAACAAGTTTGAGAAGGTCTGCAGCATTTTCCCTCTCCTCTTCCATTCGAGGATCTTTAATAACCATTTCTTGCATTTCATCCTCTTGCTTTATAACTTTATCAATGTACTCCTGAAAAAGACGACAGAGAATGGTTCGGACAATTTTTCCTCTGAAAGTTAAGCATGGTTAAACAATTTGCATAGCAAATATAAAAATGAATATTTACATAACGACATAAGAGGAGTCCTGCTGGATCAGGTGACAGCCCATCTACTCCAGAATCCTGACCTACACAATGGGCCACCAATTGCTTTTAATACACCAACCCAATAGTGGATAAAGGGGAAATTAGGATGAATCCAGAAGCCTTGATTGTTGGATATAGTCACAGAGGAAGTCCAAGGATGGACAATGTTAAAAGGGAAGCATCTTGCAACCACAAGTTCACAGGTTGGGAGGACAGCTTCAGCCTTGGGTGCCTGGATGGAAAAAGGAAAAAAGGGAGCCTTCTTCCCAATTAGGGATGTGCACGGATATCCATGACATTCGGAATTCGTATGATGAATTCATAGATGAATCAAATAAGGCCCTATTCATTAGGACCCTATTCGCCCATGAATCGGATTATCCAGTATCCGTAGAAGCTTTGGTAGAAGCTCCTGTGGATACTGGATGAATCCAGCCTGCCCCACATGCGCACTTTAACCTTCTCTCGCAACTCCTCTGGCATCCATGGGCCTTTTTCAGCCCGATCTGGCATGTGAACTAGGTCTCCTTGGGGCTAAAGAAGGCACTTCCGGTTCCTGGGAGGACCAAGGCCAGAACAGGAAGGCCTTGTTCACCCTGGGAAAGCCTATGTCCTTGCTGAGATTGTGCTGGAAAATGCCCGTGGATGCCAGAGAAGCCACAAGAGAACGTAAGGGGTGCATGGGGGGTGGGCAGAGTGTCTCCTTTGGGGTCTGCAGGCCTTTTTCGGCACAATCCTGTGCCCAAAATAGGCCTTAGGCACTTCCAATTCTGGGTTTGCAGATGCAGAAGTGCCTTAGAAGAAGGCACAGCAGCAGTGGTGGTGGCGGCAAGGACAGGTAAGAGGGGGCTGTCATTTCGTGCCTGAATACAAATACCCCCATATTCGTGGGAGCGGGATTCATCCGAAGCCAAATTTTCCCACATTCAATTCATTACGATTCATACCCCTATTCCCAATGCTCCTAGCAACAGCAAGGCTAAAGCAGCACAAAAATAAGCCTTAGAGGTGGCAAGAGAAGGTAGCAATTTTCAGAGAAGACGAGCTTCTGGCTTTTTAGTTGCAGGAGGTAAAAGGAGGCAACAAGTTTCCTCTGCATCCTTTCCTTAGACAGCTAGGAGGAGAGTAGGTTATTACCATCTATAGCTATACGTGACGTCTCTAAAGTCTTTGACTTACCTTAACAGATAGTTGCAACTTATATCTTAATCCTTCTGTGACTGGTTCATATTGGATCAACCGACGGACTTGGAGCACAGTTGGACATTTTAGTATAGGTGCAGGAGAACCTGCTAACTGTTTGAATTCTATACATAGGCCTTTCCAAGCATTCATTCCAAAGGGAGGGCCGGGAATCTTTTTCTGAAACAAAGATTTAAAGAAAAGGGATATGGTAATACATTCATTTCAACAGACTTCCAAGGAATGTTTGGGTTTTTTTCTTTAAGTTTGGTGGCTCCACCTCCTACTCCCTTTAAGAACAACTTATCAGAAATGTATTAAATGCACTCAATGTCAACATCCTGCATTCAGTATGGCCTTCCAAAGTTCTATGCAATAAAGATCTACTGGCCACAATCAGCCCTTAATAGGGCAGAAACAGATTTTCAAAGGCCCTGGCCACATTAGTAGTTTAGGCTGACCTCAGGTCATCTTCATGTCATGCTACTCAGATTATTTTTATTCAACTCATTTTCCAAGCTTACCTACCCCGTTGGATCATTTTAACCAGAGTCCTCATTTTCAGAAGACTCAGCCTGTCCTGGCATGCTAGTACGTCTTCGCTTCCTCAATGGGAGGAGGGGGATGGGCTAAAGGAGGCTGAACTGTGCCATGATGGGTGGGATCCAGTCTTTCCTTTTCTTTTAGCCAATGTGCACACATGGAGTTTGTGAGGCACTTCCCCTTCTCTCCTCAGTTTATATGTATGGTTCCTCTATCTTTAAACATTTTTTCCACAAATAATAATAATTATTATTATCATTATTATTATTAATTTTAAAATTAATTGCACGGAGAAGAAAAGCACACAAAAAAGGAAGAGGGTGTGTGGAGGTGGTGGAGCAAGCTTAAAAAAGAACTGCAAACACACACCCTTGCCTCCTTTAAGTGCCACAATGGTATCCAATAAGAAAGAAGACAGATTTAATGTAACAAAAGGGGTGGAGAGCCCTCAGGAGACTCAGATCGATCGCAGAGAAAGCTGTGAGCGATGCGGCCCAAAGTGAGGATGGCTTGAGGATGACCTAGATGTGAACAGAGCTGGTACGACCTCAGTTTGAATTATTAATAGGATATCCTGTCTTATATAGGTGTGACCAGGGCCTATATTTCTCCCCACAAACTTAAGGAGCTGCTAGACATGGAAAAGATGCTGTCATGTTGCCTGCATTACAATACTGGCAAACAATGCCAACAGGGCCTTGACAATACATTGCTGTCAAACAATATAAATGATGGAAATATTTAGGCATGCTAATGGATAATTAGATATCTGGTAGGGTTCATCCAAAACAGTGTCAAGTTTAACATTCAGGAGTTTACCACATGAACAAAACCAAACCAAAAGAGCCAACGAGAAAGAAAAGGCAAAGTGAGCTCCCAGAACATCAATCCAGCACTGGAGCAAAGCAGCCTGTGTTATGTTTAACATTCTGCATTGCAGGGAAATGCCTGGATTCATTTAAGAGCTGGCATTTCCCTATGCTTTCTGAAGACTGCCTCAGAAACGCCTGAAATAAATGGAGGAAGATGGCAAAAATATGCATATTTGCTAGAAAAGGTTTAACTAAAATGCAGGAAACTTTTTAAAATTGAGCACAATGATGAAAAGAAAGCTGAAGGCCTCTTCAGAAAGTATGAATATTATTTAAAGCAACAATACTAATACTGTCAAGGACAAAAGAACTGCAAACATAAAATAAGGAGTGGGGTGGGACCGGGGCACTTCTAAGGCCATTTGCTGGGATTTTAGAGCAGGAGAAGGTTTTGCCCTTGTCTTCTGCTTGAGATGCCCCTGAACAATTGGTGGGCCACTGTGTGCGACAGGATGCTGGACTAGATGGGCTGTGGCCTGATCCAGCAGGGCTTCTCTTATGTTCTTATGTTCTAATTACGGATGTGCTGAACTGCAGTTTGTGCTTCTAGCAGTAAATGCTAGAAATGGTCAAGTGCTTTGTCTGAAAGCCCCAGTCCTCTTCAGCACTGTTACCTTACTCGCTTTCCAAATGCTCACTTTATTCCTGTAAACACAATATACCCTTAAGAAACGCTCATAATTATGTACTTTGTGAACCTGTACGGTTTCACTGGTGTAAGAGTGCACAGTGTGTAAACTATTTGCAAAATCCATAACATCAGTGCTGTTATTTCATCACTCAAAGCAGAAAGAAGCATTTTTGAATTCCTGATACCTCTACTGGAGGAAAACCCTCCCACGACCTTGACTGAAGATTATAAGGAACAATAGTAGCAGAATCCCTCTTCGTTACCCACTGAGATGTTTCAAACAAAGGATGAAGGACTGTTATGCTTAGGACTCCTGTTTAAGAGACAGATAGAAAATCTCGACATGGTCAGTCATTCCACCTCTGAAAAGCTTCAGCCTTGCAGACTACGGTTCTGCAGTATTCTAAAATACAAAAAAATATGTCTGGATCTACACAGATATCCAGCCCTCCCTCATTGTCCACCCTTCTCAAAATCCAAAATAAAAATAAAGACTAAATAAAAATAGTACATAGACATATGACTAAGTGCAGTTGGTATGAGGGGGGAAATCACTGGCATTCAAAATATTTGCTTCAAACTAACTGATGTGGGGGAGGCTTACTGAGATCATACTTTCTCCTCCTTACGTTCTGGAGTGCCTCATCTTTTAAAAAGCCAACGATCTATTATTAATATAACCTGTAGACAGCTTCATAGAAATGTCTGCTTTGAATTGAAGGAAGCATATTTTAACATCTTTCCGGCTAAATGAAGGGAACTCACACGCACAATGCACACACAAGCACACAATGAAGCCACACCAAACGCACACAAGGAAACCACAAGGGAAAAACCTTGTGAGAGAGAGCCTGTAGGGGTGCCTTCTTTTTCTGGTGTGGTTCAGCTAAGATGGTTGTTCAAAATTTGAATAAGAAATGGCACAGTGGAAACAAGCTCATAGAAATGAAAAGGTGTGAGCAGTCAGACCTAAAGATTTTATCTTTTGTAAACTTGATACAGTTATATGACTAATCAATAAAGTTCATAACCAAAGCCCTTACTGGAAAGGAGAAGAGATAAAAATAATGAACACTGAATTTTTAAAATGTAGATTGCTGCACGTATAAAACATCCAAAACATTTTTATTATGAAAACAAAATCAAAGCAAGTCTTGTCTTATCAGGAAATTTTGGTTCATCGCTTTCACAGATTTCTAGGAATTATATTTCCTGGCTCAAAATATTGTTATTTGAATATTTGACATGGTATAACAGAGCAGTGAGGAGGCCACTGAGCATATGAATATGGAAGCCCTTGGTACAATGGTCACCTTTGCCATCGATTCCCTAAGGTTAGGCTATTCATTTTTAATATGGAGACCTGCACTGTAAGAAGTCTTGTAAAAAATCTGATGTATTGTCTGTTTGCAATAAATGTAAAACTAGAACTCATTCAATATGCTGAAACATAGGCTGCGTCCAGACTTGTTTATATTGTGGAGTCGCGATTAGGGCATCACACATGACAATTGATGGATCGTTGTGGCATCGCATTATCTGATCATTGCTGCACACTTACCTCAAAGCTGATCTAAGGACAGATCGCTGCACAGTAAAAATAAAATCTGAATTTTTTCCACCAGTCTGGGCAGAATGGTGAGAGCAGCACGATGAGAGCAGGAAGGGCAGCTCAAATGTGATTGGCTGCCTCAACCTGCATGACAGCACGTGCCGACTCAGCTCTTGCAGCTTCCAATGGGAAGCTACAGAGCTGCTTTTCGAGTTGTGATGGCTAGTTTTTGCTGTGCAGCAAGTAAGCTACACTTTTACCTTTAACTCCAGTTTTAAGTGTGGAGGCAGCCATGACCATAATGAAAAGCTCTCAAAATATAAATGAGCTGAAATTAATGGTTTACTCCGACCTGGACATTCATGTATTGGCTCTTGTAGGACTGCTGTAGCTGGGTCACTATATGCCATTGCCAGAAATTCCTCTGCATCCCTGGTACGGAGGAGTTCTGTTCCTGAGCCATCAGCATATACAATGAAGAATCTAAATCACCAAACCAAAAATTCAGGTAGGTTGAAATAAAGAAAGTGGAAAAAGTAGAATTCCAGAAGAATCACTGACAAGCCAAAACTAATTAATGTGCTATGCTTCACTAAGAGTAAAAAAAGAAAGAAACTGATTCCGTACCTAGGTGCATGTTCACCGTATATAACTGGCGTCTGACTTTCCATGGGTTCCAATTCCCTTCCATCAGAATCCATATTAGCAATGAATTCATATACTTTACCATCAGCCATGACCTACAATAAAAAACCCTTTAATTACTTCCCCATTCTTTTTGCATGTAAGGTTACATTCCAATATTTTAACCATAATGCATATCTTACTACTACTGTATGTGCTATAGCCCTTGTAAACAGATGCATAAAATCTAGCTCTGCATCAAAAAGTAATAAAGTATCCACAATAATTTATTCCTTACATTACAACTATCAGATAATACATCCTCCAGTGATCTTGGCTTGAGAGTATTTAGCCCCTGACCATCCTCTGCAGACTTGGTTAAGCGGGTGAGGTCGAAGTCCTTTAGAGGATTAATTAAAATATCCAAGAATTAAAGTTTGTGGCCTATAAGTGATAAAAGCTAATGCTCAAAGTACAGAAAATAAATAATATGAGTTCGAACATGAACAACAAGCTAAACAGAGCTTAAACTGTGTGGCCCTTATATTCCCAAGACTTATCTACCTTTTCTAGCTAAGAATGTTGCTTCCTTAACCCGCCTCAGAGATGCTTTGTTTTGCTCTGCCTAATCACAGACTTAGTAAGAGCAGGAAAACAAATCATACTATACTTAAACAATGCTCATACTTGGTGAGAAATCCAAATGAAAGAAATTAATTGCTCTTGGTGAGCATTTGGGTTAAAATTCCTGAAGAACATAACAAAGCCAATGAAATAGTCATGATCTGTTTTTCTCTGTGACATGACACTGATATCACGTTCTTCACACAAAACACTAGAAATGGACGTTTTTATTTATTTATTTATTTTTACATTTATATCCCGCCCTATACCCTAGGGTCTCAGGGCGGGTAATAG
>MTQE01002560.1:11557974-11572503 GCA_014337955.1 Aspidoscelis marmoratus | reverse complement strand
GACAAAAATACTTAAAATAAAACCATATATAAAAACAGTATAAGATAATATGTGCAGTAGGGAAAAACTGTAGTAGGGAATAGCTACGCAGTGGAACAAAGGATTTCAAATTTATCAGGAAATGTACAATGTGGTACATAGGGCTGCTATGGATGGAAAATTGGGGAGGGGGGATGCGGTCCATCAAGGTGCATATGGTCCATCAAGAGACTGTAGAAATAAATTGGTGCAGCTGAAAGTAACTGATGAAAGGGCCAACCTAACTCCTGGGGGATTATGTGATAATGGATTATAATTAAGATATAATAAGATGCATATGAAAATGAATAAAATTTGGGGCAAAAAAGAGAGAATATTAATCCAGTGAAAATCCAAGGCAAAGCCTTTTTCTCCTTCCATTCCTGAGAAACATCTTGTTTCATCTTTAGCAGGAAAAGCAGTGGCCTCAAATAATTTTGTGTACCGAAGACTTTATTTATTCTGTGTACAGTTTTTGAGTCAGTGTAGCGTTAATATACCATTCAATGCCACATCCATATGTACAGTGCGCCAAAGTTATCAATATTTACACACTAACCATAGATACACAACACCTACAAGAGCATCAGACAATAAACCCAGCATCATTAAGGCATAATCAATAAATGGTAGCATCAGACAAATACCAATCAATAATTACATTATAAGCAATTGGGAGCAAGCCAGCAAGCAAAGCAAGCAAGTATAGCATAGGTATTAAAGAGCCGTGAAACAAAATATGTTCATAACAAATGATGATTTTATTAAGAAATTGCAAGAAGCCTCTATATACAACTCAAAATGCTGAGCCTGTGTAAAAGCAAACATTTCTTACAAGTAATTTGTCTTTTTCTCTCACAGGCCTAAAGTAACATTTTTAGCAAGGACTTCAGAGAACCACAGAATACTGTGGACTTAGATACAATAAGCTTTTTGGCAAGCACTGTGAACTTATGGTAGAAATAAGGATGTTCTTGAGCGCTTGCACTTGGCAGAAGTTCCACTAAAAACTTGTGAAATGAGAGAGATTTCTTTCCAGCAAATCAATGTGCTTACTGATTGCCTATAGGAATTCCCACAAGTCAGGCTCTAGCCTCTAATCACCCTGCTTCTTTGCCTTCACACAGATCACCAAGAATGCTTAGAAGCAATCATACTGATGTCTTCCACATTAAAAAAAATGACCAAAGCTTCAGGAGCAGTCATATCATCCAGAACATCACCCAGAACATTTAGAAAAATGCATTGGCTTTCACCTCTACAGATCATGTACTGCTACTGTCAAGGTGAATCTCAAGAGGGAATGATCTGCTGGTAACAACAGATTCATAAGACCTCCTCAAAGGCAAAGCTTTGTATTTTACCTTGAAAATGTTTCCCTCAGGGTCCATCACCTCACAGGCAACAGTGGAGTTGTGTTTCATAATGTATTTTCCTGACACTGGGCCTTCGGAATTGATTAAAATTCCATCTTCACTTCTTCCAAATGGGTCTGAAGAGTACATTGCAGAAAATTTTTCATCAATTAAGAGGCACCCTTTGTTCATAGGCAGTACCTATATAAGAATAAAGAAGATTCAACCACCAGAACACCAACCAATTATAGTTGATATAATCTGATAATTTACTATAAAACTCTTCATGACTGCCATCTGTTAATTGTTTCATCTTAAATAACAACAGATCTTCCAGCATCAACTTTGGGAGCTGCACATGGAACACTGAAATGTAATGCTTTCATAGTGAAGTCTGGAAACTTAATGGTAGGGAAACAACAGAATGCAAGCAAAATATTGAAAGGCATGGACTTCAAATAGTTCAAGATATGTAATTGATTTTAGACTCACTTGGTATGTTCCTTGAGGTTTTGATACAATTGAGGTTCCATCAGCAAAGGTAGCACAACAGCTGCTGTCTTCACAGTTTGTTAGGACAGTTGCAAAATCTGGATTTTCTACCCGCATGCACTTCACTTTCCTTGTGATGGTTTCAGAGGAGATGTCTGGGAATGAAATCAGAACATATACAACATATATATATATTTCAAATAGCATTTAGTTTTCAAGTGCTGGTAGTCCACTTGGGAACCGCACCAGCACTGGAGGTGAGGATGGCTCCCTCTATGCTTTATCTTGTGTGCAGAGTTGGCTGTCGTTTGGGAAGTGATGGCACAGCTCCCACAGTGCCTTGGTCTCACCGTCATCAAATTTGTCTAGGATTACACAAGAAGACAGAAGGACCTGAACAAGCCTGAATCCACAGAAGATCTTTAGTGACTTCTCCAAGATTTTTGGAACAACTTCCCTGCTGAGTTCCTTCAAACACTGTGTGCAAGTATATCTAGGAGAATGGATGCTGATTTCTCTTTGGTCGTTCATTTTGCATTTTGTAAACTGTTAAAAATAAACTATTAACACTTCTATTTTTGAAAGCATTCTTACTTCGCAGTATTTTTTCCCATAACTACCTGAAGCTTTTGCACAGTATTTGTACACTCAGAAGCAGGTGTTTCTGAGGCTTTCAATCTCTCTGAACTATGATCTAAATCTGAAAGAAGAAATGCTAATTAATCTAGAGTCAAGCACCCTTGTTCAGAAAGCTAAATAATTTCAAATAGCTGAATTTAATGGTTCAAAAGAGAACCAAAAGTACCTGTGAATATACTTTAAGGAAAAACATAATAACGTAAAGGTCATGAGTAATAGAAATGAATCCATCTTGACTTTCATGAAAAATTGCTATAGTAATTTTATTCATACCTATTTCTTCACTGTCATTGGGCTCAATGGTTTCAATATATTCTTGGAAAAAGGTTGTTATTCTGGTGCCATCAGCGTGGTCTACTATTTTGGATCCATCTTTTTTCTCCACCATAACTACCCCATCTTCCCTCATCCGCATGGCCTAGAATAAAAGAGGAATGCTGCATAGGTTTCATGCTGTAACGAGTTTAACCATTTAAAGGCACATTGAAACAAACGGCAGGTGGATAACACAGTTTTACCGTTCCATTAACTGGATCAGTGGCTTGGCAAACCAACAATGGCTTCAGATCGAGTCTCTCTGATCCTTTGGTGCCTATTTGGATGCCCAATGGAGTTGTAGTTATCCAAGTGCCTGCCAAGGCATCTGGGGACTGTTCTGGTTCTGTCAGGAGATCTTGAGCAACTGTATCAGCCACTTCAACTTTTGATACAAAGGCACCCTTTGTGCTTTTCCCTAAATCATTAAAAAAAAACCAAGGAAGGTTACTCATAGAATAACACATCCACAGCTGCATTTCAGTGTGCCCATCATCATCAACGATCAGTCGAAGGGCCAAAATTCATTTCACTAACCATGTTCTAAGATCTACACATAGCTTCTGCACCAGAGCTTCAACTAGGAAGCTACTTACTGTTTTTTTTGGTGACTACTTCTGGAGGAGGCGTGACCTCTGTGTGTGGTGTACTTGGTACAGGTGGAGGTGGCAAGACAGGTCCAGAATCAGGACTTCTGATCACCGTTCCATCAGCAAACAGTATCTAAGGAAGAAGAAAACCAATTATTTGGGTTAATCAATGACAGTGAAACAAATGCTGCTACAGTGATTAATATCTGATGATGCTACCTAGTCTCCTGTCAAAATGTCTGCAGAAAATAAATTAAGCTTGGAGAAAATCCAGTAAAATGAATGTAACACTGTCTTGTTTAGATTGTTTTCTTCACAGTTTGTATGCTGTCATTTTAAGGAAACATTTCTTAAAAATAAATAAATGTTAATAGGTTAGATCCTGGAAAATAGTAAGGAGGAAGAAAAAGTTCCAAAAAGGTATCACCCACAACACAATATTTTCACTGACTTTAAAATTCTTACAGGATACCCAAAGGCCTTCTTTGTGGTGGTCCCCTCTGGAACAGTCTCCCCTCTGATATTCCTATCGTGTCCACGTCAGGTATTTAGGCACCAATTGAAAACTTCCCTTTTTAACCAGACTTCTTCAGAGCAAATGTTTGTTTAAATCCCCTATCCTTGATTTCAATAATGTTTTTATATAATGGTTTGGGGTGTTTTTATTCATTGTAAACTGCTTCAAGATTATATTTTAATAGGAACCAGTAAGCAAGCAAGCAAGTAAATGGTTTGAAAGAGAAACACTTGGGGTACATCCCCATAGGCAACATATATATGCAATATAGTGTAGACCATAGTAGACCATAGGCAATATATCTTTATTGATTAGTCATTATGACCTTCTCAAATATTAGTTACAAACCATGTATTATATTAAAATGCATAAAAAGGGAAGGAAAAAAGCAAGAGCATTTGAATCCTAATTAAGTCTGAATTTGGTGTCCAGTGTCCCCACTTACTTATGTATAAATCCAAATAGAATCTCAACTCGGCATCCAGTGTTCCCATTCAATTTCTTATTCCCAGATTTTATAAGGAGCATACTGCAGAAATCCAGAGGAAAAAAAGTTCTGATGGAAACAGGATTTTACCCCCTTTTTTTGAGCCAAGTCTGCTTCCCCCCCCCCCAAAAAAAAAAAATTCGGGACACTACTAGGCTATTTGGGGTGGAGGTCTAGCGTTCTGGCCAATGGCAGCCAGCTGTGGTTGGGATTTCACAGATGCAAAGGTCCCCCCTCCCTTGCCATGCCCACAATGCTAGAGCCCCGATCAAATCAAGGCAAAAGCGAGTAGAGCTCTTTTGCCTTTAAAATCTTCTGTAGTTTTGCTTTTAAAACTTTTTTGCTGGATACATTTCTATCTTTTCTGATGATTGTTGTGTGAAAGATACATTTTATAAACAAAAAGGCTTTGAAGAATAAAGCAGCTCACCTCTGATCACGCTGTGCTTGCTCCTCTGCTGATCTGCTTGAGCGCACAGTTCCCGGTAATGTTGAAAGGGAAAGTGTGTGAAAAGGAGAAAGTAATCGGGGGCAGGGTTTAGAATTTTTTTATGTGCTAGCTTTTAATTTAAGCTCTCTGGCTTCAGCTCAAGTGAGTGAGTGAAGAGGAAAGTGTGGCTGCTTTGATCAAAGGCAGGGTTTGCACTGGGGGGGAGGGATTTAAAAGTCCTGGTTTGAGTGGAGGCAGTTATATTCGGATTAATTGCCAGGCACTCTATTCAAATTAAAAATAGTCCAAAAAATAGTCCAGGGCTAAAACAGGACTAAAAAAGCTAAGTGGGGACACACCATGTTTATTTTATGTAGTGCTTTTCTGCATCTACATGGGCCAAAGAACCTAAAGAGGCTGATCACAGATCTGTTTGAACTATGAACTAACTACGTCCTGCAATTCAGCCACTACGGCAATTTCTGCACACTGTGTCTTGGCACATGATACAGAGAACATTATCTGGTCTGAATCAAATGATTTGAGCCAGGAACATAAGAGGCACCAAGGAACATGCCAGCAGCTATCCACAAGATGGCTGCCTGTGCCAGCCTACTTTTAGAGGTGAGGGGGAAATTAGTGGCATATCTGTAAACAGGCACCAAAGTGAGCTGTTTCCAGAGCCATGCAAAATGGTGCCAGGCTCTGCGTGCTACATTGCTCTCTAGTTGCCACTGCCTGTCTACACAGTGATGGCCAGAACAAATTTCACCCTGGGAATGCAAGGGGGGCATTAAAATGCTCTCCCTCTGGAGTGCTCCAGCTGCTGCAGTTTCCCAGGCGCCCTGCCTTCTGGGGACTGCTCTGATGAGTGGATACCTCAGTTTAAGGAGCTATATTCATTAGTTAAATGAACTGACAACTGTTCTTAAAGCCACAAAAATAAACAGCTTTACAAGAGACGGGAGATTTTCCTATGCCATTACTAGTAGCTTAGATGTCAAGCCTTCCCATTTTTCACATTTCTGATGCCCGTGGAAACAAGCAAAATTCCATGAGAGTTATAGGAATGTTTCTCCCATGGCCCTCTCTAAATGATACAAGAATCTCAAACTAACATTCCACAGCTAAGGAACTTGAAGTTGGCAATCGGATTTGTCTTCTGCCTTTAATCACATTCTCCTCCATAGTTCATGTCAAATATTTAAGCAGGGTTTGTACTGGAGTTAATTAGCAGCTCTAGAAACTAAAACTAAAGCTCAACTAGGATAAATAACAATTTACCTGGGTGGATCCATCCAGCATGTACTTCACAACAGTCCCTTGCTTGGTAATAACTCTTGACACTTCCTGTTCTACTGGCTTTTTTACTGATTTCTGCATCTGTGAATGTTTCACTCTTTGTGGATAGCTCTGTCTAATAAGTATTTCAAAAGTAGGTTCCTTGGCCTTTTCCACACTGTCTTCCTGTGTGCCAGTATCAAGCTTTTTCTCATCTGCCTCATCCCTTATTTCTGGGTTCACTGCAGAATCCTCTAGGGTTTTGGTCTCATCTGCTTTGTCTGAGTTTGATTTGGTCTTATTTGCTGTTGTTCCATTGCCCCTGTTTGCTTGCTCTTCCTTGGTCTCTGGAATCTTGATTGCATCCACTTTGGTACCATCTGATTTAATCTCATCCATTTGTCTTTCTTCATCATCGCGCTTGGTCTTCTGTGCCCGTTCTTCACCTTTTGCATATTAAAAGTTGAGTTAAAATTGCTATTTGTAATTAAGACACTTTTACATACCATCTAGGGATGGTAATTGAATTAATCAAAACCTTTCTGCACTAGAATCAATTCCAAACTGTACCCCAGAATAGGGCCCTGCCATCCAAATGGCAGTCTTGCTTCTGTGCTCATAGGAGGACTACATGTTGCAAGTGAAAGCCATTTTTACAATGGTATGCAAAACCAGGTTGTTACCTATTCATTTTGCTAAGTTGCTTCTATCAGTTTAAATGTGGCTGGCCAAAAGAACATGGGCGAGAAAAGAATGTCACTGGATTGCTCAGGGCTCCATACAGGGAGATGCCAACTGACTCTCAGTTCTTTTCTTCTCCTTTGTAGCTTTATAGTGGAGCCCAGCTGTAGCTATTCAGCTATATATTTTTTTTTGGTGGCAAATGACAAAAATGAGCCTTGGGATTTTGTTGTACATAATATGAGTGGAGTCACGCCTAAGGTTTAACCCAGCTTCAATCCACCTACAGAGCAAGAGAACACATCGGCAAAGTGGCCAGTAATTTTCTTTCCACATTACCTATCCCAAACGTGAATTTTCTGAGTTATTTAACAGCTTGTCACTTTGCTGATGTATTATCTCACTCTGAAAGTGAACTGAAGCCGGATTAAACCTTAAGTCTGACCACAGCCTATATTAGCATCCTTCCTTCCCTATTTGTAACCTGCCCTTCACCCTGGAATTTCAGAGTGCGTTGCAAAACAAAGCAGTGCTGAAACAAAATGCATAGCAAGAAAGCAGCAGTTCTGCTGGCAGGAATTCTCACTCTGGTAGTCCAGAACTGCTATTAAAACAGTAATTGGGAATGGGAATGAGAGGAGACAGGAATTGATGTGTTGTGCTCCCTTTTCACTCTTTTTCTTTTCTTGCTTTTTCTTGAACTACCATTGACAGATTAAAGGATTCCTCTAGAGCAGCAGGGTTAGCATTATGTTCTTCCTATCTGCAGGATAAGTGTTAGGAGGCTTCATAGTACCACTTCCAAGGGGAAATGTGGTGGGTCTCTGCTCTGTGTTGGGACTGAACAGCCATCACAAAGGGTGGTCAAAGCTCAGAAGAACACACTAGCACACTGTTCTAAGGGCAATGCTTTTGATAACAGGTGATTTCAGAAGAGGAAATCCCACTTTTTTGTTCGTAGGATTTATTTTTTCCTACAGAAATTTGGACTCTCCCCATCTTCCTGCTTGACCACGGTCCCCATGGCCGTGGTCACACAAGTGTTTTAGGTCAACCTCAGTTCATCCTCAGGTCTTGTTACTCACATTATTTTTATTTAATTCATTTTCCAATTTAGCCTACTCCCATCAGATCATTTTAATGTGTAGTCCTGTTTTTAGAGGACTGACAAGGACTCAGTCCTTCCTGGCATTCCAGGCCTTCTCTGCTTCCTCAAAAGTGTGAGTAGGAGGATGGGCTAAAGGAGGCTAAACTGTGCTGTGGTAGGTGGGGTCTAGTCTTTCCTCTGGCCAATCAGCACACACAGAGTTCATGAGGCACCTCCCCATCTCTCCTCAGTTTATGTATATGACTCCTATATCTAGCATTTTAATGCTAATTTATTATTATTTTTAAAATAATTGCACTAAGAAAAAAAGCATATAAAAAAGGAAGCAGGGTGTGGAGGTGGGGGAGCAGGTTTAAAAAAGAACTGCAAACACACAGCGTCATTTCCCTTGAGTGACATGGATGGCATCCAATCAGAAATGAGATAAATTTGACACAAGAAAAGGGGTGGAGAGCCAAGAGCTCTGTGGAGCAGGCTCAGTTCCATTGTGCAGAAAGGTGTGAGCAATGCAGCCCAAGGCAGGGATGACCTATAACAATCCAGGTGTGAACACAGTTGTTACAACCTCAATTCAAATTAATGAATGGACCATCATGCCTTAGACTTGTGTGACCATGGCCCATGTGTCAGTCTTCAGTGGACTTAGACTTTCCACTCTGAAGTACGAGAAGATACCATGTAAAGCTGGCATGGGAAAGAATTTGAAACAGCCCAATCCTTTATTAAACAGGATTGTCCAAGAATGCCAGTTGCTCAAATTGCTTGCAAAACACCGGATTCAGCACTTGTCCAAGACTGAATTCGCACTTAGGCCTCTGGTATGCAATTAGGACTGTCCTGACTGCATACCAGGGGCCTAAGTGTGAACTCAGCCCAAATCTGAAATTTAATTGCAATTCTAATTCTACTAAAAGCATCAATAATTTAGTAAAAGGATGATGCATCCACATAACAAAACCCAGAACAAACCTGAGAATTTATGACAAAAAAAGGTCAGTACCAATCCATTGGGGCAAGATGCTTTCAAACTATTGAAAACGCAGGGCTCTGGAATGGCTTGTGTTTGGAAAGGCTCTTCTTCTACCTAGAGAATGGAAATGAAAGGGAAAGTTGTATGCCTTTTAAAAGCAATCATAAAGATATTTTACAAAGCAACTATGGGAAACAAAATGCCCATGACTGAGTAATAGTAAGAAGCAACTACGCTGATCTTTCTTAGAAGTTAACAGCTCTGAACATGGAGAAAAAGTTAACAACTTTAAAAAAATGTTTGGGGGCTCAGAAAGTTCACAAATTCCATAATACAAAGCTAGAAGAAACGAGTCCCATAACTCCTTTCTTCCCTTACCAAATTTTTCTCTGTGGAGGGACAGAGAAATACGATACTGACTGTTAAAGCATAACAGTAGGTAGAAAATGGTGGTTCAACCTTACAAATTGAGATCTGAAAGCGTGCCATGGTTAAAGAATGGCAAGAAACCAGTAAATATTTAGGAAAAATATAAAACATAGCTTATCACCAAAGTAAAGGAGGAAGAACAGTCACAGAAGGACTGGATAAGAATATTAGGAACTCAAGAAAAAATATAAAAGTGTTGGACTCTGTACAATAAGGTGGGTGCAGCTTCACATAAGAAGGTAGAAGAATCTGGTGGCAGGCACCTCCATTCTAGTGGTTTTCTCACCACCCTGGGTACTTAATGGGTACTTCTAGTGACAGTGGAAAAACACCCATAGAGAAATTGAGAAGACTTGTTCACATTTACTCTGAATGATGTCCACAACATGTCAGAGACAGTTCTCAATAGCATTTACAGAAATGATATACTTAGGAGCTTCCACGCTTCCACAAATGGTGTGCTTCCCTCCCACCCACCCCCAACAGCAAATTTCTCTGGCTAAGGCTTATGGAAATGAATGACTATTAATGAAAAAATCTTAAGCAACAATAGATAGTAAGTATTCATAGGTCAAAGGTGAGGTGACACTCCAGTGTTGTCTGCTCACTGATAGATAATTCACATTGGATTAGACAAGAGAGGTTCAGGATAGCTGAAATAGCTCTAAGAGAAGTTCTTCTTCCCCTAGGGTACCCAGGTAGACAATGACTTTTGTTCACTTAGTTTTTTTTTATCACAATGTCAAACATAATTGTGAGATGATGTGACACACAGACTGCCTCCAGACTTGCAGAATAAATCCTCAGTTGAAGTAAAAAGCACAGCTTACCTGTTGCGGAGTGATGACTGGCCATCCCAACTCAAAAGGAAGCTCCATAGCTTCCCATCAGAAGCTGCGAGAGCTGAGTCGGTGTGCGTGGTCACACAGGTTGAGGCAGCCAATCACATCTGAGCTGCCCTACTGCTCTCATCCTGTTCTTCTTGACATTCTGCCTGGACTGGTGGGAAAATTCAAATTTTGTTTCTACTGAGCAGCGAACGTCCTTAGATCAGCATTAAGCTAAGTGCCTAGTAGCGATTGGATAATGTGACATCACAATGATGCATCGATCATCATATGTGGTGTCCCAATCATGACTGTACATTCCGCTGTGCAGTATAAACAAGTCTGGATGCAGCCAAAATCTTCAGCTCTCTTTCTCAAGCCACAATGGAAGCAAATGTGAAAGTAAGATTAGTTTTTCTGTTTGGAGAACATCTTAAGCTCAGCCTCAAAGTTAATGGGGCAATGTTGCCTTCCAATTAAGAATACAATGGGGACCGTACAACAAGATTTGGCCGTATTATCACATTAGTTGTTCTCTCCAGCTTTAAGGCTGAACACCCATGCTTAAGAGGGAATGAGTTCACACCTTTTTCTCTTCTTGCTTTGGAGATTCTTCTGGTGAACTATTAAGTATGAGACGGGAGCTCATTCTGGCAGATGGTACAGATTTTGTTGATTTTTCTTTACCAGGCTTGGTTTTTCCAACAGTAGAAAGAGTGGCAGTAGAAACAGCTGAGGCAACAAACGCGGATGTGGGGACATTTACAGAAGGAATAGTCAAAATGGCTGCTAACTCAGGATCTTCTATATCTATAGGAAGACAAAATGATTTAAATTATAAAAATCAGAAGAATATCACGCATACAAGTTACTATATATAGCATAATTTCCAAAAATTTTAAGAATTGTTTTCAATTTATTTGACTTACCTGGTGCTTTTCCAGAAGCTCCATAACAGCTAAAAGATATATTAATTCCATTTTCCAGAGTTGCAGAAAATGATCCAAATTTGCTCACATATTTTTCTTCAGTTATTGGTTTTTCTAAAGAAAAGAAAGTAATTTATCTTGCCACTCAAGTATTTAATACACTCAAGTATTTAATAACATTGTTTCACTTTAATATATGAACACTTGTAAACTAATACAATAACGTTTGGCATAGTTAGGTAAGACAAATGCTCCTGTTGTGTATTTAAATATGGACATTTTTAAAATTACAGAAGCTTTTAATCTTGATGATTCATTATTTTGTGGAGCAAGAATTATTGACTGGATGACTTAGGAGAACGAGCAAGATACATACTGAGCTAAGATGTTGTGAATCAGTTTCTCTAGAGTAAATAAACATGCTGGATTTTAACAGTTAAAATTGCCCAAATCCTGCAGTTAGAAAAGAAACATTAGATCCATATGGTTTCAGGATTAAGTATACTGTACTAAAAATATATATCTAAACAAAATACATGGAGAATTACTCAACATGTACAGTTTTTGAAAATAAACACTGATAATAGTACATATTTCTTTAGCTCATGTTCCATGGGTTGGATCTGGAATTGTACAGGGCCACCTTTAATGGAACCCAACTAAAACCCAATATTGTTTATATACCCCAAATACAAAGATATCAACAAGAGCACCCTTCTTTTAAGCTATTCTCCACTAGCATCTATATTACTGAATATACAATCCACTAACTTTCCATAGGCTTCTTATTTTTCTACAGAGAACATGTCTTTCAGTCAGAAGATCACTCAGAGTAACAAAAAGGTTGACCTATTAATAGTCAAACTTTGGACAAACTCTGAACATTAACAGAATGCTAAACAAAAAATACTTATACAAATACAACTGTGAATTAAAACAATTATGGGTAAATGGAGGCTCATCAATGTATTTTGCTTCTTATATGTAGTGGCATATAAGATTTACCTGTAATTTAGCAAGGATTATTTAGGAAAAATATTTTAAAAAATAGAACATAGGGTGAATTTTTAGAATAATGTTTGGGTGAATTTAAGTTTTTTAATGTTGGGTCTCAAAGTTACAGTATTCTTCAGATGTGTTATCTTTTTCTAATTTTCTGTGGAAACCATAATGATAACATAGCCTCCATAATACTGAGATGTTGCATCAAGGTATGGTCACTACAAACTTGAAATAGAGAAGTGTAAGGAGTGAGAAAGTGTAAAGAGTGAGAATGAAAGCCTTTAGTACATTCCTAGATAAATATTTTGGCCATGGCATGTGAACCAGACCTGTGGCAATATTAACAAAATTATTTTTGATATAATCAGTGCTATCTCACTGACCTGCTTCAGATTCTTGCTCTTCTAGGGAACCACAACTTTGTTTACTCTTGCTTTCTTCTGGAATTTTCTGAGGGTCTATAATATGAATCAGAAAATTATGGTTGTCCTTTATCACCCGCACTTTGACCAGTGTTGACCCTGAGAGGAAAGAAATTCAATGAGAAAGGCTAAAGACTTATGTTTCTGATCTTATAGAGTGCAGTAAGCCAAAAATTCAAGAAAGACTCCTAAAATGATTGTTGAAGGATTGGGTGTCCTGTCCACAGTTTCCTAAGGCTAGAAGCAGGACCTTACTTCCAAATTGAACTCATTAACTCTATGCAAAAGAATTTAAAAATGTAACAGCAAACTGCCTATACTTTGGCTGAACAAATAATTACTTTCAAATAATTACTTTCAATTTATTAGTTTGTTAATAAATCTATCTTTAGGGTCTTGAGAATTTTAGGGTCCAGGAATTCATCAATTGTGTTGAACACCTACATTTTGTGCTCCACACCTAGTCAACAATTAGTGAACTTCTGGTGAGGCAGAACATGCCTGTCCTAATTGCATACATTCATAACATAACAGTGACTAGGAAATGCATGAATATTCAAAACATTCAAAATTTGATAGAAGGTGATCAAATTTGGACATTTGAATTCAAATCGAACATCTATACATTTTAATTTAACATTCGAATGAATTTTTGAATCTTTCAAATGATTCGTATGAAGTATTCGGACATTAGTATGTGCACAGATACGTGCACATTATATACGTATCTGTATGCATCTTATTCGTATCCATATGCATTTGTACAGATAAATACGGGACAAAAATGGGATGCCTACGGATGAGTATGGATGCTTACAGACACATATGAATGTTGTCGACATTCATATCTTCAAATCAATTAGAATCTGCAGATAACTGATTCAAATTGAACTGAATCCCAAAAATTGCATTCAGGCACACCCCTAACATCGGCCACCATTCACAAGCTGATCCACAGGTGGAGATCAAAACCAGTCAAAGTTCTGATATGGATTTGGGGCAGCCAGTACCATTCCAGAGATCCACTCTGTCCCACTCTTATCCAAGCTGCAACTGTCCAGTAGTATCACTGCAAATCCTGAACCAGTGGGAAGTAACTGTCAATGTATAAATAAAAGCGTGGAAGTGTCACCTTTTTCAAAAGTTATCTTTTCTGCTTGGATTTGTCCTCCATCGGTAGGAAAGAGATATCGAGTAATCCCTGCAACTTGAATGGGATACTCGCCCGTATTGTATCCAAGAAACTAGGGGGAAATAATTATAAGAATAGGTATAATCAGATAGAAACATTCAATAAAGTCAATCTGGAAAATCCACACAGGTAAAATTAGTAAGGCTCTACATGCACACATGTGCACACAATTCTATTATTTATATTTTCATTTAAGTACATGAAAACTCATGTAATCCGTATTCATGAAAACAAGGCCCAAAAGAGGACCTTAGCAGTCAAAAGTCTAGCATGTATTTATTTATTTGCTTCCCTTATGTACTGCCCTTCAGTGTCTCAAAAAATGTAACCTTGGACAAATCCCTGCCTTTGGACTAACTATCTAAAGAAGACATCTTGACCTGAGGCCTATTCACGCTCTGTACCAGAGCTGTCCTAATTGCATACCAGAAGCTTAAGTGGAAATAGGCCTCTGGCCTGGGATAGCTGAGGTAAATGCAGACTAGCCAAAGATGTTCAGAATGGTGGAGAAGCTTCCCTATGAGGAAAGGTTGCAAGATGCAAAATATGGGACTTTTTAGTCTGGATAGGAGAACAGGGCTGCATTTGCATTTCAGCCTCTCGTATGCAATTAGGACAGCTCTGTCCTAATTGCATACTAGAGGCCGAAGTGCAAATTCAGCCCAGTAAAAGAAGACATGGACCCTGTCCCCAAGCAATTTAAAGTGTGCTAAAAATGTTCTTTTACCTCTGACCACCCCCATGCCAGGCTTTTCAGCACACTTCCAGCACTACAAAACGAGGTAAACCCGCAATAAAAAAAGTGCCCTTTAAATAAGACTTTCAGCACTCTTTTTGGAAGTTGT
>MTQE01002560.1:11544048-11556284 GCA_014337955.1 Aspidoscelis marmoratus | reverse complement strand
GGGGGGGGGGGGATATGGCCAAAGTTGACTAGTGCTCCAAGTGCAAGCGCCAGTCAACGCTGGTTAATCATGCTCCTTTCCTGTCCAGTGGATGGGAAGGGAAGTGCAAAAATGCCCCAGGTCTATGCAACAGAAGCCGTGTTTTTATGAGGAATCAGCATGCTGGAAAGAGGGAGCTACACCTGGTGATTTATACATCCTGAAGATGCCCAGATGAAGCATGTACTGCTCCTTAATAACAGGAGAAATTACAAAACATCCTATTTAATTCTGCAATTTCATTCTTTGATAAACAAAATAATAAGAAAAGATTGTTGTGACACCTTGAAAACTACCTCATTAGGACTGCTATATGGAAACGAGGATGGCATTTCTGTAGCCTTAATGATGTTAAGAAAGAATTTCATCAAGCTTAGTCTGCAATACACAGAATGTCTGCTGAAATTTCCTCTTTTGTACAAATGGTAGATACAGGAGACCTGTCCTAATTTCCTATCGCAACCTCCATCTACCAGCAGTGGCTTCTACATTGGCCTCTTCTATACAACCGTTAAAGGCGTAGACATATATTCTAGTGTAAACCCTAGATTTATCTAGCTTTGAGGAAGCAAAAGAACAAATCATTAAAGTAATAATATTATTAGGGCTCAAAATGTTTATGTGAAGGGTCTTTTTCACAGCCACTAAGGGTGCCTCCAGATAGCAAGAGGAAATTGCTGGATCTTGTTTAGATTCCCAGTTGCCTCCTGCTGCCTCTGCCAAATGGCAGGAGTGAATCGTATAACAAACCCAGGTCCTTACCTTTCTGTCTTTTCCTTGTGCAATCACTGTTATTGCAAAAGCACCCATGCCTGCCGACTTCCGTTTGTTTTCTCACAGACTTTCTACAGATGGGTACTTTTGCGAGAGCAGCAATTCCATAAGGAAACAACAGACAAGTTAAGCAATCCAGCATGATGGAAAATCTATATAGTGCTTTTTTGGTGCACAACCTGGGAGCATACTGGGATTGATAATCCCAATATAGCTCTCAGGAAATTGCGGTTTTAAAACCACATCTGGAGACACCCTAAATCATTATTTAGAACGGAGCTGCTTAAATGATCTTGCAAGTTGGAGGGCAGATATTTTTCACTGAAAAGTATAAACATAATGCATCTTCCTCTAAGGAACAATCTTGCACTGTGAATTCACTATCATCCTATTCACAAATGATGACGATCTTCTGAAGTGTTTTGACAAGCTTTCCCCAGGCCAAACCTTATGTTCATGTCTGAATTCAGCTTATTTATGCATTTAAAATTCATTTAAAATATTTAGACGCTGCTTCCTATTAAAATCTAATCTCAAAGTGGTTTGGAAAACACGGAGAATAAAAGAAACTAAAATAATGACAGTTTATAAAAACTCAAGAATGAGGAAAACAAACATTCACTCTGGGAAGGCCTGGGTACAAAGGGAAGTTTTTGCTCAGCACCTTATGTCCAAATCAGTGCACTTAACAATAACAAGACCAGCTGTGATACGGTAGCAAATGTGAGCCAGTTTGGTCTTGTGGTTAGAGTGATGGACTCATATCTTGTAGTCATCAGGTTTGATTCCACACTCCTCCAACTGGATGACCTTGGGCTAGTCACAGCTCTCTTTCTGAACTCTTACAGCCCCACCCACCTCACAGGGTGTCTGTAGCAGGGAGAAAAACAGAAGATTTGTCAGCCACTTTTTGAGTCCCTTTAAAAAGGGTAAAAAAGTGAGGTATAAAAGCAAACTCTTCTTCTATATGAAAAAGAGGAAATCCTGCTCCAGTGCTGAAAATCATCTCTGCACACTTCATTCAAATGATGCTGACACATCCCAGGCCTTTTCCAACATGGGATGTAGCCATATTCTACAATTTCAAATTCTTACGTGATAACAATTTTTCTAGTTAAAAAAAACCTTGAAACATGTTGGGCTTTTTTTTCCTTTTTACCTTGAGAGAATCATCCCTGATAAAAATATTTTTTTCCTTTTCAACTGGAGGTTCAGGAGAAAGCTCAACCTTACTTTTTACAGGGCCTTGAGACAAGAAAAAATAAATAAAAAGGAGATAAATTAAGAATGGCTGATTAAAAACACTACAAAATAAATGCAAGAAGTTTGAGAAAAAAGCATATTTTGTATTATAGAACTAAAGCTCCCACATTCAATTTAAACTATTCAGCTGAAATTATAATCAAATGCTTCTACATACATGAACATTTATCTTAGGAAACACCCAGTAACAAAGACTGCATCCAGATGTTGGTTACTTATTCTGCTACATTTGGATATTCTGCAATAAAGCATGGATATTCAAGAATATCCAGAATATCCAAACCTAGTGGAATAAGTAACTAAGATCTGGATGAACCCAAACACATTTTATTTTAATTTTGCAATATGTCTTTTAATGATTATCAGCTGGCGTCAAACACAGGTCCTTTTTGGTGATGATCATAAAGGGACATTCAACAGGCATATATGTTTTGTCCTATGACTTCTGATCTTTATACCTCAGGGGATGCCTGAAAACAAATCAACTGTTTTCTTAATGAGGGAATAAATATGGCTTCACTTCCTCATTTATTAGTTCTACTAAACAATGGGGAAGCAAAGGAATGCAGCTGTATTTTACTGAACTAATAAGATTTACTTCCTGCAGTGTAGAAACTTACTTCAATTCAATTCAACTTACTTTTTGATTTCTTCAATGCAGCACCTTTTTTTCCAGGAGGTGGGGACTTGACCTCAACAGGTGGCTTTTCTGCCATCTCTTTAGCTAATTGAAGAGCTTCCAATTCCTTAGCCATTTTTAGCTCCTGGTATTTGATTTCTTCTCTTAGAATCCATTCATCAATAGAGCCGGCTACCAATTCTAGATAATTTCTGGGGTGGTATGGAAATGTCAACTATAATCTACAAGACGATAGACTGATTGATACATCTTGTTATTATAATAAATACTGCACATTTACAATAGTTTATGGACTTGACACTTCTGGAAATTAATTTCGTATTGCAGATTTGTGAGATATGTTTTGCATACTTGAGACTTTTTAGAGCTGATTTTTCATACACTGCTTCTGCCTTTTTGACCTAGTTTTTGTTCACTAATGACATGGTGTAATTTGTCATCTGTTATTGTTCATCTGAGCTTGCATTTCCTTAATTTTAAGACCAACTAAGAACCAGATGTTTTTCATTATGTCCTGATATGTAAAACCACAGAACTCAAAGAGGGTGTAGTTTGGTTTTCTCATGACTATATATATACACGAAAGAATGGAAAACATTATTACCCATGTCTGCTACAATGAATGCATAAGCTCAGAAGCAGACCTGGAGGGGAGGGGAGAGAAGGGTTATGTCTTCATTTCCTTATCCTTAGAATATCCAGAAGCACTTGGTTGGTCACTGCGCCAGAAACAAAATTCTGGATGACACTTGTCTTTGGCTAGTGTGTGAGGTAGCTCATGCCAGCAGTCTCTAGCAAAATTCACAGATTGAAATTATACTCTGGAGCTTTGATATAATTCACTGGTGCAAGTCATTGCTCATTTGTTTAAATATCCCAGTATCCATTTCACCCATAATACAGTTTAATCTAACTGGTTGCAGTGTATTCTCGCAGAAATTATCATAATACTACTGTAATTCCCCCCTCCCCTTGTTATTATATAACACTACAGACCATATCATTGTTCTTGCCATAAATTATTTTATTCCCCCTTTTCTATGTAGCATTTCATATTTACAGTTCTCAAATTATTCAAGAAGTTGCTCAAAGAATATTTTACCTGAACCCAACGTCAGAATGAAGTGCCACATGCCAGGACTCTTTAAACTGTCGGCGCTGGTTCATGGGGTTGTGAAGGACTAGGAGCAAAGAGTTATCCTGAGTATGGTAATAGGAATCAATGCACCTGTAATTCTGTGATGCATTGAGAAGTACCTGAAAAATTAATGAAATGCTAAGAACATGTAATTTTGGTTTTAAGAGAGTGGATATAGGCGTATAAATGAAGATTGTGTACTAATTTTTTTAGACAGATCTCTTAATATCTTTGTGATTATATTAAAGTATGAAAATGATTTTAGTATAAAAGAACTACAGTATAAGAAAATGGTTTCCGAATCTTGGAAAACTCTTATCTTTCTCCAGCAGGCTCTCTTTGGGCACGTCTCCATGCTGAAAATACTCCGAAGTTAAGCTTGTTTTGCCTCAGAGCGTCTCCATGCTACATGCTTTACTCCAAGCTACACGAGGCGCAAAGGAGGAAAATCCGCAGCAGAAAAAAAACCCTTTCAAACAGTACTACATCTGACTTAGGGGGAACCAGCGGATTATCCTGGGAGCATGGGAACGCACAAGGATTTCTTTAAAGCGTCTTTCCTGCTACATTAATCTTTCTTGTTCTTTACGTGTGTATGTGAAAACATTCCTTTCCTTGGCCGCCACAGTTAAAAGCATAACCAATGCTTGTAGCATAGTTACAAGCATAACTAAAAGCAGACCATGCCCTGCAGCCTATCAGCCAGCTGTCACATCCAGCCTCCCTCCATTCCATTTTAGTGCACAAATAGACCAGCGATCTCTTTATTCTTTCACATTATTAGGAGGGGAGAGAGTTTCTGTGCTTGCTGTCAGGGAAAAATGTGTGTGTGAAAATGGATGTTCCCCCCTCCGTTGTTAAGATAATTAGCATCACTTTCCCCGGATAGCAAGCACAGAATTTATCTCCTCCTCCCAATAATGTGAAAGAAAGAGAGAGATCGCTGGACTGCTTCTGCGAAAGACAGCTGCAGGGAGTGAGCTGCTTTCAGTTATGCTTGTAACTATGTTACAAGCATTAATTATGGAGAGAGTGAGCTGCTTTCAGTTATGCTTGTAACTGTTTTTAACTCTTGGCAGATTTTTAAAATCTGATGCAAGAGAGAAGCAAAAAGAGACCATGGGGACGTATCCTTTATGTAAGTAAAAGATGGAACTTCTCTCCTTGTGTGCCCTATCTTCTGAATCAAAAGGGGGCAACAGAAAAGGAAATGTGGGGAAACAAAGGACACCTGAACTTCCAACAAAAACTGCCAAAGCAGAGGCTTTCCTTTGCTGAAAAGCAGACAATTATGCTTTAAAGTAGTAGTCAAATACAAATACATTTCTAATATTACCTATTAGGAGCAGATATGAGAAATAATATAAAAATAAGGACTGTCAATGCCCTCTATTTTTGGGCCTATAGCATAGAAGGAAAGAGGTCACAGATACCTGGAAAAGGAAATGTGGTTGAAAATGTTCTGCAAAACTCCAGTCCTGCAACCATCGTTGCTGGGTCTTCTGTATGGCTGCTAATTCAGAATCCACGGGGACCTTACAAAACATCAAGTGATGTATATCAGCCATATTTAACAAAGGCCACAAATCAGGGCCAAAAGGCATGGTTAGTATTGTGAATTACGAACCTAATTTGACACTGAGAATCAGGCTAAGGTACGAGACATACAAACATACTTCTAAAATGCCTTTTCTCCCCACTGAAACAAAACCAGTTATCATTCTTATTCTCTCCCAAATAATTCTTTCCTTCCATTTTGTAGGTTTTGTGAGACCTTATATTTTGTTAAAATAGGAAAAAATTGAGAATTTATATTCACTACCACTACCTGTTATACTAAGCCAAGCTATAAGAAACAGGTATACTGAAATCACCATTTCACTTTTAGCTATGAGCAGTTTGCTAACAGAAGCAGGACAAAGTTGCCTCATGCCTATAGTTTTCACTAAAATCTGAAGCACCAGAAATCCCTGTTATCATGGTATGTTGTCAGAAGTACAGGACTGGTACTTCTTTCTATATTTCTGCAGAATTTCAGAAAACGCATACTTCCACCAAATAAACAAGGAAAAACCTATAAAGGCAAACCATGAGGCAAACAAAATTGTCATTTCTGGTAAAAATAGAGCATTCTTAGCAGCTGTATTTCACATATACAGATGCCACCTCCATATCATATAAATCATCATGCACTTTAAGTTACTGTACTTTTTGTTTCAAATTTAATATTTTCTTACTTTATTTTCAGAGAGATCACTTGCATGACGACCAGTCATCCAATCTGGAAAATATACATATATATTTATACCTCAGTCTTTGTTGGTTCTGTTGACTATCTCCAACGTTAAACCCTAAGCAAATTCTTTCTGAAAAATATAAAGCTGGTGCAATTCCTTCTCACAAACTTAGTGCTTTTGCTTTGTCTTTTCCAAATGGATTTAAAATTGGTATTACAACCATATGAATAAAAAATGTGATATACTGCATCCCATAGGTCCATTATTACAACTTCTTGTATTATTATCCATATAACTGTGGAATGATAATTAACCATCACTTTTAAACCTTTGTAATGTTTATTCTCCAGATTTAAGTTGTAGATTTCAGTGGCCAACCATCTAGAGTTCTGATTATTTTTGACTGTGACTATTATAGTCCTGTAAATTTAGGACACTGTCAGACCTTCATGCCCTGAATCAAACCTGTAAAAATCAGCTTATTGTGATACAAAAATTGGCCTCCAGGGGAAAAAAAATGGTTGGGCTACAAATCTATCCTTCACAGAAATCAATACAGTTGAATTTGGAGGTAACTTGGTGCTGTGTTTATTAATGTGTTGATTATTCTTGATCATATCTACAGTCATAATTATTTAGCATACTGTCAGGGACACCCTAAGAAGGAACAGCTGCAAAAATCAGTTTGTTATAAATGGTTGATGAAAAAAAATCTGGGCTTGAAAAACACTCAAACTGTTATTTTAGTTGGTTTATAGTGGCTTGAGGAATCTAGTTTCCAGTTCACTAAATTGAATATTTAGCATGAGAGTTGATTTAAGAGAAAACACAATTGTTCTGACATGAATATTGAGAGTTCCAAAAGCTTAACAACTTTTCTTAAACACCATGCAAAAAGCAAGTAAAAAACGGCAATTAATACCTTACAGGCAAAGAGATGCAGCAAACAAAAGCCAGCAGTCAATTCCAATAAATAACAAAGTATGCTATTCCGTAACAAGGTGCTAAAATAATTAAATATGGTTGAATGAGTTTTATAAGGAAGCATCTGTGAGGCTGAGTTTCATTCTAAGCAGTATTTTAAAGACTGAATGAGGGTGCTAAAGTTAACTTTTCACTTCTAACCCTCTCCCCAGCATTATCCTTAACTGAAATTTGGAACCCTTTTGAAGTTCAAACTCTCTTCCCCACTCAGCATAAACTCCAACCAAAGCACCAAATTTCAGTTATAAAATAACAAACAAGAGCCACATCCCCAAGCAACTTTTTTGCCTCTCTACTGTCCCTCTATTCCAACGGACTTTAAAAGTGCCGTGCAATACCAGAATAAGCATCCCCATGAGGTTTGGTAAAACACGCATTTTAAATGCACCTACCGTCCCCAAGGAAGCGTGTTTTGTTTGCCCACATCTTTTTCTCCCTGCCCCCTCTCTGCTTGATAGGGTGCCGGCGGGAACGAGGAGGGACTGCGATCTGCGCAGCCACAACCAGGGAGACAACCCCCAAAAGTCCAAAAGAAAAATAGCCTTATTTACAAGTTCTCTGTTCATCTCCCCTGCCTGCAAAACCCACCAGAAACACTTATCATTTTGGGATCCAGAGCTTGCTTCCAAAGATAGTGATTTCACTGTAAAAATCGACCCTGTACAGCAGTGGTTACACTGTAGCAATCCACCCATTTCACACCGGATAACAATGTTGCAATTCTGCACAATTCTGGCTCTTTAAAAGTTCTGACCTTTAGAAAGGGAAAGGAAGGAAAGGTGCTGTTGTTCTGGGAGATGTGTGAATGTTTAAGGCTGTGTGTGCAGGCGGCAGAGGCAGCAGAGCCAGGGTGCTTTTTTCGGAGATCTTGGCCGCCAATCCCCACCCCTTTTGCCACGGAGCGTCTCCATGAACAATGTTACTAGGAATATTTATTTATATTTTATTTATTTATATTTAAATTTATATATATTTCCAAAAAGTGCGCTGGTAGTCTTGTTTAAAGGGCACTTTCCCCCCATGCATTTTCCTCCTTTTGTGCCGCTGGAAGCTCGGAGAAAAGCCATGTATGGAGACGCTCCATGGCAAAAGAAGCTTTTTAAAAGGCTTATAATTGCTTGGAGATGCAGCCAAGCGTTAAAGGAAAAATTCTGACCCTTCTGCATGGTAGATTCTGAATCTTCACAAGACTATGAGGAAGGAAAAACTGTGAGAGAGAAACAGAGCTTACTCTTAGGTTTCTTTTCCAAAGCAGACCCAATGCAAACAGATCAAATGGAAAAAGAGCAGGTACATGAACAGATGAGTAATTAGCAGTAGAAGCAGAATAGAGAAGCAGAAGCTCCCTTGAGCGTGCTGCTTCTTTGGAAAAAGGGGTACAGAATCTTCACTTGGCTCCTAAAGCAGTGATTTCAGGAATCCTTGCCAGGTGGCAAGACTTGGCAGCAAGCAGAACCTCTGCTAGATAGCTGACAGCAGGTCCAGAGATGAAGCAGCAAGCAATCTGTCCCAGATATAAAGAATGAAAATTATTTCATCAGCAATGGGGTAGGAAGAATCGATTGTGTAAAGAACTGAGGAACTATGACAGTTTTTATACCTTTTCCTCAGTTACATGAAAGGACAAGAAAGGAGGAAGTAGGACAAAAAGTGTAAGTGAAAGAGGGGCAAAGTTCCAAAAGCAGGAAGTTTTTGCAGGAGAAATGGGAGTAAAAGAGGTCACCTAGCCAGGGTTACGATTGGTCAAAGTGAGAATTTAATTATCATCCAAACAATGGGTCAGTAACCGTATAATCATTCCAGATCACATTTGGGCAATACTTATCAACTTGGGATGACTTACTTTATGCAAGCTAGTAAACATCTTCCTTTTGTCAGTAAACAGCAATTATGATTAAAATATACCAGGCTATTTTACAAGACTTGCAGGCAGCAATGTCCCAGTTTAACAACTGGAATCTTAGACATTAATTCTTTTGGATTACCACAGCCTGTAATTATCACATTAGTAAGAGATACAATGTATTCAGTAAGCCTTCTCTTCAGTTGTTCAGCTGAGCTGAATTCACACTTAGGCCTCTGGTATGCAATTAGGACAGCTCTGGTACATAGTATCTGTACCAGAGCTGTACTAACTGCATACCAGAGGCCTAAGTGCGAATTCAGCCCTGTTTTATTGCTCCAGCCTTTGTCGACATTGTTTCCTCTTGTAACACAAAGAAACAAATGTGGGAAGAAGGAGGGGGCCACTTTTTCCCTCTATACATTTGGTTTCCATTAGCCTTAGCCGATGGATCTATGCTCAGCCAGAATGGCTATTTTATGTTCTTACATGTGTGTTCAGCTTTCTATAACACGTGGAACAGCATCACAGCCTTGTGCACATGTATATATTAAAATCATAACAATACACAAATTACATTTGCCATTAGTACCAAATGTAACAATGAGGACCAACTGGAATTTTTTTCTTTTATAATTTTTTTGCTTGCTAGTTTTGGTGACATAATGCTTTCATGTGTCTGATTCAGCTTTTTAACTGGTTAAGGAAATAAAAGGTCTTTTTAACAAGGGTTGCTTTTTTTCTTCCTCCTGTTTATGAACTAACTAAACAAACAAAGGAGGCATTTAAATCAGTGGTTGCATTCTCCCCCTGTATGTATTGTTTAAATACACAATACAAGGGAACCAAACATTTCTAAAATTGTTCTTTGATTTTTTTTTTTGTCTTACTGTTTTGTTAAAACTTTGGCCAGACTGAACGCATTTATAATTTCTATCCACTAAGAATTTTATTCCACTTTTCCAGACATACAAAATTCCTGCTCTAATTTCGGTCAACATATTTTGATGTGGTCGTACCTATTCTTCACATAGAGATGACAAAGCCAACACCAGATTCACTTCAAATGGTTACTTCATTTTTTCTTATTTCTGTAAATACTTTATGGCAAAAGCTATTTACCGTATTTTCCGGTGTATAAGACGACTGGGCGTATAAGACAACCCCCAATTTTCCAGTTAAAATATAGAGTTTGGGATATACTCGCCGTATAAGAAAACAACACCCAGCGTATAAGATGACCCCTGACTTCTGAGAAGATTTTCCTGGGTTAAAAAGTAGTCTTATACTCCAGAAAATACAGTAATATTTCACTCCTTCACAAGAGATGAAATAAACAATTCAGGGCACACCCTCTCCAGCAAACTGGTGACAGAACTCTATAAATTATTTGTGATCCCATTGGTTTCTAAGAAATACGGATCTCACAGTCTGGTCCAGACTTTGTCTGTTCTGATCTGTTCTACTTGATTCCCTGGGGGAAATAACCTTACAATTCATTCCTTTGTTCTATAATGCTGCCAGTAAATGAAGTTTTTTTTCAGTCCTCCTTTTGCCCCTCTCTTTCTCTTTCTAAGAGGAAGAAGATATGTCTGATATTTGCTTCCTTTTTCTTGCCTTTAGAGGAGCACAGCCATCTTAGAGGTGCCACCCATTTTCCCTGAATGGGAACCATTAAACAGTAGGACAAGCAACATTTTTGTTTGGGGAGGGGGAAAAGGACACAAAATGACATTCTATAAAACATCCTAGTAGAAGAAGATGTGGTTTATGAACAACTTCTTAAAATGTTTTCTTCCATCTTAGTTCTTCACAGGCTTTTAGATATATTGTATTTCCAGGTTAACAACATGCCTTGTTTTGATCTGTTTCCAGCAACACAAGTAAATGTAATTTACCTGATATGTTCAGATCTTTTTCCATTGATATATATTTGCTTGTAAAGCCTTGTCTCAGTTGTCTAGCAAATCTAGCAGGATTATCCCAAGGTATGCAAGGCTCCTCAAAATCATCATCATCATCAAGAATTTCTCTAGGTTTTTTTAAATATCCAAAGTCATCTACGCTTGTCAGTCTCAAACTTTCAAAAGTAAACACTTTAAAAGCTCGCTCTACTTCAGCCCAGTTCATCTGTTCTGCAGAAAAAAATCAAAACAGAGGAATAAAACATTCCAGATAATATTGTTTATCTTCAGTATAGTATAGTTACTCATAAAGCCACCTCCTCAACTGTCTGTCCTCAGTCACGGCTGAGACATTAGATATTAGTTTTTAACATGACATTGGATGGTTGAGATTCCTAGCTCTGCTTGAACAGCAAATGCTAGATTAGCACTATTAACACCCAGTAGCAATTTAAAAAAAAACATTCTAGCAAGGAACCATTAGAATAGTCCCAAATACTGATCCATATGTTAACACTGAGATATATTTGACTCTGTACGCCCTAAAAATGACAATTAATGAGCCGGGATATCTTTAGCCAAACAGACTGTACAAGAAATTAAATGCAGCAGTAGTTCTCCTACTGGTAATTGTATGAGCTCCAAGAGCCAGACTGAGTAAAAATGGCACTCAGGTAGGGGTAAGAGCTTACCTGTTCTAAAGTGACACCACTGAGACACCATCTCTTCTTCCTAATCACTGCCATTTTAGACTTGTTAATAGCAGTGAATTGTCTTACAAAATAAATTAAACTTTGTGAGAAGCTGTCGTAGCCTAACCTGAGTCCACAACAACAGAATCATGTGTTTGCATAAAGTAGAACATTAACATCGTTATCCATCACTTTAGGCATATGGGCATACAGGGACTGCAAACTTTTAGGAGCTTCATTTACTTACAAATTGAGTCAAGTAGGTATGAGAATGCAGCCCTTTCTAAGCTGCTATCTCATGACTCAAATATTCATTGGTAACCATGTGGACCCTTGGACGTGTATTTGAATACAAAAATCTTAATTAAATGCAAGAAAACCTAAATTCCATATTAGGAGATTCTAATGTGGCCGTGTGATTAATCAGTAAACTGAAATTCACACTGATAGCACTGGCTGGCAATACCAATAGTGTTTTCAATAATGAGAGCAATTCTCATAGATATTGATAACCTTTTATAGAAGTAATTTATGAATTGATTTAAAAATACATATATTTGTTATTTACATTCCTATAGTACAAAAGAGAAAGCATTTCAGCATGTGCAAATTCAGGGATTTGCACTGTAGCAACTAAAGTAGAATCCTGCCTGTGGCTCGTATGGTTAGCCTATTCTAGGGTGTTTTTCCACTGTCACTAAAAGTACCCATTAAGTACCCAT
>MTQE01002560.1:11478733-11543992 GCA_014337955.1 Aspidoscelis marmoratus | reverse complement strand
CCCATTAAGTACCCATTAATGGGTACGTAATGGCATTTTTGTACCCATTGTACTTTTAGTGACAGTGGAAAAACACCCCTAGTCTATTTAGCAGCAAACTTTTTTTTATTAGCTTTTATAGCTCATATCCACACATAAAAGGATCAACAGCTCCTGCAGGTAATAAGGCCTTTAAAAAGGTCTGTAAAATAGTAAATGGTCCCTGGTAATACAACTAGTGTCATAGACCAGGACTCACAGGACAGCTGGGGTAGGATGAGATGGTTCAAGAAGAGATTTTTAACCAAGGATGAGTCCAGGCATGGTTTAAAATGTGGATGAAATGTGCAGCTCCTTTCAATTTAACAGAGAAGTCTACCAATACTCCACAGTACTGGTGCATTATAACTCTATACTGCAGAGTAAAATGTAGCATTTACAAGGACATTTGCTGCAGAGTATTTGTTTCTTTGCATTTCCCTGAATATTTGGATGAACTGCATGAGAAGTTGCCTTCACCTGAGAAGCAGCAGATCTAACAAACAGGAAGATGCTGAGCATGTGAACAGAAGACCCCTTGCTGTTCTGTGGAGTACCTGAGCATTTGAAAATTGACATTTGAATGCGAAGTGAATGCTTTTGGACATTTTGTTTGAAGCTTTGTTATATTAATGAACGGCAAAGTGGCTGGCCAGTCATATCTGGAGGGGATCCAGAGCAGATTCAAAGTGGATTCAGAATGGATTCAAAGTGGATTCAGAGATGATTTGTAGGGGATTTGTAGGCATGATTGGCAGCAAGGATTCGAAGAGCATTCACAACAAATTCAAATCCTATGACATGTGAAGGGTCTCTATTCATATGAATGCAAATTTTCTTGCATTTAATTCTATTCGATTCAAACATAAAAATACCACATTTGTGCACATCTCTATAACCCACAGGCCACCACTACTTAAAAGAATGCCTTGAAACCACTTTAGGCCTTTACAGAAAATTTTCTGGGGAAAAAAAAAGCCTCTGAAGAAATCATGATACCATTAGTACAGTAGTGCATGAGTTCATGGATTCTGGCAAGGCGCTTGGTATTGTCTTCAGAGGGTGGAAGAGGAAATTTAAGTAAATCAATCAAAGGCGACTTCTCCATCATTTCATTTTCAACCTTTGCTGGGTTTAAATAATCTTGTATCTAAAGTACAAAAGCAAAGAAAAAAAAACAATTATGGGCAATTACCCCTAGTATTCACTATAGGTTTTGCTAAAGATTACCATGCTGGGACAGGAAGGAACCTTCCCCTTGAGTAAAAATAGTAAACATTTTTTCTTGTAGCTTACAAGTATTCTGGTAGGAAAACGTCATCCTACCCAAGCACTTATCTCTTGTCAAAAACTTTGTAGAGCATTGATAAGAACATAAAATGAGCCCAGCTGGATCAGGCCACAACCCATCTAGTCCAGCATCCTGTCTCACACAGTAGCCTACTGATTGATCTCAACTCCCTGGAAATAGCCTTTAGAGGCATCCTGTCTGTCTCTCCAACCTAGAGGCAGTTCCTAGGTATCCATTCTAATAGCTATTGAGATCACGTAGACAGCAATAAAGACTGCTACCTGCTGTTTCAGAAAGAACTGTATATAAAACTCTTTTATACTGTTCTAGTTAGATTGATGTATATACTTTCTTTTTAAAAAAGATATATATTTTTGAATAGAGCTCACCAATAAGCAGCCAATATCACAGAAAAATATCATCACCTAGTTTGGTAGTCCTCGTCTAGTCTTGTGGTTCCTGACATGGGGCATGCACCCCATTGGGGGGGGCAATTTGATTTTTAAGAGGGGTGCAATTCAACAGTGTGGGTTTTTTTTTGCATTTCTCATGGTTCTAGGGTTCTTATGTAAATATTGGGTAACAAGCTCTTTAAACTGATGGACAAGGACACAAGTGTGTTAATATAACTTTGATTCTCAATTCTCAAACCCAATTAATGGGTTTTTCAAGTCCTTAAATTTAGATTTTATTAAATTTTATTGTGGACCTGATTAAAGGTGTCCACAATGGGGTCTTCAGGCATCTTCAAAATCTGGATCTCCAGGAGGGCCCCATCTCAAAGATCCAGATCTTGAATTTTCTCTGCTTATGACAATTTTCTCTGCTTATGACAATGTTGTGAAACAACTGAAAGGCTGACGTAATCCTATATCTTGTTATATTCAAAAGTTCCACTTATGAATACTTTACAACAGAAAAGTAATTAAATAGTCCACTCTGTATTTTCAGAAACTATATTACTCGAAAACTGATGTAATCCTCGACTTTACTCAAGGAGTTCATCTTCATGAATTTTGTTGGCAGATAGTGAAGTAGTAGCTTTGGTCTCAACTACATAAAAATAAACAAGGGTCAATCTAAATACTTATATTATATAAAACTTTCCAAAGTTTATTTTTGCAGGGAGACTAAAGTTCATTCTAACCTGTATACAGTCCTTTGGGACTTCGAAAATTTTCCCCCATAGCCCAATACATACAGCTTTTTGTTTTTGTGAAAAATAGTAAACTGTACCTTTAGGAAGTACAACTTCTGAGTCAAAGTATCATGGTAGTTAAGTATAAGAGGTGATCTGAAAGCCATCAGCTTTTCATCATTTTCAGAGTAAAAGGTCTCATAAAGATTCTGTAAATAAAATTGTACATTTACAACAATGCATGTGTGTTTACCTGTCAAAAACATGGAAATACTGAAACATATTGATAATACTGGTATTTATTTATAAATGTGAATATTTATTTGGTGGGCATTGTCTGATCCCATCTTCTTTAAAGTCCTTAATCCCATTGTCAAGAACTCAGCAGGAAATATAAAATTCTTACAAATTTCAGCTTGTTTTTATAAATGGCTTAACCACCAGGAAAGAAAGAAGGGTGACTTGAACACACCCCTTTCTGCCTTCCATAAGGATATTCAAACAACCCATCCTTTTTTGGATGGCACCTCATATAATTTGCTTCTAACTTTGCAGTATCTGCTATATTTGCAGACTGGTGTCCTTCCACATCGTACATGCTTTGGCAGCCCACTACAGAAGAGTTTTCAGGAGTGGTGCAGCCACAGTGCAACCTGGTATCAGTGGTGCCTTGCAGCATTGGAAATCATGGCAGGGGATCTTCTTAGTGGTCCTTACTTGGTGTGCTTGAGACCTGTTTTCGCCCATCTCTCCTCTTCACAATGTAAGTCAATGGAGTTTTGTTAACTTTACCTAACCTTTTCACTAACTTTACATTAAGCAAAGAACTACCGGTACATTTTTGTTTTTTATTTTGCTAAGTTTAATTTTGCAGAGCTCATCACACCCCAAAGGCAAGCATCTGAAAAGCTTAATTGACATAATAAAATGAATTCAAGATTAATTTGTTTCTAAACAAATTGACTCTGAAGTTGGAAAAAACTATAAAATTTAGCCTTAAGAAGTAGATTTTTTTTTTTTTAGAGCAAGCTTAACTTTTTCCTGGCACACACTAGAAAAGTAAGGGTTAAAATTACAAAGTGTTAATGTAGAAAGAAAGGTGTGGAACATGGAAATTTTTTTGGTTCAGATAGTTTTGTTTCAGTTAGTTGCTGCTGGAAAGGAAGTGAACTGGATTTTTTGCCTTTCTTTTCTGCAGCAATTGCTGCAGAAAATAAAAAGTCAGTTATTTGGACTAGAACCAAACTGAATAAATATCCAGCTTTCAGTGGATTGGTGAGGAAGAGGAAATGGCTCCTTCTCAGAGCCGAAAGATCCTACTTTGTGGGAACCCAAAATATTGTGAAGAAACAGACCTGGCTTTGTTCCAGAATTCCCATTCAAAACACTGTAAGCTTGCTGTTTCAAATATAAACTGTTTTGATTAAAAAAAAATTGCACTTCCCTATTAAAATGTAATGGTCTTGGTTATTTTTCAGGGAATTATCTAGTACAATAATATAGTAAAAGTGTATTAAAACTGGGATACAAATCTACCCGAAGACCAACTTTTTCCAAATTACTGAGGCAGGAAACTAGAATAAACAAAGAAAATGGTTGTGTTTCTCATTTTTATTTGACAAGATAATACAAACCTTTTTTTCACTCTCTGATAGGGCAAGAGAAGGCAGTATTGAAAGAATATGACTTGCAACAGTGTGATCCAAACCATCTTCACGGGGTTTCGGAGGCAGAAGACTTGGTAGTGTAAGATTTTGTTCTGAGGCAACAACCTAGCATAAAGAAAACCGTGATTTCTCACTTCCCTTCAGATCCTACTGTTCTATTGGTCAACAGTAAAAACACATGTTAAGGAAAGAATACAAATATTTGTTTCAGAATATGCCTCCAAAATCTTAAGTCTATTTATGATCATGCAGCATAAACTTACAGAACAAGCCTTACCATCTATTATTAAAAAGAAAGGTAGTACATTCTTACCAATTGCTCATTTATGACTTGCTTTCCATATTGCAATCATACAAAGCAAATATATATGCTGAGTATATATATTTGTGCCCAGAGGGGAAAGCCTCCTTACGGGTCCCAATCAATCTGTCTTTTGAAGGTGAAGGCACTCTTCAGCTGACCTCAATGCACAAAGTTTGTATGCAAGAAGCTGCTTCTTTGGCTACATGGAACTCAAGTCATTAGGGCTTTATTTATCATAATCAAAACATTGATTTGTACTCATAGCAAATTGCCAAATAGTGCTATACTGTTTGATTCAAAGCAGAATTATGGAACATGGCATAACAACCCAAAACTATGATAAGTAAGATGTAAATGGGCTGTGGAAGCCTCCATTCTTCCCATATTCAAAATACTCAGAATGTTCATATAGGGCCATTTTCCACTAGGGCCAAGAACCCATTCAAGACCCCATTAGGGGCCTGACTGGTACCTGATTTGTACCAATCGTGAAGGCCCTGTTCCCACCTGGACGTCATTGAAGACCTCATCCAAAAGGCCCTGTCCCCACGAGGGCAAGGGAAATCTGGATTTAATGGATCCTTCAGGCCCTTAAATCCAGATTTTGTGTGGACCTGTTAAAAGGTATCCACAATTAGAGGACACCAGTCCACACAACTTACCTGCTGATGGTGTCCAGGGGCCAGGCCAGCAGGAGCTACATGTGCAGATGGTGCCAGCTCCACCCCACTGACAGCTACAGAGGTTTGCACGAACTTTGTAGCTGTCAATGACAGCTACCTTTTATTGCACGTGGAAAAAGGGAGACAGTGAAAGGCCAGTTGCATTCCCAGAATGAAACAAGCTTCTATGTTAAGGCAGTGTTCGTTACATGCTCAGAATACCCACAATGTGCTGTTCCAGTTGGAAGATTGTAAATTAGGAATGTTTCCCACACTTCTCCTAGAAATTATATTTGAAGACAGCTGCTTTTTCATTTGGACTGCTAATATGCTTGGACTGTAGTTTAGTAAGATCATATTGTCACGGTAGCAACAAAGTGCTGAAGTGCTCAAAAAAACCCCTATCTTATATGAACATTAGGGCTGCATCCAGACATAAATTAAAAATGCAAAGCTCACCTTTACTGTGAAGTAAAGGAGCTCCATAGGGAGAATGGATTGTTCCCACATTCTCCCGATGCTCCAAAGCAGAAGAGAAGGCTCTTCTGACCAGCCTAATAACTCTGCATGCTCTCAGGTGAGGGCAAACTCTCAGGAGGTCTAATGGGGTTTGTCAAAACACCTGAGGAAATGTGAAGGGAAGGAAAACTCCACACCTCATGTAAGTAAGTTTTTTAAAAAGACTTCAGAGCCTTTGGCATCATAAAACCTGTCTGGCAGATTGATAGGTGCTCTGCAGTACCTGCAAAGTATCCCTCCCGTCCGGATGCAGCCCAAGAAATTCCAGAACAATGGTTACCTGTCTTCATAATCATGTTCCCATGTACAGTTACAGGTTCTTTAGTGGAAAAGACAACTCCCCTGTTTACTTTCAAATAAATTTAAGGCTATGTTTACCTGTTCCAACATGCAGTGCAGTAACAAGGCAACAGAAACAATTTCATCAGGAACTTGGCTTAGAAGATCATTATAATATCTCATGTCCACATCTGTAATAAAAAGTAATGCTCTGTAAATACAACATTTAAGTTCTTAAGACCTATTTTACTACAGATGGAGACTTGAGACTGATACATTTTCAGTAGCCACCTATGTTTTTTGCCTTCCATTAAAGAAAAAAAGTGTGTTTTGTATTTTCTTTCTGAAAATACAAAACATTATCACACTGTATGTTCTATATATTCTCTCCAAGTTTTCAGAAGCAGAATTCTATGTCCTTTCTGCATGGGATTCCCGGATGGATCCATGGGATCTGCTAGGCCACCCCAGAGGTAGATCTTTTTGAAGTAATCCACAAGTGGACAACTTCAGAATACAGGTCCATGGACAGCACACTGGCATGGACCAGGATTCGAAGCACAATGCCATCTCACCTAGGGGGGAAAAAATTGGGCAGAAAAAATGCAAGGTATCAGTCAGGAATGTCAAGGAGGACTTTGAGTAACACATTGCTAAAAATGTCAAAGGGAATAATAAAAACTTTAACTACAGAAGAATTAGGAATCCAACCTGGAAAGCAACTGGACCATTAGATAATAGTAATCATCTTATTTATTTATTTATTTATTTATTTATTTATTTATTTATTTATTTATTTATTTATTTATTTATTTATTTATTTTAAAAGCCCACCTCTACATATGTTGATAGTACTCAAAAGAGGCAAACTTCATATTATCCATATGAATGGACTTGATTAAGACCAGCAGATAGATGGCACTGAAATACATTTTCCTGGATTTTTCCCCTGTAGGGCACAAAGTATAAATCCAAGAGAACTGTTCTTTTCATTGCCAGTATTAAGGGACATACCTGTTGTTAAAGCTGGTGGTGCTGCAAGTTCTTCTGCTGCCTGCTTCTTCTTTGAGGGGGTAGCTGGAGCAGTGGGTTGTACCTTGGAAAATAAAATTGCTCATAAAGAATAGTGTTGCAATTTTGCATCTCAACCTGAACACTGTTGTATGACTTGCATGAAATTAGCTTAACTGGGTTGACTATTTTTTGTACTTTTGAATATTAAAGAATATGATGTGAACAATCACTTCTGAAATACAAATACAAGAAGAATCCAAGATTCAGCGGAACCAGAGTTTAGGAATATGCAAGACAGATAAATTTCTGGTTGCAGCAGCAGTCAGAAGGGGCTGGGTGCAGTTTGGCCTTCACTCAGAAGTACCATCAATGGGCTCAACCACTACATCAGCAGCAAAGGCTGCATCCAAATATTAGCTACTGGCTCTGCTATATTTGGGTATTCTGGAATAAAACATGGATATTCTGGAATATCCATGCTTTACTCTGGAATATCCAGATAGGTTGTATTCCCATTCAAGATTTAAAGAGCTTTGAAATTGTTTTGAGCGCTCACCGTTCTCAAAGTTTTAAAAGAATCAGCAGTTTCTGAGGATAAAAGGTCCCAAAATGCAGATTATCTATATCTGAATCAAAAGAGGTCTGGATTTAGAAATAATCCTCACTCTTTAGCAATGGGAACACAAGCATTTTTGGGAGGAGAGGGAACCATACTTTAGGGGTGTTCTCAGTTTCTCCTGATCCAATGATAAGCCATGATTTCATCCCTTTTTCTCTGGGCTCTTCCCATTACGTGCTAAGGATCGGGCTTGGCTGAAAGGGGTGGGGGGAGGAGGTGAAGAATGAGAGAGATCAGACCACAATGTAACTAAAAAAAGAGATCAGAACACATGTAACAACAGATCAGAACACAATGTAACAAGAAGATCAGATGAAAGTGTCTGATTTTACAAAGAGGGGCGGGGATCATACTTTGGAGGTTTCTATCTTGTGTCTCCTCTTCCCTCCCTCCTTCCTTCCCTCCTCCCAGCCATTTTGCGCTGCTCTGATCCACCAATCTAGCACAAAACACCAGAAGGAAAGTTATCTTTAATTTTCTACTGCCTTGTTAACATGAGAAGTCATGCTACTGTGGGGGGATAAGCAGTGAACAAAAAGTGCTGCTCCATGATCTGAATCAGGGACAGTCTTATTAATACAGTAGGAGGTGAGGTTTGAATTGCCCGCCCTGATGAAGTCAGGGTATAACAGTGTCCAATTGCGGACTGCATGGGGAGGGGGTTCTGCTGAGGGGAGGGGGTTTCTCCCCTGCAAGTCTGCACTATAAGCTAACAGTGGAAATGCAAAAAAACCCAGACCTTGCTGTTGATTTTTTTAAAAACCTGGTTTAAATCCAGATTAAATTGCCCAGTGGGAACCTGGCCATATAGTGAAATAAGTAACATACTGGAGGATGGCCACTAACTTAAGGCACACTAGGTATAAAATGTAAATATCTTGTCAGTGTCATCAGATGTCCTGCCAATGCTGGTTTCTTTTGGGAAGTAGACCCACTCTCCTTTGGTCTGGGGCCATTAAAGACTGGAGGAGGAGGAGGAGGAGGAGCAGCAGCAGCAGCAGCAGCAGCAGAAGCGTACAAATAAGTTCTAACCTCAGTTGCTGATTTTCTCTTTTCTGCCACAGGGACATTAATAAATCTGGTGGACTTCAAGTAGTGCTGATGCTGTCTTTTCCAATCCAGACAATCGTACATTAAGCATGCCACATTTTCAAAAATGTTAGTTCCAAATTCGAGCTACATGCACAAAAAAGGAAAAGAAACACAATATGTAGCACAGAAGCAAACTTGGCAAGCTTCCAAGCAACCAATTAATGTGTATTCATAATAATAACTTCACTCTGAAAATTATCTTATTTAGTATGTACCACCATTGGACTGCATTCCAGGAACAACAACCTCAGCAAGAAAACAAGGACAGACTTTTATTATAGGCGAGTTATCAAAAGAAAGGAATGTTTAATAGACCTTTGCTATTCGCTCTTCCGTACATCAGCATGTGGTGGTTCATCTGTGTTGCACAATGTGCTTGCTGTCAAATTTCAGAATACAAAAACACAGCGACCACAAGGGGGGGAATTGTGATAGAGAATTCAAAATGAAAGACATTTTATTTTTTAAAATTAACATACAACATTGCCACATTATGGTGCATTGGATCTACTAGTTCAAGGAGCACAGGACTGTTCACAACACTAGTGTCATCTTTTCTTTCAAGACATTTCTCTGCTTTGCCTGGAGATACCAGGGGCTGAACCAAAGAACATTTGCCTTCAAATTAAGTGCTCTGTCCTGAAATATAGGCATATTTCAATTTTCTCATACTCTTGGGAATATATGTGAATTAAACAATTGCCTGAACATAATCAACTCTGCAAGATTTTGCAATGTTTCTGGAATCCCTTCCCTAGATAATGGTCTTGGACCATTCATTACTGGAAGTGTACATCCTACATTTGTCCATGTCTTTTACTTTCAATGTTTTCAATGAAGGGGGAGGCTAAATGAGCTGTGAAGGAAAGATCCAGTAAATATCTAAGGTCAGCAAATCCATATCTTCCTGATCAGAACTCTGTGGGCAGTTCAGCTTCAGTAAAGTCTCATCTTAAGATTTGTGGTACGAGGAAACAAACTGTTCCTAAGCTGTTATCCTGGTGGGAATATAGCTCATTATTGTAACTTAATGTTAAGCGCAAACAGATGAAGCTTAGTGAGCTCCTCTCCTGCAATCTTTTGGCTAACACACTAGTTGCAGTCTATTTAAATGTGGTAGATCAAAGTTATTTCAATAGGATAAACGTTCCTTCATCGAGCCTTGGGTGGCTGTCTATTTTCATTCTGAAAATAAGTCTTTGCTGATTATTGTAAAATACACGTGATTCTCGTAAGAGGCTACTAACCATCATTTCACTGTTATTCCAATCACTTGGAAAGGTGGATTCCCGTACAAGGTTATGAAGTCTAGCAATCTGAAAAAGATTTGATCCTGGTTTTCCACTGTTCAGAATTGGTTCCAAGTACTTCCAGAAAGTGTCAAGGTCTTTAACAGCTTTTTCTTTCTTCTTGCTCTCCGCTTCTATTGCTGAAATGACATCAGTGTATCTTATATGAATATCCATGGCAGATATACAATATACTCCCAGAATAATCCAGCAAATTAAGAAAGGTAAGTACAGGCACTATATCCCAATGCCTGTTTTTATCTATATGCATATCAACAGCCTAATAAAATTGGATTGGATGATATGACAGAGGTATGGAAACACACAATAAACCTTCATTTAATACTGTATTTTAAATCCTGAACTCACTGTTTCACAAAATAGCATGGAAGTTCTTAAATGATTTTTTTCTGTATAGTCCTTTTATCTATTCCCTTTCCCATTTTCCTTATGCTGCCTTATCCTACTTTTACTTCTTTCTTAATCACAATTGCTTTCCTGGTTCTCTGGGCTAATTCCTGCTTCAGAAAGGTCTTGCTTCCACTCAAGCAATGGCTAAAATGAAACATAGACCCATGAAAATGACCCCAATTGAATGACTTTTCATTGGCAGCCTTCAGAATCGCCTCACCATTCATGAGCTTTCTTTACAGGCAGACATGGAAACAACATTCTAAAATATCCTTTTCCACCACAGACCTCCATTAAAAAAAAAGAAAAGAAGAACCTTTCTGAGGGTGCATTCCCATACAAGATTAAATGCAAAATCAGTCCGTTTTTGGGATCGTCCGATCCCATATAATTTTTTATTCCCAGACTTTGAGGAGTATCCTGCTAAAATCCAGACACACACAAAAAAAAGGTTCTCAGAAAAACTGTTCTTATTCCTATTTTGGAGCCCAGCCTGCTTTCATTTTGCCTTTTGGAACGCTATCGGATTATCCTGGGAGGAGATCAACCTTTTGGACTGTCCCCACCCATATGCTTCTAGCCAATACCTGCCGCAAATTGGTGGGATTTCACATCTGGGAAGGTCTGCCCCCTCCCCTTGCCATGCCTGCTTTGAACACACTGCAATTACAAGAGATGAAAGGAAACCTTTTAAAAAACAGTAGCCTCCATTTAGGAGAGACACTTCTAGCGATTGCGGAGGAGGAAAAAGGAAGCCTTTTAAGAAAAAGGAGCCTCAATATATGGAGGAAAACCTTTAAAAGCCACAAACCTCTGTTTACAGAGGGGAGGGAAACGGAGAGTGATTACTCTGCGTCTGTTCTTTAGCTCAGCTGATTCTGAGCAGGGCAGGCTTATAGAGGTTGGATAAGGGGCAGAGATGAAAAGATCCTGTTTCTCCATGCTGGGGATTTGTGTGGTGAGTGGGAACTGAAGTATTCGAATTCAGCCTGTGTTATCCTCAGGCAAGTGGGGACAGCCAGAATGAGCACTTGGTCCTGAATCCAGTCCAATCCAGGTTTAAAAAGTCAAGTGAGAATGCAGCCTGAGCGAATGCAAAGACCTAGGGAAGTATTGGAGATAAAAAGAAAAGCCAAACAGGAGCCAATTTTTTGAATTCCAGAGGTTTCACAAGTAGAGATGTGCATGAGTAGACATATTCACCATTAAAAGAAAAGCCCAGTTGTTTTGTCTTTAAAAAGTATTTTAAAAATTGGGGGCTTGCATTCTCTTTTGCACTTTTTTGGACAGGAAAGACACATTTTTTCCACTTAAAAAGCCCTTTTCAAGGACAAAAACACAGCAAAAACAAGTGGGAGTCCTACTTTGATTCAATCGAAGTTTTGGAAATGTGAAAAAACACATTTTTGTTTCAGTGCAAATATCCACAAGTACAAAATCTATACATGAGTCTTTAATTACAAGGTTTCATAGATGCATTTTGTCAGGACCAGTGTAATATTTAATGGCTGTGGATGGTTGCCATCTAGTGGTCAACAGCAAGACTTGTGAGCAAGAAGGTGATCGGCTGAAACAAGATACAGTATATCTAAGACTGTACCTTGTAGGATACCCCTGATTAAGATACTCAAGCACTTAGATCATATCTAGTACAGCTGATTTTCACAACTCCGATGAGGCATGCAGTGCTCTTCCACGGGCAGTTGAGGGAAAGCAAGCACCACATACCACAGTTGATTCTTTCATAATCTAGCTCTTTCCTGGGCATCTCCTTCCCCTTTTTCACTTTGTCCTGGCCTCTAATACAGGGGTTTGTAACCTTTTTTGTTCCATGGACCCCTTTGCCAGTCTGGTGAAAACCATGGACGCCCTCTCAGAATGTAGCAGCAGGGAAAACTACAGACCCCTTCTTAGAATGTAGCAGCAGATATTTATTTATTAATTAATTATTGTTTACATTTACATCTCACCCCATATCCCAAGGTCTCTGGGCGGGTAACAACAGATTAACCAACAGATTAAAAACAAGATATACATTAAAACAAGATACAGATTAAAAACACTTTAAAAATTCAACAAATTTAAAACAGTACATTCCATATTACATTAATAGTGACTGTAACTTGGGCAGGGGAGGGGGGAGAATATAATCACCTCAGCCAAAGGCCAGGGCAAGGAGGTGCGTCTTTACTGCCTTCCTAAATATATATAAGGAAGGGGCATGACACACCTCAAGGGGGAGACTGTTCCATAGTATGGAGACCATCGGCGAAAAGGCCCTCTCCTGGGTGCCCACCTGCCTCACTACTGAAGGTGGTGGGACAACCAGGAGGGCCTCACTACTAGATTTTAAGGCAAAGGCAGATCGGTATGGGAGAAGGCATTCCTTTAGATATTTGGGGCCCATGTCATTTTTATGGCACTCAATATCAGCAATTCAAACTCACAGATCCCTTGAAATCTTTTCACGGACTCCTCTTTAATGCACACAATTCGCACTTAGCCAGTGCATAGTTGAGCACTGGCTAAACTGTGAATGGTTTGGGCGTCCTGAAGCGTGGATGTTCAAACCATTCCACAACTTTGCTTTCCCAGGGAAGTCAATGTATGATAAGACCCTAAGTTTACATGTATTTCCTAACTACTGTATAAATCTCTGGAATTTGCTCCTTTACTACACGGACCAGACCCCTGACCTGTAGATTTTTGTTCAGTTTGAAATAAAATACAGATTGAAACACACAGCAATTTCAAAAGTAGATATGGTTTGAAAACTGGAAAAACATCTTAAAATATGCTATGGTGCAAGCCTGCATCATCTAAAGCAACAATGAATGTCTTGAATGCCCATGAAACAGGTCTTGTTAATAACCAACTCACCTTCTGGTGAAAAAAGTGTTTCCTCTTGAACAGCAACTGAATCCAGGTGGGCTTGGAGTGGCCCATAATTGTCAGAAGTTATTTTAATAACACTTCCAACATTGATTCCAAGTTCAGATAGTACAGGTAGAAGTTGAGGATAGTGAAAACCGCAAATTATAAAATAATACTGGGCACCATCATCTGGTTCGTCATCTGTTTAAAACATTATACCGAACTCATTACTTTTATTGAAGAATGATATCAATGCTCCTTGAATTGGTGGTTTTAAGGAAAGAATGTATATGGAATATATGAGTTATGTATAAATTATGTCAGAGAAATATAATCATAATTCTGCAAATGCTTGTAGCCTCCTATGGCTTGTAGTTTAGACTGTATTATATACAACTCATTATAAGAACAGACATAACTTTACTTGCTCTGCTTATGCAGAAGAAACAAAAAGAAATGAGACTCTTTAAAAAATAACATGATTTATATGCGGTTGTTATTTATCTAAGATTCACAACTTGGAAATAGTTGATAAATATCATTCATATCCAAGAGGTATCAGTGTCTACAGTCTAAATTTTTTGGACAGTATTTCTTGTAGAAATAGTTTCCTCTTTCCAATTGTAGTAACAAGTTGAAACCTAGGGGTTTACATAATAAAAGATGCAAACTCCACAGTCTGGTAGGAGGAAGTGCCTGTCCTAGAACAGAAACTCTGATGACTATGCCTTTGGTTAGCACACAAGTATTTTACGTTTCTAGACAACATTGGCCTCCACAGATGGTACACTATCCTATTAGAAACACCATAAAAGCTTGCCGTAATTGGTCAGAGTACTGTGTGTTCCCTTGTTCAGATGCTATAGCAAATCTCTAAATGTCTTTGAGCATGCTTTACATATAAGCCTTATACAACCTCAAGTACTGAACTGCAAACCTCATTATGGTAGGGGCTCAAGTAGAAACTGGATGAGCTAAGCCTTCTGAAGGAGATGGTTATATCACTGAGTAGCCTCTTCTGAAAAGCTTAATAGTACCAAGTGCAAGAAGTTTGTGAATACCAATTAAGGAACAGTGCATGTTTACATCTGAGGTGCAGTGTGGAAGTCCTGATACACAAAATACACATTTCGGATGTTTGGACTCCTGCGAGGGCCAATTCAAGCTCCTTTACTTCAAAACCAGTATTAATTTCTCCACATCATATGACAGACTACTTCAAAATATGGTCTCTCTTTTTGGAGGCCACTCAAAACATTCAGGAATTAAATATTCCTGATAAGGCTTCTTTCATTAAATTTATGTTCCAATAAAGGGAATAAATTTCAGTAAAAAATAAATACTCATTTCATGATATTATGTAGTGGCACTAAATAATCAGATTTGGGACAGTGGAGGGGAGAGGATCACTGTCATTTTTGGTAATGCGTTCTGTTGAACGAATAATGTCTGTGGTTCTTAACTTGGGGTCTGGGGACTCCAGGGGCTGTGATGGCCTCATAATAGGTCTCTAATAAGTCAGCAGTGGCACTGGGTGAGTGGGTGGGCAGGGGACACAAGGTGGGGGGGGTGAGTGGGGGTGTGTGAGGTGCGGGGCAGAGGTCCACAGCAACAAAAGTGATGTACAGGGGTCCACAGTGAAGAAAATGTTAAGAACTGTTGTATTATGTAGTTGTGTTTTGCCTGTGTAATGCCAAGAATGACACTTGTTTTCATATAAAACTTATTTGCATTTTGAAGGGGACCAAAGAAAGTCTTCAAAGCTGGGATTATACAAACCAATGTATTTGTCAACGTCATCCTCTTCCCCACGGCGTTTAAGTTTGGTGTCCTTTTTAACAGTCGTTGCTGATACATTTGGTGACTCAGGTGCTTTCTTTCCTTTTCCTCCTTTCCCTCCTTTCTCCTTTGCGCTGGCAGGCTTCTCCTTTTTGGCAGCACCCTTCCCCTTGCCTTTCCCCTTTTCCTCTTTTTCCTTTTCCCGATCATCACCTGGCTGCCAAAGGAAAAATACTTCATGTCTATGCTACATAAATGACGGATGGACGTTGAATAAGTTCTTTAGTGTCATGTTTGGTATTCTTAATTTTGGAAGCAAAAACATCTTTGGATAATCTTTTGGGGCATTTTCCCCAGAACATGCAGATTTATTGGGAACAAAAAAAAAATGCAGATTTTAACTCAAATATTAGATGAGCACAATAAAGGGTTTGGGAGGGAAACCTCAGGTAAATAACACTTTCCATTTGAAGTATTCTGGCTCTTTGGTTAATTCCTGGGGTCTTATTTTCATTTCATTTATTACTTACAACTTTCTTTTCTTCTTGAAGGAAGCCCAGACAGTTAAAAAGAAAGGAATTATAACAGGTGTTACAATTAATCAACAAAACAAAATAGTTGTATTAATACAACAAAGCATATGCTTAATAATACTGCATAAGAAAATAGCACCTAAAAAAACCTAGGTCCAAGGAGATCGTTCTGCACCCCACTATTTCCCAAGACAGCACCCCCAAATTGGAGCTCTTGTTGGTGTGACCTCTTTGAGTATGCCATTATACTTCTAAATTGGGGCAGGGAGTATCCAGGACAAGGGGTGTGCACAAATGCAACTTTCGACATTTGATTCATAACAAATAGAATATTCAAAAATCTGAATGTGTATGAATAAAGAATAATGAATGTCTGGACATTCAATTTGATACGAATACATTCATATGTATTTGTTTGAATAATCCGGACATTTGTATCTGTATGGATACACACACATCTGTACGCATCCCATATGCATCCTGTATGGTTCTCGTGTTTATCCCATATATATCCCTACGGATGCATATGGGATGTGTATGGGTATGTATGCATCCCATATGGAACCATGCAGATACGAATGTCCAAATTACTCATATGAATAGCTCAAAATATTTGTATTTGTTCAAATTCAGAAATCCAAATGTCAAAATGCTTGATTCATATACAAACGCCCAAATCTGTCCGAATAACTAATATTTCAAATATTCGTGCACACCCCTATCCAGGACCCCTTCTTCCCTGGGGTTTATTCTGAAATAGGGACCTGCCATTCAGAATAAGGCCCAGGGCAGAAAGGGTCAAGGAACTTAAGTCATTAAGGCTTACTCCTGCAAAGAACATCCAACCAGGCCAGAAACAATCTCACTGCTATAGCGAAAGAAATAGACACCAAGGAAGACAGAGAGCCAAGCCTTCCCTGGGTGCTGTTTAGAAGGTTGATGGTCTCTTTCAGCTGCATCTGCACTGCTCCATCACCACAGCCACCCTGGAATGGGATAAAGCTTCCACAGAGCAATCTAGCTATGGACTGCTAAAAGCAAGCCAAAGACTGTCCACTTCCTGATTGACTATTTGGGTGCTTCTGTTGATACTGCTAGGTAGTTTTCTTAGTAAAGATTACAGAAGCGGTTTGCCAGTGCCTACTTCTAGGAAGAGATTGGGGACTGAACCTGGGACTCTTTGCCTTCTAGGCAGTTTGCTCTCCTATCAAGCCACTCACTGTTCAACCAATTCAAAGCATGATTTGAATGAATATCACAGAGGCAAATACCTCTACTACTGCCAAAAGAGCATAATCAGACTATGAACGTATGAATGACCAACAGTAAACACAAAATGCTATTCCAGAAAATTCATTTCAATGTAATTTTCTCACACTTGAGTAAATACAAATCTGCATTCATCAAGCCAGAACTAACTTGCTTGTATTCAGTGGTACTCTCTCCCAAGTAAGTATTTAGAGTTATAATACCTTCTTTTCAGCAGCCCTCCTTTGCAGATCTTTCTGTTTCATGCAAAGCATTTGATACTTAATTAACTTTCCAATCAGTGGTACAGAAAGTGTTTCTCCAGAATCTATGACACTTTTTGCTGCTTCTATCACCTGCAAAGAGCAATAAAGGACAATTGCTCAAGTCAGCAGACTTAATGGTAAGATCCTGAAGCAATGCCTCTGCAAAAAGTAGCAAAAAGTTTGTGAAGAATGGGAAATAGATGAGAGATGTTTTGCTAACCTGATATCTCAGTAACCTCCCTGATCAGAAGCAGTCGAAAGTTTGGAGCTGAAGGAGCAGGCAAATAAGCCTGTCTGATGGGTCTCACAATCACCAGAGTAACCTTATTTGCAGGAACCTAGTTGGTCAGAGGAGCAGGAGGCTTATGAGAAAGAGATAATTTGGGGCCACTACTCTTATTGGCCATTGTTCTCCTTCAGGATCATCTTCAAAAGTATCCTGATTCCTGCTGTTTTGACCTTAGGGCTAGATGTTTGTGTATCAACCTGAAAAGAGTTTACCACTCCTTAGGTTGCTTTCACTGTCCTTGATCTACCGCAGATCAAAGTGCAGTTTGGTGGGGATCAGAACAAGGATTCTCCCCTCCAGCTCTTCTCAGTCCCAATTTGTGGACCATTGCTAAATTAGAATCCTATACACAATTGATTAAAGTCTATCACACTGTATCTTGGCTACTAAGACCAGCCTTCTGTCTCATGTGCTAAGCCTTCTAACACTGTGCTGTTTGGTTAAATAAGAGGATTTTTTAATTTAGCTTCTATATTTGATAATTTCAACTGTTTGATCATCAGATTTCTTTATGTTTTAACTATCCACATCTCTTCTGTCAATAAAAGCAATTTAAAAGCTTAGTGAAACAACAAGCAGACCATGTTATGCCTACAGAACAAAACAGAATAAGAATGTAGTATCTTGAAGCAGAGAATTGCAGTACACATACTTCAAAGACCATTTTCACAACAAAGAAATTATGAGTAAACTAAATTTGAAATGATGTACCATATACCATTCTACGTATTTTCTTTTTTTAAAATTCCATTTTTCTCCCTAACAACAGGTTCAAAATCATCAGCCCCAGCTAAAAAGAAAATAGAAGAGTTGTCAAAGCAAATTCAAAATGAAAGTTTTCTGTTCCAGAAAGACCTGCAACAAGCATTGTAAGCAATGGAATTATTTTTAAAGATATTCTCACTCACCTCATAATACAATGGGGTTTCTTTACCCTTATCTTTATCTTTTTCTTTTTCTTTTTCTTTTTCTTTACCTTTCTTTACTTTAGTATCACTGGCTTCCTTAATCTGTAAGATAAGCCATGTGGTGAACAAATTCAACAGACTTTCTGGGTTCATTTAATGCTTTTGTGGATTCTTTTAAAAATATTTAATCTGAGAAACATCGGTATAATGTACACCTGGATCTCAAGAGCTATTTCAGTAAGAGTTGAAAGGCTTGAGAAAGACAATCAATTTTTGTTTATTTATACTCTTCCAAAATAACTAACTATGAACTAATTTTCAAAAGTGGTTTAATATGTGCAGGGTAGAAGGCAGAGATGGGTACTGTCCCAATATCACAGGTCTAACTATTCATTTTGCAGATGTCACTACAAGTACTATTCCTAGGATTCTGGTCATAACTTTAGATAAAGAATGCTATAAAATCAAACAGATGGGAAAGGAGCGCAATCACCCAATGTTGATTAGCACTCACACTTGCGAGCGCTAGTCACTTACAGCTTAAGAACCTCTGGGTGGTTCCGCACTGGACCTCCGAAATACGGATCAGCCTGGTTGCCTGAAGGTAAGGAGGGGATCGCGCGCACTTGCCCCTGTGTGGGATCGGGGGTGGTAGTGTAGGTGAAGCCCCCCCCTGGCTTGAGAAGCTGCGATCCATGGCTTCTGGGCAAGGGGGAGCCCCAAGATAGGAGGCCCCTGGCTTGCCATGCTTGGCTCCAGATGAGCCAATCATCAAGGGCAGGGGGAGGGTGCACTTAAGGACACTTCTGCAGTGCAGACACATCCTAAATGGATGTGTCTTAACTGCAGAAGTACCCATTAAGCACCCATTAAGACTACCTCCAAGGTAGTCTTCCCTTAATAGGTATTAAGGGCCTCTTAACACCTATTAGAGACCCATTGCGAGAGAGGCAATGCGAATGCATGGGTCTCTAATGGATGTTGTGGTGCGGATGTGGTTTTAAAAATCTGTCCTTAATGGGTCCTTAATGTCCAATGTGGAAGCACCCTGTGACTAATCCTGGGGCCGGTCCACTGCAGGGCACCCCCATTTTGTTTGCGGTGCCCTCTGTGACTGCGCATGCATCAGCGCTGCCACTATGACAACGCTGACACTCTGTGCATGCACAGTTGTGTCTATAGTTGTGCTAGGTGCCGGTGCGCTTGCACGGCACTCCAGAACACTTCCAGTGCTCACAGTGCAGATGCTTACTGCTGGATGCACCAGGTAAGGAATTGGGTAACATTAGTAATTAGGGAACTTCTGGGAAGGCAGGAGCCACCTGGAGGTTGTAACAGCCTCCTCAAGGTGCAGATGCTCTTCCCCAGAAGTTGCCTAATTATGCAGTACCAGCTGTAGTGTGAATAGGCCCAGGATCACAATCCTATGTACGCTATATCAGGAATATAGTACACTGCATCCCAATGAATTCAAGAGTTGCTTACATTCAAGTATATATGCAAAATAACTGTATGTATATGAGACATTTAAACATAACCTCAGCCTTTAAATGTAGACTACATTCATCGCCAATACAGAATTTGCTAGGAGAAGGTTCAAACATTTTGTTTTTCAAAAGACAAAATTATTAGTAGATGTGCAATTCTTCAAGAAAACAACAATTATTACTTGAACATACACTGTAAGAGGCACACTAATTCATAACTGGAGGTCAATTCTGTTATGGATACATTACTAGGTTAGTACTACATTAAGTTAAAGTGCTAGAAATAGTGTCAAAAACAGAATACCTTTGTAAGAAGATGTAAGATTACGGTGATCCACACATGCAGTCCAATAGATCTGCGCAGGAGAAAGCTACATTCTATACTAAACATTGACATTCATAATGCAAACTATTACTGCAGTAGGACTTGGTTAGACATTCTTAGAATCTCAAAGAAGGCACAGCAACATCTGCTCGTCTTTCCCTTGTTGCCTTATTCATTTTCTCATCATGAAGAGCTTTCTCTTCCTCAATCTATGACAATCATGTCTGAAAATGCCTCTTCTAACCCAAGACAACGCGGCTCCCAGATCTCCCCTCTAGGGATAGGTGGAACTGCATTCTGTGATGAGACACATAAAATAAAATCTCTAAAGTGGCTCAGAGAAGGCATTGAGGTGGGACTGTTCAGACACCAGTTTGCCTCTCCCCCCTCTCATGAGCATTCTGTGCTAGAAAAGGTGGATTAGAGAAGAATTGGGAACATGAGAGACAGTGTGACTGCATCCATTTTATTTGAATATTCCATAATAAAGCATTAATATTCCAGATTATCTATGCTTTATTTCAGAATATTCAAATATAGCAGAATAAGTAAGCAACGTGTGGATGCAGCCACACTGTCTCTCTGAGTCGCCACTTTTGTTATGCCTGAACATGGCCTCAAGTCTGTTGCTAGCCCCCCTGAACTATAAGTAACTCAATACCTGTGCCAGTATTCCTTCCCGCGTCACCACACCGAACAGCCTCCGCAGCGGCACCTGTACAGCAAGAGACAAAGCTTTCGTGTGAAGCTCATCCTCGATTTGGCTCCCAATAACCATGGCAATGCTGGGAATCCAATTTTCCTATTACAAAACAAAGAATGTGCTTATTTTTAGACTCCCAAAGTATCCTTAATACAGATTTCTCATATATACAGATTTTATACCACCAGATGGCAGTATCATATCACAATATATAGAAGAAGAAAAAGAAGAGGAAGAGTTGGCTTTTCTATCCCGCTTTTCTCACCCATTTAAGGGGAGTCAAACTGGCTGCCAAAGCTTTCTATTCTTCTCCCCACAAACAGACACCCTGTGAGGTCAGTGGGGCTGTGAGAGCTGTGACTAGCCCAAGGTTACCCGGCTGGCTTTTTGGGGGATTGCAGAATAAAGTAAAGTTAATAGGAAATTTTCAGCAATAAGAAACGGAGAGAAAAATTGGAACTGAAGAGCTCAAGTGCTGGCTTTTTGCTGTTCCCTGTTCCCTCCCACATCATTTTCCTTTTGTTCCTTGTCTGTTAGATTGTAAGCCTGAGGGCAGGGACCTGTCTAAGATTAATATAATATTGTAACCCGCCCTGGGACCTTCGGGTATAGGGCGGGATAGAAATACAAATAAATAAATAATAAATAAACCTGGTAGAGTCTGGCTACCTAATCACTAGACCAAATGGTGCATCTTTCAGTCCTACAAAAACAGGCTGTTTAATCCAAGGTTTGACTGAAAATGATGGAAGTGAGCATGTGTCATGCCCGTTTGGTTCTCTGTCATGCTGGTCAACCACAGACTAGTCAAAATTGCAACTTTATATAAGCTCACAGTTTTACAGAACAGCTTGTTTGCACAATGTCGCTTCCAACTGACCTGTGCCCGGATATGACGATTGAACTTACTCTTAAGTTCTGCTCTGGGAGCTACGTGCTAACCTGATTTTACCTAGACGCAGCAGGCCTCTCAGAGAGGCAAGGGCTGTCCAAAGAACCCCCCCCCCCGCTGCTTTGAAGTATTGCGAGAACATAGGGATGTCCCATTCTCCCTGTGGAGCTACTTTACTTCACAGTAAGCTTCACATTTTTAATTTATATCTGGAGCCCCCCCCCCATTGTTTCTAAGCTATTTAGTGCATTGCAGCTTATAATTAACACCTTGCATTTTGCGTCTCTCTATAACTTACTAAAATCTCTGAGAATGATTTTGGCCAAGTTTGTTAATCTTTTTAGTAGAATATCTTCAGCGTCTGAAGTCTTGCGGCTTCTATCTGATCTGCTTTGCCCGAGGCCTTCATCCAGCCTTTTGAATAATAAGTATACCATGACCTATGTATGACATGCCTCCGACAGCATTCAGAAATGTGTACTTCTATTCTCTACAGCCTTTGGCTGATCACTAAATTTAATGAGACTGGAAGACACAGGTTTTCCCATAGACAGTTGAACTACTAGACTAAAGCTATAAGGACTTCCTGACTGTGCTTGTTGAACATTTGGGGGCCTTTGACTGGAACAATGGGTAGTTATTGGCCTCTTTGTTCAAATGGATGTTTTCCCCAAAATGTTTCTGGGAGAAGACATGGAATGTCTGGTTCACGTTAGCTAGAACATGCGAGTGTATGTATGAAATGATGCCTCAGACAGGTTCCAGTTTCTTTAAATGCAGTTTAATATTAGTATCCCACCACTAAACTTGAGAGACTAACTGTGGTTTTGTTGCTAACTTACTAGCTGCTGGAAAGGTATATATTTGATGAGGAGCCTCTACACTTGCAGGAGGCACTTTCAACCTAGAAACATCTCCTGCCCTCCCAGAAGCTACTCCAGTATCTACTAGTGGTGGTGCATCACACGCATCCTAGCCCTTACCCTTCCTGGTCAGAGGAGTGGCTATTCACACCTTTGCCAGTACTGGGGTCATCTGAGGTGCTGCACAAGAGGGTGACTCCAAAGGTGATTGCGCACGCATGGAGCATCATCATCGTGGTGGTAATGGCACCGGCACACACGCCGTTGTGCTGGGCTCCATGTGGAAGATGGTAGCACCCTATCATGTGCCTGGACCCAGGTAAGTCTCTGGTAGTGCAGGGCTTTTATTTATTTATTTGTATTTCTATCCCGCCCTATACCCGAAGGTCTCAGGGTGGGTTACAATATTATATTATTCTTAGACAGGTTCCTGCCCTCACGCTTACAATCTAAAGGGACAAGATACAAAAGGAAAATTATGTGGGAGGGAACAGGGAACAGTAAAAAGCAAGCACTTGAGGTCTTCAGTTGGTATGCACTAGCATTCACAAGTGCAAACACCAGTCTACACCAGTGGGGGTGTTTGTTTGTTTATTTATTTGCATTTTTATCCTGCCCTATATCCAAGGGTCTCAGGGCAGGTTACAACATATGAAATGACCACAAAAAACTAATAACATACTAAACATATTAAAACCATGGCAGTGTCTGAATGCAGGGAGGAAAAGGTTGTTAACTTAGCCAAAGGCCAGGGTAAAGAAGTACGTCTTCACAGCTCATCTAAGTACATAGAGTGAAGGTGCCTGACGCATCTCAGAAGGAAGACTATTCCATAGTCTGGGAGCCACCGCTGAAAAGGCCCTATCCCAGGTACCTACCCATTTTGCTGCTGTGAGTGGCAGTACAACCAGGAGGATCTCCCCTCAATCTGACAGATGGTAAGCAAAGTACAGAAAGGCCCCAGCAGGCAAACTACATTTGCTATCAGGACTGACTTGGTTACAGAGTAGGTGACCAATATGCTTGTGAAAGACTCCTTTAAGTACATTGTTCTGGCTGACTTGTAACATTGTCTCACAGAGTGAACTGAGTTACCAGAGGAACAGACCTAGCATTCATCACTCTTTGTTGGATGAAACATATTGTACATGTTAACCTGAGATCTGACAACTTATCTCATTCTAGCCATTGCTTTCCAGCCACTAACCTTTCACCCAGTTCCTGTTCTTTATCGCTTGCACATTTATTTCATCTTTGGGGATGGCATGGTTTGTCTGGAGTTATGCAGTCTCACCCAATAGCCATTTCTAACTGATTCCACCCCAGCCTTGACTGGCACTAATAGTGCTCTGCTGTTAAGAGTTACTATCAGCACTGTTCTCTGTTGAAGCCTAAAGGTTGCTGTTGTGTATAATTTCCAAGAGATTAAGACAACCAGCTGTAAAGGGCTCCGAAGATCCTCTATACTTTGCACACTAATCTCTGTATTCATAGCAGGGCTGAGGTTCCTAAATTCAGCCAGCTAAATTCAGCTGCTTTTTATAGACTTCTAGGCTACTGGAATTAATGGCTTTTGTTGCTCAGCAGTTTGCCATATACACACATACATTCTTCCCCTTTCTAAGAGAAAGCTTAGATTATTATTTTTCATCTTATGCTATAAGCAAACCTGAAGGTTACCTATCTGTTTTATCCCAGCTAGTTTTAGTTTATACCTTCTGGATTTGTATTTACAGGAGAAAGGAAACTAAACAAACTTGAACCAAAAATAAGTAAATATACAATCAAAGAAGAATTGTGGTTGAATATGATTTTGGATAAGTTCAAAGTGCTTTTTTGGACACTGGCCCTTTCTGCACAGACCCTCATTCTGGATTATATCTTGGACTAAGGGACCTTCCATCCTTATGCTGGTGCAGACTATGGAAGATTCTGCTCAGGGCCTGCCATAGTCTGCACTAACATGTGGATAGCAGGTCTCTATTCCAAGATATAATCCGTAATAAGACTAAGTGCACAAAGGGCCACTATTTGCCAGAAACTTTTAGGACAAAAAAAGGAAAGAGAATGTACTTTTTGGGGGGACAAAAAAAATGTAAGGCCCAGAGGCATCTGAGTGCTCAATATGGTCTTCAGCTGCAGCATCCCGGCCACACTCCATACTGCTTGTTTCCAGACCTAAGAGGTTAAATAGCTTTAGGAGAGAAAAACTATTTAACTGCTTCGATGATAAATACTTCAAGAACGTCTCTCACGACCCTTTATGCCACCTCTCAAGTGTCAAGAGGCCTAGATTTACCAGGTAGAGAAGAGCATCATATTTCAAAACATGTAATATTTAATTCAAAATGTTACTGTACTGTCTTAAAAGCAAATAACCATCACACTTAGTTACAAAGTGAAACTAAAATCATACAAACAGGACAGCAAAAAAGTGGCAGCTACTAATCATTCCCGGAAAAGACGGCAGAGAACCTTTTGAAAATAAACCCATTATAAAATAGTCCAGCAAGGTAGCTAGTAGCATTTGGAGACTAAACAAGAGAAGGGTTGGTGGCATGAGCTTTCGTAGAGACGTCTACTCCTTCAGATGCTAGGGGGACCAATGGGCATGTCTACTTCTTCAGATGCTAAGGGGCCCAACAGACATGTCTGCTTCTTCAGATGCTGGCGGCCCAATGGGCAGTCTCCTTCTTCAGATGCTAGGGGGCCTAATGGGCATGTCTCCTTCTTCAGATGCTAGGGGGCCCATTTGGGCCCCCTAGCATCTGAAGAAGGAGACGTGTCTACAAAAGCTCATGCCACCAACCCTTCTCTTGTTAGTCTCCAAATGCTACTAACTACCTTGCTGGACTTTTTGAACAGACTAACACGGCTATTTCTGTGATACTGACTGCCATATAAAGTAGATCAACACTTAAAGAGGACTCGGGGCTTTGGTCCCGAAGGGCACCTTAAAGCAGGTCTGACTGATTTTGCACCCGACGGTTCGCTGCGTTTCCTAATCAAAAGAATCAGACCGTTCCAGCCCAGTCTCGGACATCCAAGCGGTAAATGCGGATACAGGAACAGCCTTCTATGGCGTGCCCCCCCCCCCGACCAACGCACCTCTTCCAAACGAGCTGCCACAAGCCCCGCTTCCCAATTCTTAGAGGACTGAGAGGCAGGGGTCCCGCCGGCGGCCCCGCTCTTGGGTCGCTTTGGAGCCATGGCGAGTTTCCCTGGGGAAGCCTGGAAAAGGAATCCGATCGCTCTGCTATAGCAGCAGCAGCAGCAGCAGCACAAGAAGACGCCGAGCGGTCGCCTGGGCAACCGAGTCCCGGACGCTCACGTGCGCAAACTAGAAGGGGAGAACCCGAGGCCGCCCCGCCCCTGCTCGCGTGACGTCACTGACCCTTGCTTGGTCTCTCCGGCTGGCTGGGTTGGGCCCGCTGAGGGAGTGGAGGTGATTGAGTGTTTGGTGCCTCCTCCGCCCGGAAGATGCGGACGTTGTGGGGGAAGCTCGCGCGCTGTTGCTAGGGCGACAGCTTTCCATCCTTGGCTTGGGGATAGATGCTGGCCAGGACAGGAGGATCTTTAGAGGCACTGAAATTAGGGGTCAGCGATGAATTTATGTTCATAGGCTTGGTTTTTAAAGCCAGAGGACCGTGAGTTAAGTATTTCAAATGACAATGGATAATAATAATAATAGCAACAACAGCAACATTATTAAAACATTATTAATAATAATATTATTAAAACATTATTGTTATTAATAATAACATTAAAAATGTTATTAACAACAACAACATTATTAGAAACATTATTATTATTATTAGAAGAAGAGTTGGCTTTTCTACCCCGCTTTTCCCACCCATTTAAGGGGACTCAAGGCGGTTGGCAAAGCTTTTCTATTCTTCTCCCCACAACAGAACACCCAGTGAGGTAGGTGGGGCTGTGAGAGCTCAGAAGAGAGCTGTGACTAGCCTAAGGTCACCCAGCTGGCTTCATGGGGGAGGGCGGAATCGAACCCGGTATTCCCAGATAAGAGTCCAGTTCCCTAACCACTAGACCAAACTGGCTATTGTTGTTGTTGTTGTTGTTGTTGTTGTTATTAAGATAATAAAGGCTAGCATCTTTGTTTCAAATTTGGGAGACCCACTAGGCTGTGCTCACAGTTATGGTTTAATGCAGTTTCAAACTACTTCTAGAGTGAGAAAATATATCAGCAGAGTGACAAGCTGTTTTCTTGCTAAATAAATCAGAAAATTCACCTTTGGGGTAGATAACGTGTGGAAAGAAAATTACTCGTCACTTTGCTGATGTGTCCTCTTGCTCTGAAGGTGGACTGAAGCTGCTGGACTAAACCTTAGGTGTGTTGCAGGCTAAAGCGTATGGATGTTTGTATAAAATGGGAAAAGGCAATGGGAGGGAAATTGTTTGTATTGTGTTGTCAAAGCTTCAGAAAGGGTTTTATGTGAGTCCCCAGGAATCAAACTTAATAGGTGGGTGTCTCTACTTGTTTCACATTCCTCTTACTCATCCAGTTGTGGAGAAATAAAATTTCACAGCTGTTGCAGCATTTACTAAATCATGATGCTTTCCTGTAGGTGAACAGAAAGACACAGACTTCATCCACACAAACTGAAAATAAAGCTCAGTGATAGCTCAGAGAGGGTAGCATGCAGATGCTGGAGTTGCCATGCCTTTTCTAATCCACATTAAGGACCAGAGAATGCATTGACATGGCCTGTGTGGGGAAGGGATGTTGCTTTGCACACATATTTTCTGGCTTTTAATGTGGATTAAGACATCAGCACGCAGCTGATGCCATTTCTAAGCTAGATTTGAGCAATTGTTTTTACTGTGTGTGAATGCAGCCATGGAGGAATCTTCTTTGCCTCTCTCCCTCGTCACCCCACTTACTGCTAGCTTAGCTCAAGGACTAGAAGTCAAATCAGGGCTGCATTCACACCTATGTTTTATCCAGCTTCAGTTCACTTTCAGAATGGGAGAACACATACATAAAGTGACAAGCTGTTTTCTTTTGGCATTATTCACCTTTGGGACAGATAATGCAGAAAGGAAATGACTGGTCAGTTTGCTATTGTGTTCTCTCACTCTGAAAGTGGACTAAAACAGGTGTGAACACAGGTGTGAGAACCATAAGAGGAAACTGGTGTAAATACTCATGTTAGACTGTTTCTATGTACTATGGTACTTATTAGGTAATACTAAAACTAAAACAAACAAAAGATGCTGATAAGAAATAGGGCTGATACATGATTAAACATTAGGGATGTGAATTATATGGGGGAGGTTTGATTCGTATTGAATTGAATGTTTGAATAGATTCCCTTCGAATGTGGTAGGATTTGAATTTCATTCGAATTCACTAAAAATGTTTGATATGAATAACATGCAAATCCCCTACATATCCCCTATGTATCCGATATGTTTCCCCTACATATCTGCCCTGAATGCTTCAAATCCAACCTGAATCCACTTTCAATCTGCTCTCAGTCCACTTTGAATCCACTCTGGATCCGCTGCAGATATGATTGGCGCAGCTGCTTTCCCATCTCCCCAGGTTCATGAATGTAATGAACCTTTGTACGAATGTTCCAAAGTACATGATTTGAATTTGAATGTCAATCTTCAAATGTGCCAACATTTGATTCCAATTCAAATGGATGAATTCAGATGAATTTGGATGAATTTCAAATGTTGCAAATATTTGTGCACATCCCTGCATGCTATGTAATGGCCAATGACTAAATTGCTAAAATAAACTGATGGAACACATTGTCCTTTCCCCATCTAGCTCAATCTATACATTTTGCACTATTTCAGTGGCTAGACAGCTGTAGCTTGATTTCTGCATTCACGGGCAGAAATTAAGATTTTTATCCTTGCTTTTTTATATGGTGGGGCAGGGATCTTTAGTCTTCCCTCTTTCTCTTTGGTCATGCTCCAGTTGTTTCTTCTACCCTCAAGTCCAAAATCAATAGTGCGCTAGGTCTGAATAAGTTGCAGACTCTAGTGAGAAGAAGACTGGGAGGTTTAGCCTTCTAATGTGTTTAACAAATTACAAATCCAAATGGGGTTTACATGAAACCAGAATTCTGGAGCTCTTGGCACGCCTTAGAAGAAGAATGAGCAAACTGAATTCACACAATAGTGTTGGAGCATGACCTCAGCTTGGATACACACTGCGCAGTGAGTTGGAGGTCTGCACAGGTGTGGGCAGCTAAGCCCACTCTCTGGCTTAAATCGCATTCCAAATATTACCATATGTTCCCACACTGGGACGAAAGGAGAGAGAGGATTGCTGCTTGGGAGAGAGTAGGATTGCTGCCAAGATAAAGAATTCATTACAGAGGAGTCATGTTGTGATCTTACACTGGAGACAAGTGAAATATTTTGTGTGATTTAACATTCTGTGAAAATATCCCCAACACACGTTAACCCTCCCCCCCCCCAACTCTAGCTCTACTATACCCATCTGGCTCCTCAGAGCCAGAAATCTTTATTTAAATTTCAAGTAAGCCTTGAAATGTTGCTCTTTGTTGAATTATTGATCCAGTCTGAAATTTATGCTGGGAGGATACAACTCCTGTGCTCTTTGTGAAAAGTTATTCACATTACTTTGTCAACCTATGGTGGTCATAGTTCTTAGTCAAACAGAAATGGGAAGGACAAAGTGCTGATATGCAAAAAAGAAATGGAAAAGGTTTCCAGGTAGGTCTTGTCAGGCTTGCGTGTGGCTGTCTTCCTTGTCCAGCCCCAAGAAGAACTAAGGCTGTGGCCACACTTAAGGTTCAATCCAGCTTCAGTCCTCTTTCAGAGTGAGAGAATACATCAGCAAAGTGACAAGCTGTTTTGTTTCAGTGTTAAATAACTCAGAAAATTCACCTTTGGGATAGATAAGGTGGAAAGAAAATTACTTGTCATTTTGCTGATGTGCTCTCTCGCTCTGAAGGTGGACTGAAGCTGGATTAAACCTTAGGTGTGATCACAGCATAAGAGACTTCAGTGTGACCGCAACCTAGGTTGCTGAATTGAGTTGAAGCAAGAACCACAGGCTCAAAAGACTACCATAAGAAGTTTTTATTTTTCTAATTTTTTTTTCATTTTTGCCCAACAATTTCTCTTGTAATATTAATATTTAACATACTGTATTCAAGCAATGTAATTACTTTCCTCACAGATTTAATACCCCACTTTAGCCAAAGGCTTTCCTTTGGCCAAATTTCCTCTCCCGCTACCTTATGCTGTCCTTTTCATGCTTAAAGTAGGTTGATCAACGTTTTAATTAAACTACCAGTGCACCATGATTTCTCCTAGTTATAGGGGTGTGCACGAATCGTATATCCAAAAATTCAATTCCATTTTAATGTTTAAAATTCAAATTTAACAAAATTTGATTCGAATTAAGCAAATTTGAATCTATTTGTTCAATTTTTTAATTGGATTTTGCCCTTATGAATGTCGACAACATTCGTAGATGCCCGTATGCATCTTCCCTGGGTCCGTATGCATCTGTACGCATCTGTGCATGCCCGTACATGTCTGTATGCATCCCATATTTATTCTGTATGCAACCTGTTTTCATCCTGTACGGATCAGTACAAACGTGTACGGATGCAGAAAAGATGCACATCTTCAAGTATGCATCATGTATGAACCTGTACACATACGAATGTCCAAATAATTCAAACAAGTAGATCCGAAATGTGAAATTTGAGTCAAATCTTTAAATTCAAATTTAAGGACATTCGATTCAAATTCGAATGTCGAGATTTGGCCGATTCGATCAAATTTTGAATGCATTCGAATATCTGTGCACATCCCTACCTAGTTATTAACAGCTGGCACAGATCTTTAGTATGTATGTTAGGATTTTTTGCTCCAACATGCTTCATTGCTCACACTGAACAGTATCTATCATTTTCCAGCCTGTTCATATGAAGAAATCTTTTTCTTTGGGGTGGTGGTGGTCTTCACAGTCTCTTAATTTTCACCACCCTGCATGATTTGATGTCCTCAGCAACTTGATAATCATTTCCATTATCTTCACTGGACAAAACATTAAGCGGATAGACCTATAATTTCCTGGCTTTCCCTATGAGTCTTTTAAAACTGTAGTTGGATTGGCCACTCTTCACTCTTCGGCTACAAATGCAGAGTCCAGCAATAATTATCTATTTTTGTTAAGAGGTCTGCAGCAGAGATGTGCAAAATGTGATTCGCATTCGTAAACTTGATCAAATATTTTGGATTTGCAGATATTTGCATCAATATCTGAAGTTGCAGATGCAAGGCGGTGGGGGGATCCAAGGCTCCAGGACATGAGGGTGGGGTCGGGAGGTGAGATGGGGCAGGGGGTGAGGGAGGGGGCACCAAGATGTGAAGTGGAGGGAGGGAGGGGTCAGTGTGGGTATGAAGATGAACCTTATTTTCAGGGGGATTCTACATGAAGGTGGAGGGTTTTCCCCTTCACTTCAACTTGTGCACATCCCTCATCCTGTCACCATGCCCACGAACTTCCTGCATCCATGCTATGGGTAGATGCCTCTTCCTTGATCTGGATTAAGGGGTGTTAAGACCCCATTTATTAGATCTACCACTAATCTGGATCAAGGAGCCCTTAGCACTTCTTAGACTGTACAGATGATGTGATCTTAATGGAGCCTTAATCTGACCTGCTGTACGAAAGGTATGTTGACTATGTGTTCCTTATGCATTCTTATTGGATGCTTAATCTGGTGGAAAGTGTAAGTGCAGAAGCAGCCTTTGTGTCTGCAATGAAGGTACCTTTGCATTGCCTGTGAAGGCAGCTCACCCCTGTTACCCAGATGTAGTGGTAGCATTTGATTGATGGGGATATGAGCCAATTTCATGGGGTGTGAGAGATGGTTCACTGACATGGAATAGGGCTTAGGCACATACATACTGTTGCTCCTTAAAATGCATTTGCTGCTGTCCACCTGTTTAATGGAGATGCCTCTGCCTGTAATTGATCTGGATCAAGTCAATCTGGATTCACGAGTCTGGATTAAGGTCGAGCAGTGCAGAAAGGGCCTCTCTCAGCTATAATCTGATGGAGTGGTAATCCAAAGCAATTTTGTATTGAATGACCTTGATAAGAATGTGGTTACTGGGGCTTTTGCCTTCTTGTTTCTTTCTAAATCCATGTGCATAGAAATGCAGCTTCCTTCCTTCTATCTATGGTGCCTCTTGTTTGAAGCTGACTAGCCACAGGGCTTGAGCTCTCTGCTCTTAGAGATGCAGTCTCACTTCCTGAAAGATAGAGCATATCTCAAATAAAGCAGGAAGGAGAACAAATCCATTAAAACAGCCATACTGTATCCTCTCAAAGTTACTCTTCTCGTACTCAGCTGCCCCCCCCATCTTTCTGTCTGATATGCTCAAACTCTCATGCCTACTACTTACCAATCCCTTCTGAGCAGCTGTTCTCCAGCTGGCTACCCTCAGTTTCTTGTCAGTTGTTTGATGTCACCTATCAATCTTCCCTTTTTTTGCCACAAATCTCCAGTGATCAAATTTCACATTTCTAACCTCTGGTTGATTTGACTGGCATTATTAGTAATTAAACGAGGGAAAAATTTGCAGAGCCCTCTTTTTGCATAAAACAGCCAGTTCTCATCTGTTGCATCAAGGCATTCATATGCTAGTAAACCCTCACTACAGAGTTTTCAATCCTCCAGTGGTTTTGTCCTCTTCTGGAAAACTTCCAGTTAACTTGAACAACGTGACAATGGTGAACATCAACCTGAAGGAATTGTTCTTGGGAAATATTGGCAAGAATTACTTCTGTGCAGCAAAACAGAGTATTATTACTTTTAATAGAAAGATTGCTGACAAAAGTGATCCCTCCTTGTGCATCATAGTGAAACAAATAATTTGTGTATTCACTAAATTCAAGAAGCATTTCTCACTTTCAGTTGGTTTTTCAGCCTCATATTCTAGTGAAATCTTATTGACTAATCATCTTTGCAACATCCCAGGCAGAAGAACCTGATCATTGAATGCTGCAAGGGAAGAAAAGGGATAATCTTCACTGGCACTCCTACTTAGTAATCAAGTCCTTCTGTCTGCACAGGGAAGCTATGGCTCACCCATTTTGTATGTTATGAACAAAATGGCACCAGCCATTAGAGCTGTGCCAAACTGGTTCAGTTAGTTTGCAGTGAACTGGGGTGTTCAAATGGTCTGAATGCAAACCAAACCAAAAACCCTGTCTGTTTGAAAACAAGGACAGTTCAGTATGGGTCACTTGGTTTAATGCAAATTGAACCATCCTGTTTGAAGAGGAAAGCACTTTGAATCAAATTGAACCAAGGGTTCAGTTTCAAACTGAACCGCTAAGTTTCAGTTCATGTACATCCCTACTACCCATGTGAAAGAGGAAAAATGGTGAGTGCTATTGGAAGTCAGCTCTGGAAAGGTATGCTTTTTTAGCTTTGGGCTGTTGCGCTAGATGCACCAATATTATTTTGGCTTTGCTAAACTTTCACTGAAAGCAAAGTGGGCTTATTTGCAATGAGCAGGCTTATTGCTAATCAAAAGAGGTAGAACTAGTGGTACATAGCAGCGAGCAGAGAGGTTTTTAATGCTGAAGTTTTAGTCAAACCCATATGAAAACTAACCTTACCAAACCTAATGTATCGTTATACATTTGCCAAGAACAAATTGAAAGTTCCATGAAGAAAAGAGAAGGAAACGAATCTATAACCTGAAACCTTCTCAATTCACCAGACATACAAAGGTGTTGTGACATAATGGCTGAAGGGTAGAGGGAAACACAAACATTCCATTAGTGAGAGAGTGACAAACTGGATCAGAAAAGCTTTTTTTAAAACAACAACCACTTTATATTCATATCGTTTCTGAAGATATAGTTATTGGTTCATCCTTTAGTTGTTTTGTGCTCCAGAGATTTTGCCTCATAGATATATGCTCAAAACTGAGTTGATACAACTGACATCAGATATTTTCGTGGAAAGTTTTAGGACTCAAGATCTAGAGCTGGAATCTTCCTTTGCTACTCCTCTTTTCTAGACCTTTGAAATAGATCCAGTATTTGCTTCCCCCCCTCATCAGCTTCCCCTCCCCTATCAGACACTGTTAGTTACTGTACATTATAGTGGCTCAATTTTTAATTGTGTTTTTCACATTAGTTTTATGGTAACAAGTCATGAGACCTTAGGGTACAGAGTGGGATAGTAATACAAATAATAAATAATTTGGAACAGTTGTGCAGAAGAATGACAAAACAGGGTCTTCTGTTGGTGTGTAGCAGATTTTCTTTTGATAGCTATATTTAAATCCATATTACTTTTGGCCTCTTTGACAATGAGTGCTCAATATCCTTCCTGCTCTGAGGAAAATTATTCTGTCTGATTTACCTGGAACATTCAAAATAAACTTGAACACAACCAGGATTTACCTCTTGTAAGGACAGTCTGCTCCTAACAGTACCCTGCAGAATTCACTTGAACTGTCTACTTGTGCAGGAGAGAAGGACAATAAAGCTTTCAAAATGAATGTATAAGGTTGTATCTCCACTGCACACTAATGGCACCTTAATCAGGCCCTGAGGGCAGACGGTCTCCTTTGGGAGTAATGAAAACTGGCCTCATTTGAAGGACCTTTGGTATGTAAGTCTTACTAAATTCCAAACTCTCTGGAACCAAAATCTATGAATGAGACTCAACCTAGAGACATTATAGTACTATTTGCAAGCGTGAGATCTGTGGAGAAACTCTACAGTAATGAGAAGAAAACTATGTTTTTCAAAATCTCTCAACTGAGACTTTGAGAAAAAGAAAGATTTTAAGATATACTTCACCTCTGAGAACTTGTGAAGTGGAATTTTGATGCGGGTCTCCTGTTAAAATATGTTATGGGTTAAGATGCTTAAAATCTCTGAGCCTCTGGATCAGAAGAAGTTGATGCTCTCTCCACCTTAAATATACGTGTCCATATACCTGTCAATTCTTCAAAGAAAACTGTTCAGAAGGTTTTTTCTTCAAACGCATAATGAAGCAGAACTGTATTTCAAAACTGCTTTTTCTTACCAGAGGAATCAAGAGAAATACAAATAGTAGTCTGTTGTTGTTGTTATTGCATGAAGCCAACCTGTGGTTTCACATCTCCATGCCAACGTACTTTCATAGTCTCTTCCAATGAAAAGCTCTTGCCTTCTAGTTTCAAACCGATCCACAAATCCTAATATATGTCAACAATTGGCTTTATTAGGACTTGGTGTCTTCCAGATGGCAGTTTTTGGCCATCTTCTGGTTGTCTAATTGGAGAGGTGGACAAATGTGTCTGTTCCAGGGATGTGCATGAATATTCGTAACATTCAAAGTGCATAAGAATTTGGCCACATTCAGACATTCATATTCAAATTGAATGTTGGCACATTTGAAGACTGACATTCGACTTCGAATAGAACTTTTTATATATTTATATGAAGCTTTATATGGGATACGTATGGGGTTTGTATGCTTTCATATGCATTTGTATTGGATTCGTATCGGATTGAACATTTGTATCAAATTTGAATCTCACTACATTTGAAGGGGATCTATTTGAATGAACATGCATTTTCTTGCATTTGATTCAATACAATTGAATTTTTTTAAAAAATTGTCCACATCCCTAATCTGTACCCTTTGAGTCTATTAAATTCCTGTCAAGGTCAACAAAATGAAAAGCCATTTTGGTCTAGTGGTTAAGGAGCCAGACTTGTATCTGGGAATACTGGGATTGATTATGCCCTCCTCCATCAAGCCAGCTGGGTGACCGTGGGCTAGTCATAGAATCATAGAATGGTAGAGTTGGAGGGGACCTCCTGGGTCATCGAGTCCAACCCCCTGCTCAAGGCAGGATCTCCTAAACCATCTCAGACAGATGGCTGTCCAGTCTCTGCTTGAAGACCTCCATTGAAGGGGAACCAACCACCTCCCGTGGCAGCCTGTTCCACTGGTTGATCACTCTTACTGTTAGAAATTTTTTCCTAACATCTAAACTAAATCTTTTCCCCTGCAGTTTCACCCCATTGTTTCTAGTCCTTCCTTGAGAGAGTGAGAACAGGGCTGATCCCTCTGCCTTGTGACAACCCTTGAGGTATTTGTAGACAGCTATCATGTCTCCTCTCAGTCTTCTTTTTGTTAGACTAAACATTCCTAGTTCCTTAAGCCGTTCCTCATAGGACATGGTTTGCAGACCGTTCACCATCTTGGTAGCTCTCCTTTGAACCTGCTCCAGCTTGTCAGTGTCTTTTTTAAACTGGGGTGACCAGAACTGGACACAGTACTCCAGATGAGGTCTGACCAAGGTAGAGTAGAGGGGGATAATAACTTCACGTGATCTGGACTCTATGCTTCTCCTAATACACCCCAGGATTGTGTTTGCCTTTTTTGCAGCTGCCTCACACTGTTGACTCATGTTCAGTTGATGATCTACCAGGACACCCAAGTCTTTTTCACATGTGTTGCTGCTCAGCCGAATTCCTCCCATTGTATATGTGCTTTTTTCATTTTTCTTGCCCAGGTGCAGAACCTTGCATTTTTCTTTGTTAAATACCATTTTATTAGTCACAGCTCTCTTCCTGAGCAATTACAGCCCTACCTCTCTCGCAGGGTGTCTGGTGTGGGAAGAAGAACAGAAAGTTTTGTCAGTCACATTGAGTCCCCTTAAATGGATGAGAAAAGCAGGGTAGAAAAAGTAACCCTTCTTCCTCTTCTTCCTTAAACTACCCTTAGCGTGCCCTTCTCAGGGAATTTGTCTCCTAGCCTCCATATAAGTGTTTGTGGCAGCCAGGAGTTGATTGACTGTGCTCAGATATAGCTGGAACCTCTGCCAAAGCTCACAAATATATTTAACTTTTTCCTGAGGTTTCAGTTCCCACCCAGCAGTGATTCCAGCCTCATTTGGGGGCTGTTGCAGGTGACTTTATGCTACCACAGAAGTCCCTTGGGGCTCTGGTGGTGGTATAATGTGGAATGCATACCAAGGGTAGCCACTACATTCTACAGCCTGAAATCTTCCCCTTTCAAGGGATGTATGGATGATGCCTTTATTATTAGCTTTTCAATAAAAGGAGAACTAAATCTAAAGCTGCACAACTCTGCAGCAGAATGGAACAAAAAAGATAAGTGTCAAACTCTGGGCTGGTGGTGGATTATAAATGCTGTGATCAGTGCAGATGATGGAACAGGTGTGAGGCATGGTTGGCTAACAGAGGTGAAGGGTGAGACACACAGGGTTTCTCAGGAGAAAAACGCAGGAGGGGAAGTCTTAATAAGGAATAATGTATACACTGTGAAGTTGACACAAGAGGCAGAAAGCCCTTTTTCATGGCCAGGCACTCCAAATGCATTGTGTGCAGCTGTGCTTAAAATCTAAATAAGGCATAGTCAGGAGTATAGCTGGAACCGAATGGATCCTAGTAAAGAAAGAAAGAAAAAATGACTTCTTGGATCATGAAGACTGAGCCAAAAACTCAGCAAGCGGCAAGTGAAGACACATAAGAAAAAAAAGAGGATGAACCATTTCCTTATTTAGACCATGTGTTTTCTACATTAGTTGTTGGTGTCACAAAGGTAGAGGTTTATTTCTGTAGGTAAAATAAAAGAAGGGAAAAAATATAGAAAGGCAAGTTCTATGCTATTTAAAGATTTTCAGTGATTCCATACTTGTGTTATTTTAGGAAAGAATAGTTGAGGGTGTTGATATATATAACAAAAGTTGGATCATGACTGGAAAAAGGATTTGGTAAGTTTCCCTGTGATATAATGAGTACCATAAGAGAAACCAATCCTCTGAACCTATGATTGACCACTATCAGCTATAACTAGATAACAGCAATTTAGAAATGTTCCCGTACGAAATGTTCCCTGGGACTTTGATGAATACTCCATAGATTTTAAGCTGTGTTTAAGGAAAAGTTTGCATGGTACTGTTATGGGGCCAGGAATGTGTCATAAGTGTGCATCCTCATGGCACAATGGGTGCCCTAGAAGAATGAGAGATCCAGAAGGCCCCATATTCATCCAGCAGACGCTCTTCAGAGTGTTGAAAAGGCAGAGTGATAGGCTGTTGTGTACATCTTGCCTAAGGGTGTTTCTATACTTGAAGGGACTAGGAGTGTGCAGGCTGGTGGAGAACCTTTTTGTTCCCCAGTTTCTGGATGGACTGAGCTGGGCCATTACCACTTTGATAGGCTGATTGGCTTGCTTTCCCAGCCTAGAAGACCTTCTGAAATGGAGGACCATGGTCATCCCAGCAAAACGAAGTGTGGCTCAAATGGGATTGACCAAGTTCCCCAAGTACACATTTGGCCTAGTAGCCCAGGAAAGCAGATCTGCTCCAAGAGTTCATGGCAGCAGCCCAGCCCACCCTGAAGATGAGAAACAAAAAGATATAGGGGCTATGAATATGGCTGGGGCTGTGATTGAGCAGGCCGTAGATGTGATAAGTGGAAGCCATCTTGTGGTTATTAGGAATGGGTTGAAGACAGATGACTCCTTCCTGCCCTAGCTTTCCTTTTCTACTCACCAAGCCTGCTGGAATACTCCAAAGTAAGGATGTGCATGAATGGTTTGGGTTTTTTTGCATTTGATTTGGAACAAATCTATTGTAAGAAAATGTGTATTTGTATAGATAGATCCCCTTCAAATGTGGTAGGATATTTGATACAAATGTATTCATAAAATTAATACGAATATCAATATGAATGCATACATATCTGATAAAACTCATATGTATCCAATATGTATCCCATAATGTATCTGCTCTGAAAGCATCAAATCTGCCTTGAATCCACTTTGAATCCACTATCAAACCATGTGAAATTCACTCTGGGTCCAGGAGTGACTGGCACAGCTGCTTTCCCACCTTCCTGTTTCATGAATGGTTTGAAGCTTCATACGAATGTTCTGAAACATTCATATTCGTACAAATGTCAATGTACAAATGCTGTAACATTCTATTTGTATACAAATGTCCAAATTTGTCTAAATTCGTATAAATAATGAATGTTACAAATATTTGTGCAGCTCCCTACTCCATAGTTCCTGGAGCTTCACTCGGTGGCAATTGCTTCTGGCAACTATATCCCAGGGTATCCTGGCAACAGGATTATACTGACAACACACATGTATGTCCCTCCTGAAGACCATCCCAGAGCCATAATACTGTTTCAAGACCTAGTACAGATATTAATTTCTGAACAATTTCATAATTCAAATCTGAAGTTTGTAATATTTTTAAAGGGGAAGATATCTGTACACAACTCCTGTCTTATATTTGCATGCAGCTTCCCTTCGTATTGTGCTATTTTCATTTTTCTGCGTGCCATGTTTTCCGAAAGTATAACAGTGTGTATTTTTATTACAGAACTGCATCAAAAAATTAACATTGGGATTAAGAGAACATAAGAGAAGCCCTGCTGGATCAGGCCGCACCCCATCCAGTCTAGCATCCCATCACACACAGTGGCCCACCAAATGCTCATGGGCATCTCAAGCAGAGACAAGGACAAACCTTTTCCTGCTCTTGAATCCCAGCAAATGGCCTTAGAAGCGTCCTGCTGCCCCCCCTCCCCACACAGCCTGAAAGATGTACCTCGGCATTCATTCTAGGTATAATTGCTGCAAGAGTACTCATAATACTTTGCTTCTAGAAAACATTAGGTTCAATCACATCTATTTCAATGGAAAAAAGGCAATGGCAAACCACCTCTGCATCACTAAGAAAAATTATATAATAACAATAACAATAGTCTTTATTTGATTAGTCCTCTGACCATTTCATAGAATAAAATACATTAAAGAACAATGAAATAAAATACATTAAAATGCAATACAATAAAATGTACTAATAACGATAATAAAAATTTATTTATAACATGCCATCCACTAAGGGACAATACAGGTTTAAAAATTATAAAATTAATAGTAACGTACCAATGTAAATCAATCTGGAAGTAATCAGCACATTATTAAAATCAATCCAATAATAAAATAACAACAATGGATTTCCCACTGGGTCCAAGTAATCTCCAGGTGTCAAGTTCAGTTTCAGGACAGTTTTACATACATTTCTAAGGATAGTTGCATTTATTCTCATTCATTCATCGAAGATGGCTGAATTCTGAACATTTGCTCCCATTTGTTCCTCACCTTCGCAATTTGTATGAATTGTGAAGAATCGAAACTTCACATTTCAATCAAATATCGGCTGTATTCAAAGACTGACCTTTACATGTTAAAAAAAAAGTTTTTATGCCTTTGTTCAATGCTTTGGAGTGGATTTGCATTGGATCGACATCAGGCACAACTTGTGGTAGCAGAGATTCATGCACATCCCTACTATGAACCTCTGTGAGAACATACTGTTGGACAGGATGCATCATGGCATTGGCCTAATCCATCAATTTTTTTGTTCTGAAACAAAGTTGGACAACCCAGAGTTTTATATGTGTTAACCAGCCCTGAGACCCTTGGTTATAGGGTGGGATAAAAACATAAATAAATGAAATAAATACACTCCTTGAAGAAAGTTACAGTTATTGATTTTTAAGGAAACATGTGGTTGTGCAGTCCATATGTATCTTAGTATCTTCCCTTCCCCCCTTTATGCATGCATTTTTGCTAAAACAGCTGTACGCTCTCCACTGTAGCTCTTTCTGTCCTACAGTCAAAGAGCCGTAGGCTGCCTATTACAGACATCTGCCCTGATCTTGACAAAGAGACAGAGGAATTGAAGCTGACAATCTCTTAAGAAAGTGAGAGTTTTCTCTATTCATTGTGATACTCTGGCCTAATAGAAGGAAAATATTGACATTTTATTAAATTACTTCTCTATTTCAGATCATATAACATGTCTAAGATCTAAACAATGATCCTGTTCTGGAGGAATGCAAGGCTGAGACAGATGAGATAAACTTTGTGTGGGAAGATCTCTCTGAGTTTGCTAAATTGCTTCCCTTATTTAATTAGAAATTAATTGAAAACACTCCTAGTTCAACAGCCATGTACTTAAAACGTGATTTGTTGATAATAGCTTACCCTGACAATATCCCTAAAGGGTTGATCATAATTATGTCACTGATTTTACACTTTCAGGTCCCCTTGAAAGAAAACCGGTCTCACAGTTCTCTGGTTAATAGGGTTATAAGGAAACATGTGAAGCCGTGGCCCATGAAAGCCTGCTTTGACTTTCTGGAAAGAGAGATGGTGGAAGGAAATGTCACAGATACACTTAATTCATTATTTTATTACGTTTTTGTGCTGTAAATGGTTCCACGGTGGGCTACAGAATTTGAAAATAATATCAAGCAAAATTCAAATTAAAAAAAAAGTTAAAGCACTCAGATTTGATAATAATAAAACTGCATATGAGTAAGGGAGCTGAATGGGATAAAAGCAGATATTTAATTGGTTACAAAATGATTGCTCAAGATATTGTTAATGTCCAAAGAGGAAATGTAAATATCAAGTAATGTAGAGACAAAAATAAATTAAAATTTCAGATCAACTGTAATAGAAATACTGCAAAGGATGAAAGGATCACATTAAATGCTTAGGACTTTGGCTATTCAAGATGTAAGGAAAACTGATTCTTTTGGATTTAGCAGTGCTCTTTCTTCTTTTAGATATGCATTCTAATTGAGCCTCTATTATTGTAGTTGTAAGTAGTTTCCATGCATTTTGGAGTGATTGGACTCTTAAGTTTCCCTTTCAATTTCCTTGTACTAGATTCCTCTATGAAAATTTAAGGTCTCTCTGTGTTAGATATACATTTAGGGTCACTATTCCCTATTGGGTCAACCACAGTAATCTCTTGTTATCAGATCTTGAGCATTACTTAGGATCAAGTCCAGGATCCCTTTTCCCATGGGAAAATTATACAGCATACCCAGGAATCGCCTCTCTCACTCATGGGCGAGGGATCCTGGAAGCCAAATTTCCTAATCTTAGATGACATTAGTTCCTTCATAGTCTACAGGCATCACTAGACAAACACAAATGCATAGACCCACAAACTTCATCCCCCATAAAGAAAAAAAAATGAACAAAAGATAAAAGCCATGGTAAAGTATATTATGGAAAGGTTGTTGGAGAACTTCTCCTCCCATTAAAGAAATTAATGTGGTGAGGCCCTAGTATTTATTTATTTGTATTTTTATCCCACCCAAAGGGCTCAGGGTGGGTTACAAAATTAGAATGGAACAATAACAGTGCCTGAAAGTGGAGAGGAAAAGTGGTTTCCTTATTTAGCCAAAGGCTAAAGCCATTTGTATTACACTTTAACAGTGATGCTCTATAATACATACCTGTATATTCTGGTGTATAAGATGACCCCCAACTTTTCCAGTTAAAAAGTAGTCCTATACGCCAGAATATACTGTACATTTATATTTCCATAGGCTTGAAAATCCTTGTTTTGAAATCCAAGCAAAAGGGGTTTGGGGGGTGGGGGGGGGGGAAAGTGGACAGACTTTCCTTTTCCCTCCAGACCCAAAGGGAGATGGCAACACTTGAAAGGAAAAGATGCAAAAACTATATATTAGCTAGGGAGGAGAAGGAGGAAAGCATCCACAAACTGCTGACAAGATTAATATGCAGTTGATGGGAAGTACTTTCACACCAGGGTGCCAACAGATAAACACAATTCAAAAATATCATCCCTGCTGTAGAGGATTTCCTGAGACAGAGAGCTACGTGCCCATTTGCACTATGAAACTCTCATATCCTGAATTCCTAAACTGGAACCTAATCGGAGGAGGTGAGAGTAGGGGTGATGAGACAGACAGAGAAGTAGATCACATTGCAAGGATGGAGTTTTCAGTGCAAAAACAAGGAATGAGGACCAGAGCTGAAGATGCCTGTGATCCACACATGGAAATTTGAAGATTGGGAGTGTTCAGAATAGCATTGGAAGACGATAACTCCTGAGCGCTAAGCTCACCATGCTGCTGTTGGACAAACAAGGGGGTACCACTTCACTTTGGCTTTGGCTATAACCGGACACAGAAAAAAAAAACCCACCTCTGAGTAGGGATGTGCACAAATATTTACATTGGCTGCTATTGGCCTGCTGGCTGGCAGCCTGGTTCTGGGGCTGTTTGGGGGTCCTGCTAGCTGCCGCTGCCCCAATCAAACCAGTGGCAGCCAGCAGGGGCCTCTTGGGTGCCCACACTCACCCAGGCTGCATCTCCATTACATTGCAAAAGGCACCCTAACCAGGGTTTCAGGGCAGCAGGAATGGAAACCAACCTCATTTTAAGTACCTTTGCTGTGTATTGGAGCCACAGTATGAGTTTCTTCACTGGAAGGTTAATGATGTCTAGAAATTTGGAGTATAGAACTCCTCGTTGGTCACAGTACCATAACTAATTTCTCTTTAGGTCTTAAACCCCCCCCCCCAACTCATTCTGGACGGGCTGGGTGAATCATGAATACTTTAGTATCATATTCTGCAAAGTAGATCTTTTAAGGGCACAAGAAAGAACACATAGGCCGTGTCCCCATACAAGCTGTTTGGAACTGATTGGGCTCGCATGGGACTGGGTGCAGGGCTGAGGTTGAAACTTGGCTGTCCCAATGCCATTCCCGGTAACACGGGCTGGGGGTGGATTCAGCCATCCCCATACAAACTGCGCCGGAACTGTGAACTCCCTATTCACGATCCCAGTTGACAGGCTTGCTTACTCCCTTTCCCAGGGAAAGGGAGTAAGAGAGTGCAGAGGCTTGAGTTTTCTCCATTTTCCAGGGGGCAGTAAGGTTGCCTCCCTGGAAAAGGGAGAAAACTCAAGCCTCTGCACCCCCTCTTCTGATCTCGGCTGACAGGAAAGAGGCTTGGCTTTCCTCCTGAAGTAAACTCAAGCCTCTTTCCTGTCAGCTGAGATTGTGAAGTCTGGAGCCATCCCCACGCACAGACTTGGCACAGACCAAACAGTGCCCAGACTTGTTTTTTGGGGTACCAGATTTGGTCCTGGTTTGGCATGGGTTTGGGCAGTCCGCTGAAATCGGACCAAATCTAAAATGCATGGGGACACTCGTCCATCCCGATTTCGGTACCAGACCAAATGTGCATGGGGACACACCCATAATAAAGAGAAATTTTATAGAAAAGTGTATTCTGAAAAAAATCAACTTTGCTTGTGAAATGCTATCCTGTAAATTTTAATTATTTTATTTTACCTTTAACTACTGATTATAGCTTGGATGTCTATCTCACAAGATTGTTTCTTTTTACCTGTGAATTTTTCAGTTTACTGCCAGATTTAGTGAACACCCCTCCACAGTCAATAAGTAGGTCTCATTTAGCGTTTTAACACTTGGTCTTTGGCTTGGTGTAAAAAAAGCCACTTTATTTCTGTTAGTATGAAGTAAAAACATAAGTATTAAGTATCTGGGATTATCTAAGTCAAACCAAATCACATGGCACCTGGTTTAAATTTGAACTGGGTCAAACAGGTTCAACCTGGAAATAAGCCTTTTTAAGAAGATAATTGCAGCCAAACTTCAACATTTTTGAGTTGTACTGGGTGGTTCAAGTCCAGTTCAATTTGAGCTAGATTGAACAACCTGGTTTGATATGAATCAGGTTGAACCTGATCTGGGGCCTATTCACACTTGGCCTTCTTCTGGAGTCTATCTCAGGATAGGGATCTGTGGTCCACATGCTAATGCAGACTCTGGCAGACCTCACTTTGGGGCTGGTGAAGCCTGCACTAGCATATGGACAGCAAGTCCCTATTCCATGATATATTCCAGAATAAAGCCAAGTGTGAATAGGCCTCTGGTTTGGCAAATCCCTAAAAGAAAACCATCTCAAACTCCTTATGGCTTTCATGTTCTCATCCTATCTTTAATATACTTTTTCTAGTCTAGAATGTTCATGAGTGGTCAGATGGGCGGACCCACCTGCAAACCATCTTTAAACCATCTCTGACTTTCTCAGAGGTACTTTTATTTACTATATGTGAATGTAGTTTTGGATTTTACACACCTTTAAAATAGCTCTTGTGCCATTTTCATACACTGGGGAAAATATAGGCCTAACTAAAATATGTAGATGCTCCCTTAGATGTTTCCTGACCCCACAAAAGAAATTATAGTATACAAAACTCTTATTCAGTACGAAAAGGTTTTCTACTAACTTATTCAATAACTAATTACTTATTCTAACTCGCAAATATTTTGTAAAATAGGTGATCTAGATTATACTCCATAATATCCATGCTTTTATTCAGGAATATATAAATATAGAAGAATAAGTAAGTAACATCTGGATCCAGCCATTATTTCTGGCAATAATGTAGTGGCAGTAAGGTACTCTTTTTTTTTTTTTTTTTTGCTATGGTGGTTATTGTGATGAAAGGGCGTCAGTAGCTGACTGAACTGATGCTACACATACACGAGTTGTTGTTGGTGGGGAACAGCAACAAAGTAATTTGACCACTTAGCCTATTTATCTGTGTCCTAACACTGAAACTCAGACAGATACTGTAGCAAATGCCTTTGTTTGTCCACTCAACTTCCCCAGCAAATGTGACATTAGCAGAAGCCATAAGATGGCAGTTCCTGTGAGTAAGAGTTCTACTCAGGTTGTGTACATAAAAAGTGACAAACATGGTGTTTGCATACATGCCAGTGCTTCCAGCCATACAAACATTGCAGCTGGGGACCTTTAATTCCTTGACTTCAATATATTCAGCCAGGTTTGCTTTCAAGGGCTGCCTCCAGACTAGCTAGCTAAATCCGAAGTGCAGTAAACTCATTGCACAGGGATGACTGGTCATCCATACTCAATATCAGCTTCATAGTTTCCTCTATCAGAGCGGTGAGAGTTTGAGCGGCGTGCACCATCACGTGGGTTGAAGCAGCCAATCAAATTTTGAGCTGCATTTCCTGATTAGCTGGCATCTTTTCAATGCTTCTCATTACCCTGCCCGCTTTGGATTGATACTTCAACTTATCTACATACTGTGCAGCAAGAGTTCTTTATCCTGCACTAAGGTAAATGCACAGTACCGGTGGTATAATGTGACACAACTACTAAAGATTGATTGTCCTGTGTGACAATATAAAACATGTCTGGATACAGCCTAGAATATAGGAAATGGCAGGATGTTGTCTTCTGGTGCAAAGTGGACACTGTTGTATACATCAGATTTAATCACCAACTATTATTTACTATCTTGGAGTAGTCTGAAGTATACACAAAACTTTTGTCTAGGAACATTTCCTGAAATTTCTCTGGACACATTTTGGGATCTATGAATAGGTTTTTTTGAATTAGTGCATGTGGAACTTTTGGGATACACCAGGATATGAAACATCATGCTGTCAGGTCATTTTCTACACCAAGTAACCAGAATGCCACGTGTGCTTGGGAATACACTTTGTTAAGGACCAAACTGCTGAATTTCCTACTTGAGCTGAGGAGATGTCAACACCAACTCTCTATTTCCGAGACTTCTGAGTTTCAATATTTTTGCAGATGTTTGGTGTGATTCAAGTTTGGTGACTGCCACGACATTTACATGGGGTACAGTTAGCTGGACCCAGCTGTTTTACTTGGTCAATTATAATGCCCTACTTGGGTTGTCTGAGGGAGTATTATTAGCTGTTTATCCCAAGTTTCCTGAGTACTCTTCCCTACTCTTACTAACACAATCTATGTTAGTGGCTCAGCTAACTTCTATTTCCCCAATCAGAAATTGCCAGACCAGAAGAACTTCTGATCCAAGTCTTGTTCTTCACCAAGTCTGAGGTTAACAGCCCTTCTTGTTTGAGAGGTGGTGAAAACCCATCCCAGGAGTAGAAAATGCCAATATGTAGTAGTTTCCCTCTCCATTCTCTTCCCATTTTATGCTCCTTTGGGCCTTTTAAAACAAATGTCCTTTCTTCAGCTAGAAAAGGGGAATGGTGGTGCTCCAGGACCTCTACCTGATGTGGGTAGGTGGTGACTAGACAAAGGTAGAATTGATCCAGGAATCAAGGGGAGAAATTCCCTGGTAGGAAGGGCATCTTAACCTGCAAAACATCTGCTCCACAGGTGAAAAAAATTCAGAACTTTACCTTAAGGCCAAGGACCTCGATCTTCCTGGTTCTGTTGTGCAATATCCTCTGACTGGCTCTCAGAGCTCCCTCAATCCATGTAAAATCACTTTCCCTCCATTCCTGTACTATCAATCTGAAGCTTCATCCAGACAGCACTTACTTAATCCATATTATTTAGATAATCCAGAGTAAAGCACATCCAGACAGATTTTATTCTGAATTATCCATGCTTTATTCTGAATTATCCAAATAATGCAGATTAATTAAGTGCTGCCTGGATGGAGTTTTAGGCTGCGTCCCCAAAAGACGTATTTGCCTCTCTACTGTCCCTCTACTGTCCCTCTACTGAAGTGGACTTTAAAAGTGCCATGCAAATCAGGAATAAGCGTCCACATGAGGCTCAGCAAAATGTGTGTTTTTAATGCACCTTCCGTGCCCATGGGAGCTGTGTTTTCTTTGTGCACATCTTTTTCTCCACGCCCCTGCTCTTGTTGATAGGGTGCCAGCGGGAATGGGGAAGGACTGCGCTCAGCGTGGCCATAACCAGGAAGATAATCCCTGACAAGTCCAAAGGAAAAATAGCCATCGGTTCTCTGTTCATCTCCCAGATCTTCCGCCCCCCGAAATGGCTTCTCATGCCAGCAAACATTCATTCTCACCACTTTCCCCTGTTATCGCTGTCAAAATCCACCCTGTCCAGCACACGATAGCTCATTCACTCACCACTTTCCCTGTTATTGCTGTCAAAATCCACCCTGTCCAGCGCATGATCGCTCATTCACTCACCATTTTCCCTGTTATTGCTGTCAAAATTCACCCCTAGCAATAATCCACCCATTCCACACCTCGTAGCGATTGCAACAATGTTGCAATTCTGCATGATTCTGGCTCTTTAGTTCTGAGCTTTAGAAAGGGACGCTGCTTGTGTTACTGCTGTGTGTACAGGCGGCAATCCCTGCCCCTTTTGCCACGGAGCGTCCCCAAGGTAAATGTTGTGAGGAAAACCCGCAACTTCCAAAAAGAGCTCTGAAAGTCTTATTTAAAGGGCACTTTTTTTGTTGCACATTTTCCTCATTTTGTAGCTCTGGAAGTTCGTTAAAAACCCTGGCATGGGGGCGCTCAGAGGCAAAAGAAGAGTTTTAGCAGACTTTAAATTGCTTGGGGACAGGGCCTATGTCTGTAAATTTGCATCTCACAGCTCAAGTTGGTCTTTCTATTTGTGCCTATTTCCTACCATTGTTCTTGGCTTAGCATTTTGCTCTAAAATGTCTTGACAGTATGTTCATTTGCTCTTATAGCTTGTTTATCATAAATTAGTCATGTGCTATGTTTTTATCAAAAGCCCTTGGTACTCACAACCCTGGAACTGCTATTGTTTTTTCCTCCTAGGAATGTGGGGTTTCCTCTTGTACATCTTGTATAATCCTCTCTGATTCTTCTATTGACACCTGGAAAACACACACATATCATTGTAATTTTTTTCACAGCCATAGAAATATCAGGCATATTATGATCCAGCTGTTTGAATATTAAAATCCAACTGTTTGAATGTTCACTACTTTCAACTGCCTTTTCTGATTGATAGTCAAACTCTTATCTTTTCCCCTGCTGGCTCCACCATTTCATCTTTTTCTTTACATAATCTGCTCCTGCTCTTCTTTGAGATCTTTTCAGTTTTTGCTTTCATGGCGACCATTTGTATAGCCCAGTGATGGCGAACCTTTTGAGCTCAGTGTGTCAAAATTCACAAGAAAACCTAGTTTAACTTGGGTGCTGTGTCACATCTAGAAATATCCATAATTTTGTGATATTTGTAGCTCTAGTAAAAAAGTTATATTTTAGATATATGTATTTTATTAAAAGCAAAAACAAATAATTCTTTACATTAGTGCCTTTTTTTGCTGAATTTCATTTGCTAAATCTTCAATTGAAAGTTGGTATTTCATACACTTCAAGAACAAGCAAGCACTACACACCCAGGTGCCAGGGTGACCAGGTGTGTCACCTAAAAGGGCTTGGCGTGTCACCTGTGACATGTGTGTCATAGATTGGCCATCACTGGTATAGCCTGTTTATATCCATTAGTGGTCAGTCTGTTATAGAAAACTTTTAAACTAAGGACTTTTGATTTCAGTACTCAAAATGGTATCCCCGAAGTAACAGATGTTAAATTAATGAAATGGTTGGCCCATCACAAAACTCTATTTCATGTGGAGAATTACCTTATTCTTAATATACTATACACATTAAGGAAAACTTTACTGAGGCACACTTCAAACTCTCTGATTCCATAGTTAAAATTGCAAGATTTCATTGTATACCTTTCCTGAAAGACTGTATGTGTGTTTGCAAGAATTCAGTGGTAGAAGATCTGCAGCATTATCATCTTTACTGTTCAATCTATTTAACTGCAAGGCATTCTTATGTGGAATCACTTCTAGATAGAACAAAATATTGAGATGTTTAAGCTAAAATATCTTATTTACTCCAGGGATCCAAAATTTTATAATGTGTGGAATATTTTTATTAAAGTTGCCTATTTAAGACAGACACTTTTGGGCAAGATAGGAGGCTTTTATATATGACTAAGATGGCAAAAATCTAATTTTAAATTTGTCTTAGTTTTCCTCTGTCTTGCATTTTTATTGTTTGGCTGTATGGACACATTTCTGTAATACTATTGTTTGCTGATATTATTTTTCAGTTTATGTTTGAATTTTAATTTAATATGGACAGATAGCTAATCAATAAATGATTTGTTGTTGTTGTAATCACCTGGACCTGATCCTAGGTAATGCTCATTTTGTAGTACAAGATGTCATTGTGATCCAGTAGGAATGTTGACCATAATGTGAAAATATTCAACATAGATTTTAACAACTTATTATTATATTTAACACAGTGATCTTAAATTTTCATAAACATCCTCAAAATGAGAAAATTAGTAAAAAGGAAATTGAAAAGGAAGAAGAAACTATTTACAACTGCAATAATGGAGGTTCGGTCAGAATGAATACAAAAAGAAAAAAGGGAACTGCCAAATCCCAGAGGTTACCAGTCCATTTCATGTGATCATTAAAAGCAGAAAAAGCCCATTTAGAAAATGGAAGGCTTGCCCTAAGTAGGAGAACAGGAAGAAACATAAATTCTGGAATATGAATTATAAGGTAGCAATCAGGAATGCTAAGGATTTTGAAAAGCACATTGCTAAATACATCAAAAGAAATAATACAACAAAAATAAGAATCTAGCCAGGAAAGGACTTGGATCATTAGAAGCACAACTAAAAAAAGGCTGCCAAACAAAACATTATTCCCCTGGTAAAATGTGCTAGAGTCTGTGCATCAAGTATTTCTTTCCAGACATTTCATTTTTCCCATAGCAAAAAGTGCAAACTTCAACAACTGGAAATTTCGGGGAAAAAAGAAAACCCTTTACGGTTGAGGGGCATGACCAATGGCCTAAAAGGTGGGCATGGGGCTTCCTGCCAGCATTCCATTCTGGCTTGAGGGCCTGGGAGATCTTCAGGAAGGGTCATGCCAAGAGGCACTGTATTTGAATGTACCAGTGATTTTTTAGGATTTTTTTTTGGGGGGGATACTGGCCGCCTGCTCAGTAGGAACAAATGGCAGATTACTCCCAAAATTCCTAAAACATCAAAGCTGCATCCAAACACCCTGAGACTTATAAGGGGCCTTCTTGGTGACCCATACCCACAAACCAGCTTAGGAGGCTCCAGCTCAAACTATGCAGAACTTTGGCCCTGCATGGCCTATCTGTCAAGGTAGTTGCTGACATATGGGACCTGGGGATGGCAGGAAGGCCATTCACAAGTGGCATGACATGTGGATGCATGTTGATTTTACAGGAGTTTTTGAGATCTTTCACTTGCTCTTTCAAAGGAGCACTATTTCCAGTTTTAAAGCTCTGGTCTGGCTCGGTAGTTGATTTTTTACAATTTGTCCCCATTGCTTTACAGATTGATGAAAAGAGTCTCCCTTTCTTTCCTCCATTGTTCCCTGCAATGAGCATTTGGCAAACATTTGAACTCATCTACATCTCTAGGTCAGAGTATTTGAGAACATTGGTTTCCATATACCCTTTATGGCTTCTTTCTTCCTAACAGAAAGGATTGAATCCATTGGGCAAGATAACTTACAAATTATGCAAATAGTATGCATATTGGTATGCTAATAATCAAATATTATGCAAATTAGGATTTTGAAGTGTCCTGTTTGGGGATCTTGAGATCTGGTAGCACTACATGGGCTACCATAAGAACATTAGAGAAGCCTTGCTGGACCAGGCCACAGCCCATCTAGTCCAGCATCCTGTCACACACAGTGGCCCATGAAATGCTCATGGGCATCTCAAGCAGAGACAAGGACAAGCATTCTCCTGCTCTCGAGTCCCAGCAGATGGCCTTAGAAGCACCCCAGTTCCTCCCCCCCCAGCCTGAAAGATGCACCTAGGCATTCGTTCTAGTAGCCATTGATACATCTGTCGTCCATAAATTTGTCTAACCCCACCTTAAAGCCATCTAGACTGGTAGCTGTCACCACCTCTTCCGGCAGCACATTCCATAAGCCGATGACCCTCTGGGTGAAGAAATACTTCCCCCTGTCAGACCAGTACAAATTCAATGAAGGCAACCTACTAGACTATTTCCTTCACCACGCCACCACTCCCTGAGCCCTTGTCCCTCTGGAAACCACTGTTGTGGGTGTTTGGAAAGGGTGTATCCACCACTGGAAGGTAGATAGGGACACTTCAACAAATTATCGTTATGGTCCTGTTGAGGAAAAAAAGAAGGTTAAGAGACAAAAACGTCTTTGGGGAGTCTGCAAAAATCTCACAGTGCATATGTTTTCCTTGAAGTCAGGTGTATTAGAATGTAGATCTTACAGGAATAATCTTTCCGGATTGCCTACACTGTGGTAGCAACACCATACTGGGAGAGGGAGCGAATGATACCAATGTGTAAATTCCTTCCAGTTTGGTCTAGTGGTTAGAGAGCTGGACTTTTATCTGGCAATACCGGGTTCAATTCCGCCCTCCCCCACAAAGCCAGCTGGGTGACCTTGGTCCAGTCACAGCTCTCTTCTGAGCTCTCATAGCCCCACCTAGCCCACAGGGTGTTCTGTTGTGGGGAGAAGAACAGAAAACTTTTTCAGCTGTTTTGAGTCCCCTTAAATGGGTGAGAAAAGCGGGGTAGAAAAGCCAACTCTTCTTCTTCCTCCAGATTTCTCACTCTCACGGTCCTCGTTGAGCAGCTTGCAGCTGGTTTGATTTGTACTGCTATTTGGCTGCAGGGCAAAAATATGTTTTCAGTGGCAACAAAAATTGGGAAATGCATGCAAAAGTGACTAAGAACTTAAATTAGTATAAAGGTGGCAATATATGTTTAAGAAGAAGCAAGACAATTCGCAGAAAAGTGACCGAGGTCAAACTGCTCAGTGCCTCTGAAACATATACTGCAAACTGATATGTAACATTACTAATGTACATTTTCATCAGACAGAACTTAATACTTGCTGTTCAGCTTCTACCCTTCATCCGCCTGCCGTAGTAGTCTTTTTATATGCCTCTTTCTTTTTCAGTTTTGTAAAGCTGAGACAATTGAATGCATATTCTGTAAAAGGCTTGTAATTATTACGAAGTTATAATTTAAAACCCTCTTAACGACTGAATATTTCTGGGAAAACATTCATTGCATTACACTACATGGGGAAGTTAAGTTCAGTTATAAATAGAGTCTAAAGAGTTGTATAGCAAACTGAGTATTCTGCAACAGAATTTCTGAAGCCAGGAAGAAAATCGTTCAATACCACTGTCTCCTGAAGGGCTGAGCTGTGAGTTAACCCAAATAAGACTAGAGAGAGGGATAGAATGACTCATAACACAGTTGATCTAAACACACTGGCTCCTCTTAAGACAGAAAAATAAAGATTTATTGGAAGATAGAAGCAGCAAACCATAAGTAATTCCTATGGATAAAAGTACCCACCAAATTTTAGAATAGCTGTGCAGTCCTATAGTGGGATTCATCTTAATATTCTCGTCCAATGTAGGGGTGTGCATGAATGCAATTTTTGCCATTCAATTCGCAACAAATCGAATATTCAAAAATCTGAATTCATATGAATAAAGAAAAACGAATGTCTGGAAATTCAAACCAATATAAATACATTTGTATCTATTCATTCAAATATTCGATACATGTCCAATGATACAAATTTCATATGCATCCATATGCATCCATGCACATCCATGCACATCCCATGTTCATCCTGTATGAATCCTGTTTTCATCCCGTAGTATCTGTGTCGATGCGTACAGATATGCACAAGATGCTTATGGATACGTACACATATGAATGTCTGAATTATTCATATGAATAACTCAAAATATTTGTATTCATATCAGTACTAAAGTACGAATGTCTGGACATTCAATTTGTATACAAATGTCCAAATTCATACGAATTCGTACGGATAATGAATATTTTGAATATTTCTGCATATCCTTAGTCCAATGTAATTTCTAGACTCATGTAGACTAATTTGGCCTTACAGGAATGCCTTGCCTGCAGTGGTCCAAAGGGAAGAATTGCTGTTTCCACTAGAGGTCCAAGGAGGCCTCTTTCCAGTTCAGTGACAGATGCCATGAACTCATTCCAACCCCAAGCAGTATTCCAGCAACAACATTTGAGGTTGTTGGCAGTGATGCAATTGGTAAATTTCTATGCCAATCCAGAATAGGGACCTCTTGTGTGGACGACAGCCGCTTTGTCCATTCTACTAAGTGGTGTGCATTTCTCTACATCAGTTGTCCCCTACCTTTTTTTGGCCATGACCCACCTAAGCACCTCTAAAATCCTGATACCCCCCCCCATAATATATAATTCTTATTATTCAAAAATTGGACTCCTATTCATGTGGAGGAAGCCTAAAAGGCAATGCAAAAATTCACTGTTAATACCTCATCCTCAAACTGCTGGCCTCAAAAATCAAGTTGTCCCCCTGTGGGACATGTGTCCCACGTTGGGAACTACCACTCTACATGGAACCACATGAACATTTGGAAAATCTGAAGAAATCTAATGCTTCAAATAAGGCTGAAACAAAATCTATAAAAGAGGGTACTATTAATGACAGGATCTGAACAATGGTCATTCGTGCCATTTCAGGTTGAAGCATTTACAAGTAAGTGCTCCAGTCACTGGAATTCTAGCCATGGCCAGGTTGTCCAGTCTGGCACAGCAGGGAGCATGTGATCGCCGGGTCACATGTGTGTATTCTTGCCACGATAGGCCATCTGATCAAGGTCTTAATCATGGGCAATTATACGCACACAATCAAGATTTTATTCCCATAGTATTCCAGTTTAGACTCAGAAACTTAGAAGACCTGTGAGTTTCAAACTACTCTTTATGATAAGATGGTTAGGTCGTTGTTGGATAAGGCAGGGAACAAGGGAATATTGGCACCAGTCGGGGTTTTCAGACTTGAAAACCAGCTGCATTGCAATTTTGAACTTGAAGTGTTTATTCCTTTATTTTATTAATAAATATTATTTTCTTGGAAACCTGCTTTGTTCTTAGAGATTCCTCAATTTTGAATTATACACTTTCTTGGCAGGACTACCAAGATTAACCATTTATTTTGACTGCTGGCTTATTTTGTCTTTTCTTAATAAAAGGGAGCAGGCAATTGATTTTGCCTTTTACTTTTTCTCTGCTCCCAGCAAGGGGAAAGATCATCTTTTTCATGTACCTACTAGCTGGGGCTTGGCTGATGCTGTTCAGTTCCTGTGCCCTATGGATTTCCCTTTCACCATAGTAATAATATTCTGAAGCAGAGCACTGTATGAACTTGGCCCTTTATCCTGCTCAGGAAAGAGGTCACAAGTTTGCAAACATTTCACACCTTGTTTCATATTCAGGTTTGTGTTCTCTGTATTGTGCAGTGAGGAGAGCCCAAAATGAAGGCCAATTGCCATGTGCAAGAAATCTGATGACTGACAGATAAAATATCTAGTAAAATTTCTCGTGATTGCCCTTTCCTACTAAAAGGGTTGAATTTCTGTCTGTTTCCCAGGTATTAAAGACACAGTAGCCCTTCTCTACTCAAGGCAAGACCTTAACCATACTAAGGACCTTTGGTCCTTAAATTGTACAACAGTTCAATTAATTGTAAAGGCTTGCAATGCAGTGTGTGGCATTTCATTTGTCTGTAGGACTCATCAAAAGAGGTGTAAATGTTAGAGCATCAAGCCAGGTACATTCAAGACTGAACTGGTAGGTAACACTGGATGGCACTGTGGTGATTCTGAGGAAAACCTCTGCTTTAAGTCAGGCCTATAACCTTTCAGTTTTGTATGTGATGGTGCACCCAGTTAGCTAATCAGAATCAGGTGGGAGGAGCAGAGGAAAGAGGAAAGCAGGAAGGCAGGGAGAGGCTAAAAAGGATTTGTGAGTCTCTAGCTGTTTCAGTAGGTATGGTTTGCCAGGAAAAAAAAGAATATAGTTTCAGGTAGGATTTTCCGTAGAAGAAATAGGACATGTGTGAAAGCAAGGTTAGGACATAGGCAGGGAAAGGATCCTAAGATATGAGAGACATAGACAAGAATTCTATTGCATTGTACATAAGTATTGCCTCAGAATTCTTACTGTCAACCGGAATCTGTTGGATGCAATTCCAATAAGAGATGTGAATGAATATTTGTCACATTCAAAATTCATAGGAATTCATCTGATTTCGGACATTCGAATTTGAATCAAACATTGGTACATTTGAAGATTGATATTTGAATACGATTCAAATACTTTGATACATTCATATGAAGCTTCGTTACATTTGTGAATCTGGGGAAGTGGGAAAGCAGCTGCCCCAGTCACATCTGCAATGGATCCAGAATGGATTCAAAGAGGATTCAGAGTGGAATAAAAATGGATTAAGAGAGGATTTGACACATTCAGAGGGGATACATAGGGGATACTCAGGGATTCAGAGGCGATTTGTAGCAGGGATTTGAATCAGATTCATATCAAACATTCATATCAGATTTGAATTTTACCACATTCAAAGGGGGTCTATTTGAATGAATACAAAATTTTTACATTTGGTTCTATACTAATTGAACATGAAAAAAAATTGTGGACATCCCTGATCCAGAAGCCAGGCTTTTGACTGAACTTGAGGCTGTTTCCCTTCAGTCAGCAGCCCTCAATTCAACAGGAAGATTGAAAAGAGGCTCTGTAGTTGTAGGGATGAAACTGTCATTCCTTTGAAGAAAACATCTTTGGGCCAGGACTTGGCACATAAGGACATCAGAAAGTTTGAACCTGGGACCTTTTGCATGTAGAACAGATGTTCTACCACAGACGGATTCCCCAAACTTCCTCTTTGGTGGAAGAAGAAGGAGGAGGAGGAGTTGGGTTTTCTACCCTGCTTTTCTCACCCATTTAAGGGGACTCAAAGCGGCTGACAAAGCTTTCTATTCTTCTCCCCACAACAGAATGCCCTGGGGCTGTGAGAGCTCAGAAGAGAGCTGTGACTAGCCTAAGGTCACCCAGCTGGCTTCATGAGGGAAGGAGGAGGAGAAGGATTGATGCCCCACTCTTCTCACCCATTCAAGGGGACTCAAAGTGACTCTGTATAAGGTAGGTGAGGCTGTGAGAGCTCAGAAGAGAGCCCAAGGTCACACAGCTAGCTTCATGGGGGAAGGAGGAGGAGATGGATTTGATGCCCTGCTCTTCTCACACATTCTTCTCCCCACAACAGACTCCCTGTGAGGTAGGTGAAGCTGTGAGAGCTTAGAAGAGAGCTGTGACTAGCCCAAGGCCACCCAGCTGGCTTCATGAGGGAGGATGGAATCGAACCTGGTATTTCCAGATAAGGATCCAGCTCCCTAACCACTAGACCAAAGTGGCTCAGTAGACCAAACTGGATGGATGTCCCTGTCTAAGGGTGTGCATGCAAGAGCCCCCCAGGCTCCCTGAGGGACCCTTGGCCAGCAGGTGGGTGGGGACAGGCTGAGAGAAGCACACCCCACGTCCCCCTTTTGAACAGCCTCCTCCCCACATGTAATGCACCTGCGGCAACATGTTCCTTACCTGCCAATGTGAATGGGAAGCTGTCCTCCACACGTTCCAGCCAAAGTGCTCTACAGCTGTCCTAGCTGTAGTGTGAAAAAGCTTCAGATCTCAGCAGGTTCAAGGGTACTTGAGGAGCCACCATTATCGGTTGTGTGGCTGCGGTCATTGAGTCCCTGTTTTGAGTCCATGTACAGAAGGGTACTCTGTGTCTCCATCTTGGGAATTGTGCTCTTAATACTGCAAAGCAGTTGTGTCTCATAGATCAAGACAGCAAATGCAAGTGAGTAATATAATTGGAACCCTCAATTTTGCTGTTCTGGACCAGTGCTTGGTGTACACATGGCCAGAAATGGCACTGTAGTGCAGAAGGTGAGACGGCCTTGGACAGTAAGTTTAAATGCTGGTGCCCTGCTAATGGAAAATAATAAACAGGAGGAGCTGAAGGGCTGCAGAAGGGTCTAGGCCCTAGCACTGATACATTGTTCTGTGGTCTGGTGTTGGTTATGTTTGACACTGACTTTTAAATTGGCCATACGTGTTCCTTTACCACAGAGTTTCATCCAGACAGCAGTTACTTAATCTGCATGATTTGAATAATCCAGAACAAAGAATGGATAATTTGGAATAAAATGTGTATTTGCTTTATCCAAATTACCCAAATAATGTGGATTAAGTACAGTGGCACCTTGACATACGAGTTTAATTCGTTCCGTAACCTTGCTCTTATGTCAAATCGCTCGTATCTCAAAGCAATTTTCCCATTAATCCATTCCAGCTCCCAAAACACCACCTCAGTTGTTTTTGTTATGTACTGTACTGTATTTACATACTCGTATCTCAAATCTTGCTCTCATCTCAAAGCAAAATATCACTCGCTCGGCGGCTTGTATCTCAAAACACTCGCATGTCAGGGCACTTGTATGTCGAGGTACCACTGTAAATGCTGTCTGGTAGAGATGTGCAAAAATATCCAATACTAATGCATACATATCTGATACGTATCCATACATAACCAATACATATCTGATATTCGCTCTGAAACATATTCGCTCTGAAAATGCCAAATATACCCTGAATCACTTTGAATCTGCTCTCAAACAATGTCAAATTCACTCTGCATCTGTTGCAGATGTGATTGGCACAGCTGTTTCCCCACCTACCCAGTTCGCGAATATTCTGAAGCTTCGTACAAATGTCAATGTACGGATGTCATAACCTTCAACTTGTATATGAATGTCTGAGTTCATACAAATTCATACAAATAACATATGTTACGAATATTCGTGCATATCCCTATTGTCTGGATGGAACTTAAAACAAAAGACAGCTCCAAACAGTGAGAGAAAAATGCAGGATCTTGTTTAGGTCCTGCAATCAACTATTCTCTACTTTGACATAAGAAAAAGAAAGAAACGGTTGTTTTCTGATTATTATTGTTATTTTAAACAGGGTTTCCTCTTCCTCAAGCTTTCACTTCTCACATTTGACCGAATGATCAAGAGGCTTCTGGGGCAATTTAATCTGCTGCCCATCAGTTGCTACTCATCAGTCTTGCGTAAATCCCTGTATTAAAAGATTGCTGAACCAGAAGGATCTCTCAGAAGGCTGTTAAATGAATGATACTGTCAAAGTGGCTTATCAGTTTCATACCTTCCATATGAAAATTCTTTTCCAGGATCTTTTGTGGGTTTGCAATCCACACTTTTAATCAGTTTTATGGATATAACAGCCCAGATACTTTTCTTAGAACTACCCACTGAATATAAAGATGAAATTGGTTTTGTTAAGGAAATGCACATCTTCATGTCATTACTTGGGCCTTTCCATTTCATTTTTTGCAATGTCTACATCTATTCATGACTGTTTCCCCTCTTTTCATATCCCAAGATTTTGTCCTCAAAGTTTTCTTTCCTTTCTTGCATAGAAAGTTGGCATGAAGGAACAGGCAATGCCTCCCAGTTGACCTTCTGGGTCAAGGACATTGTACTGATCTTAGGCTGACAGTAATAGTTTTGTTGACAGATCCATTTCACCAGCTGTACAGCAAGCTATGTGGGACTGGCTGAGAGTTAACTCTTCTTTTGCTAGATGATAGCTCTGCTAAATTTTTATTTGTCTGTGAATCAGAAGATGGTCTTTTCTCTTTAGGGTATAGTATATTCAAGAGCAGGAAAAGGTTTGTCCTTGTCTCTGTTTGAGATGCCCACGAGCATTTGGTGGGCCACTGTGTGTGACAGGATGCTGGACTAGATGGGCTGTGGCCTGATCCAGCAGGGCCTCTCTTATGTTCTTATGTTTTCTTCTCCAGCACCTTGGATAATTGTGGGCCACGCACAATGCACTTAATGATGTAAAAGAACTCTGTAAAAGTCCAAGATCAGCATGAAACACCTTAAGAACTGTGAAGAAACACCACCTAGTGAAGGCATATAAAACTCTTATTAACAAATCCCTGGTTTTGTGATGGGACAAGCCTCTTAGATCTTGGCTTGAACCAAATTACTTCCTTCTGGTCCTATGTAGAAATAACGATTTCAGCTGGGCTCTCAAAAGGCTCTTAATAAGAAGGCAATAAACTTTAGATCCCATGTTCTCTTTCACTTTGTCTGGAATATGATGCACCTTAGAATAATGGTCTCCTGAATGACTGTTGTCTCAAAACATTCCATTAGCTTCAGGCTGACAATTTTGTTTAAAGAAAACAATTTTCTAGATATTAATCATATAGTGTTGCCCATGAGCAAAAAACCCACACATTTTCTGTTGTAAAGAAAAACAGATTTGCCATAGTGTATGTTTCCAGTGAATGGCCTGATGATTAGAACCCTGCTGCAGCTAAACTAATATAGCAAAAAAAACAAACAAAAAAAAAGAGAAAAAGAAAAAGAAAAAGAAAGAAAGAAAGAAAGTAAAATGTGCCTTAAAGTCCTCATAGTCTCATCCCACCTTTTCTAGCCTATAATGTTTCATAAGGGGGGGAGGCAGGCTGGAGTATGAACGATCCTACCTGTGAACCTTCTCTAACCTGCTTCAGAGATGCGTTTTTCCCATACCAAAAATTTTAGTCTGGCTGTCAGCCCGGCACAAGACAAGGCAGTCAAAAGGACTCTTCTTTCCTGCCCTGGTCTTAGTAGAGGATGAACGAAATTTTGTATTTCCTGCACTATTAAGCCAATGAAAAGGCTTCCCCCCCTCCCCCTGCTGTCTCAGGCAAAACAGAGAATAGAAACATATTCCACACTCTAAGCAGAAGAAAGAAGCATTTTCCTGCCCTCTTTCAGGGGACCTCAATATTTGGTTAATGTTTAGATCATTGAAGCCCCCCCCCCCCTCAGATTTCTGCTATAGGACTTAATATTGCTAACATATTATTAAACCAAACATTCATAGTATAGTACAGTTTTGTAAGTACTTCGTGTTCCCATGGCATAGACTGAATCATGCCCATGAGTAGACTATATTTTAAAAAACTGTCTGCCAATCTTGTTCACCCTTTTGGAAGAGCAGGTTGGAAATATGATTCAGCACCCAAGACTAGGCATGTGCATGAAAAAAAAATGGATGCAAAAAATGGAGCAAAAATCATTAATTAATGTTGTTGTTGAACTACTTAATCAAAAAAGGTGTTTTTTCCCCATTTTTTGAACTTTTTTCAAAGAAAAATACAATTTCCCCCCATTAAAAATCCTTTTTCATGACCAAAAACACAGTGAAACACAAATGTTTTATCAAGTTGTTCATTTTCACAAGAAGACTGGTTCATTTCAACTGGATATGCAAAAAACTGAATTTTCATTTTGAGAAGAACTTTTGCAAATATGAAATATTCCATCAAATTTGCAAACACAAACCAAAATTTGTACATTCTTATCCAGGATTCTAAAGGCCAGAATACATTCATTGAGATATAAGGCAAACAAAATCACAACGTCACATTTTAGGAAAAGGAGAATAATGAATAATGTCATAAATAACCATGCATTAGAACTCCTTCACAAATAGCAAGATCTGGACCCAAGCAAAGCTTTAACACTGCCCAAAGGAAGACCTAACATCTACTCTCATACTTTTGTTATGCAGTCTGAATGGACCTCATTGGATCTGGAACTCAGCACTGCCCATGTGGAAGAAGAGTCCTTAATGGGGCTCACAGTGCAGAAGGTACATACCGTATGCATACCTTATCTGTACCTATCAGGTGCTTAATGGAGTCTATAATACCTGTGTGAAAGCACAAGGGCATCCTGTGTGCGACGGGATGCTGGACTAGATGGGCTGTGGCTTGATCCAGCAGGGCTACTCTTATGTTCTTATCCAAAAACATGTGTCTGAACATACCATTGGGCTGCCTACAGATATCTGCTTTTTAAGATGTCCTGTTTCTGTAGGCATGCCTCTCTCCTCTTCCTGGGAGGGGACAACCAAACTGATTTTTCAGCTTCTGTATCAGCTGGCTGCACTATGCAGGTGCTATTTGCTTGACTGGCTAAATGGCTGATGCAAGCTAAATCAAGGAGAGAGGGTGTTGGTAAAAGCAAAAATCATGCTTCCTTATTATTGGGTACTGTCCTCTCCCTCAGAATGGTATTTGGTGTTCAGTGTTGGTGGGTGTATAGTTGTCCCAGTTAGGGTGTGGTTCTCTATCCCTCTCAGAGCAACCTCCAGGTAGATCAGAAAACAGTTCATTTTTGTCTCTTCAGTATCCCTAGACTGATTTTTCTAGTTCCCATTTGATTCTGGTTTTTGTTGCTTTGGTTGCTCCTTCCTCTGTTTTCACTGCTTACACCCTGTGGGCATTGCCTTTGCACAAGGTCTTAGTGGTTCTAATTGTAGCCATGCAATTATCACATAAACATATATCTAATTTAACGAAATTTTGTGAAATTTTGTGAATTGAACCGATTTAACTAAATTATCCAGTCTTAGTAACAGTTGAAAGTTTAATGAAAGTTTCACCATCTGGTGAAAGCATAGGAATGGGGAGGGGGAAAGAGAAGGAACTTGCACACTTAACAACAACAAATAGATTAATATGAGGATATTATTCAGAAAAAAGTTGATGGATTCAGGATCCATATTTCAGGATTCTATTGGTATTAGTCTATTTGGAATTCACTGCAATTGTGAGAAATATCAAACACAGTAGGCAGCACTGTTAAATACTGTACTTTACATCAAAATGTAGGAGAGAGTTATTAGTTAAGGAATTTATATTAAGCTCATTAATATAATTGATTTGCCATCATTGTTTGAAGACAATAAAAATGGCTAATGTATTTCCCCCCCTTTTCCTGACACAGACCCAAAATCATCTTAAAGTTTCAATTAAAATGTATCCTGTTAATCAAGATGGATTTCCCAACTATTTGTTTTTTAAAAAAGGTTTAATGGATTATTCTTAATCTAAGAAATAATTATAATGAATGATTTCAGTGCACAAATAATAGATTTGATACAGGTTAATATGTTTTTCTGGAATGCTCTGACAAGCATTTTGAGATGACACAATATCTATATGGTTAAGCAGCAAGCAGTATTATTTTATCTGTGAAGATGAATTAATCCAACAAGTTCACAGGAATCACCTTTATGGTGTCAGCCTAAAATCCAGTTTCTTCTCTGGCCTTTCTCCTTCTACTCTACTGAAATGGAGCCTTGATTATCACCTCAGGATGCCATCTGAGATGGAGATTTCTATAAAAGGCTCTGAGCAAGTAAACCCTACCTCACTCTTAGTCTCAAATGGATGGCAACATGCATACCTTCCCTCACTCAACATTTGGCACCATTTCAGCCAAACGCTGCCTTCCAGGGCTTCAGTGTTGCGGTCCTGCATAGCGCAGCAGTTCTATTAAACTGATTTAAAAGCTGTCAAGTATAGCCTGAGCTTTTAAAACAAAGGTACTGTTTCTGTGTTTGGACATGGAATTTGAATTTGAGGCTTTCAGAGGTGATACACACTAAATATTTCTTTTCCTTCTAACAGCACCTTTTTTGTCACAGCATTTTTTTTTAAAAAAATCTTTGGTTGGATATTGGTGTTGCAAAAACTGTTCACACTTTATATTTGAGATTAGCTGATGCTGCTTCATAAATTAGATACATGTTGCATGAAGTCTGCTTGTGCCAACATCTAGTAACAATAAGATACGCTCAAACATGGGGCTTTAGCTTGGCTGCATTGCTTTTCCATTTTGTTTTAATTGCTGCACAGTCCCAGGAATTAATGGAAGCTGGAGGGAAGGGAGATGGAAGAAACAGAAGTTGTTAGTCCTACCCCATATTAAGCAATACTTGTTACTATATCATGCTAAAGTTCTGTTCCTTGCAGGATCTATGGACTAGTTCAATCATCCTTTACATAATTCTAAGATACGGTTCCCACAAAACCACTCTGTAGTGCACAACTGTCATAGTAAAAGTAACTGACACACACCTATGGAATAGTTGGGGTTAGGGGAAGTATGGAAACACACTCTACCCATATAGAGTAATGCATTAGGGATGTGCATAGATTTTAGATCCCCTTCAAATGTGGTAGGGTTCATATTCGATACGAAAGTTCAGTCCCATACAAATGCGATATGAATGCATACGGATAGCATACGAATCCCATACGAAGCTTCATACAAATGTATTAAAACATTCCATTCCAATTTGAATGTCAGTCGTTGAATGTGCCAACATTCAATTCAAATTTGAATGTCCAAATTTGTCCAAATTCATACAAATGTCAAATGTTACAAATATCCTAAATGGCATTGCAAAGATGAGACCAAGCAACAATCACACAAAAGAGTACCTCTGAAGCAGCTTAGAGAAGTTTTTGAGGTGGGAATGTTCCCCCTTTCGTGAACATTCTGTGCTAGAAAAGGTGGATTAGAGAAGGGATAGGAGCATGAGGGTTGTTCACTATCCCTATGAGATGCCTCTCTTATTGTGACTGAACACAGCCCCAGTCAACCAATGCAAGTCAGTGGCAGCAAGGAGGGGAGGCCAAGTCTAGCAATGCGTTTGTAGTGCTGCTGGTAAGTGATGTACTGGGGGTAGATCACATTATTGAAAACTTCCAGGAGTGTATTAAATACTTGAACACGCAGTTTACCAGTCATGTATTAAGTCATATCATATTCTTAAAGACGAACAAACAAAAAACAAAACCCTGTCTTATCTAAGAGAAGTTACATTTTACCAAGTGTAAAAACAAAACTGTTATGCTTAATGTAAGTTTTGCTTTTACACTTGGTTATACAAGACATGGCTGTGTTCATAACCTTGAGGTCAGAGGTATAGGTTATTTTTGAGAAATTTTGAACTCATAGCACCAAAGGAAGGAAGGAAGGAAGGAAGGAAGGAAGGAAGGAAGGAAGGAAGGAAGGAAGGAAGGAAGGAAGGAAGGAAAGTTTTGCAGAGCTTACTTCATGCTGCACAGGGGCAGTAGATAATTGCAGGAACATTGGAAGTGGAAGAGACAAGTTCTGATTTCTGGAGAAATGCCCACTTTTGCAGTCCTTTGCCCTATAATCAAAGCAGCTTCAGAAACCAGTCAGTTATGGAACGTGGCGTACACTGCAATTCATACTAGGCACAGTCAGTATCTCTTGCCGCTGTTCTTTCCATTGCTCAGGATAGAAAACATCTCTGTCAGTTTCCTGATAAAATCACAGCCTCTTTCACAAGTTCCCCAGAGGCAATCATGTATATTTATACTTGCCAGCTCTTCATAAGTTTGATGAAGTGGTGTCTCATCTGTGAATGTTTATGCTGCAATAAGTGAGTTAGTCTTTAAGGCACTGCAATCTTTTAGCACTGTTTTTGTTGCAGCAAATACAGCTTTCCCTCCAGAATGTCTTCATAATTATGCCCACTCTTCTAACTCTGTTGGAGCCTCATGAAAAGGGATATTATAAACTGAAATCCGTGATTTCTTCATAAATTTTTCAGCTGTGATACAGATGCAATCAGGGACTTCCCCCCCCCTTCCATTCTGTTTATCTCCCCCCAATACACATTTAGTTTATCCATAGTGAGATCATTAGCGATCTGGTTGGCTATATAGTATTCCATTGACATCTGGTGTTCTCTGAATTTTCTCTGACTGCCCTAAGAATTATCACATGCAACTAAGGGTATGTTCAAACACCCACTTTTCGATACCCCTTGGGTGATTCTGAGATGGTAGGGACAAACATAAAATATTTTTAAAAGCTTTATCTCATCCCCAATCCTCAGATACTCAGTCCCTTCCTCAGACCCCAGAAGAATCACTCTTGGGGCTGTACAGAACAGTTTCAGTTGGATGGAGTGGAAGGCTGGAGGCTCCTAAGCCAATCCCTGCCTTCTAAAGTTGCCATCCAATGAGGGCTCTGGAAAAACAGAGCACTGTCAGCTAATGGGAGTGAGCATGGAAGACAGCAATGCTGACAGAGAAAGAGAAGCAAGCAGGTTGGAGGCTTTTAGGCACTTATTTTAAAAACTGTATGATGCAGGCAATTCTTTGAACATAGGTACCCCTAAAATAGGCAGCCTGATCATATCCTAATTCAGCGGCTCTCAACCTTCCTAATGCCGCGACTCCTTAATGCAGTTCCTCATGTTGTG
>MTQE01002560.1:11450366-11468397 GCA_014337955.1 Aspidoscelis marmoratus | reverse complement strand
CGGTACTGTTTTAGTGGGATGAGAATGCACATTTAGGGTTTTCCTCCCCCAATAGCTTGCTTCCAAAGATAGTGATTTCATTGTAAAAATCCACCCCTTACAGCAGCCGTTACACTGTAGCAATCCACCCACTTCACACCTGATAACAATGTTGCCATTTTGTGCAATTCTGGAAGTTCTGACCTTTAGAAAGGGAAAGAAAGGAAAGCAGCTGCAGGTTCTGGGAGATGTGTGAATGTTTAAGGCTGTGGCGGTGAGCAGGCGAAGGGGGCTTGAGTTGCTGCTGCTGCTGTGTGCCCTGGGCAATGGGGAGAGGAGGGGAAAGAATTGCTGGCTGGCTGGTGCCATTTTTCATCCATCCAGACAAGCAGCAGCCACCCAGCTAGGCTCCATGAAGGGGTCCGTTATGGGTGGCGCGTCCACATCAGGAGGAAGAGGGCATGGCAGCCCCAAAAAGCAGCTTTTAGAAAGTAGCCACTTGAGTCCCCCCTTGAGTCACGTACGCCATGTATGATCCTCAGAATCTGGATCAAACACAATTAAGTTAAAAGTAATGGGATCAGGCAAATTAGTGTTAGCATCTGGTTCTATTATTTCGGCTTAGGAAAACAGTTTTAAGCTTGTAATGGGAACTGGGCCTAAGTTGCACAGACAGGCAGGATGTCTCTAAAGGGTACTGACAAGGATTTGAGAATGGGTGAAGATTTTGCTTTTGCCTTCTGCTTGAGAATGCCCAGAAGAAGTGGGTGGGCTGCTGTGTGAGACAGGATGCTGGACTAAATGGGCTGTGGCCTGATCCAGCAGGGCTCTATATCCTTGTGTGATCATTGCACTCCTTTTACGCCATGTGGCTCTTGCCACAATCTATAATGTTAATTGAATAACAGTATCTCACTTAACATCAGCTCTACTTATTCTCACCTCTGGTACTACTTCCTCTTAGTCCCTTTACTCTGCACATTGCCAGTCCCAATGGGCATCAGTCACCACATTTTCCCTCTGAAATAAGGATGCTTTAATATCTTTCATTGATTTCTTGCTGGAGGATATACGTGGTTGACTTGCTGCAGCAATTAGAAGAGCCCACAGGGTGGCATTGCTAGCCAATTTCAGAGAAAAGACATCTTGTGACATCACAGCATAAGTTTAAAAAGCAAGATGTTCTAATGAGAATCAGCTAAGCATTGTATCTGAAGACAAAAGATCTCTGTAGAAGCCCTGATTCATTACTGATAGACACTCAATTTATGTTGTTGACCATTATTCAGAACACTGAAAACTTACCAGGCATTAATGAAATTGTCTTCTCTAAGCCTGTTTCTCTTTTGCATATGCTTATTATTATTATACAACACACAGAACAACAGTGTAGCACTTCTATCAGATCACTAGTTGAAGTTGGTCTTCTTCACAAATGGAGTTCTTCCCCAGCACTTAGGACGTTGTGATGTATGGACATATAATGCATGCAGTTCTGAGTAGTGTTGACTGATGGTGACTTTGTCAACACTGATTTGTTTCAAGTGCCCCTCAAGTTCTTTTGGGATGGCACCCCAGTGTGCCAATTACAACTAGCACCACAACTGCCGATTTGTGCCAGAGTCTCTGCATTTCAATCCTCAGGTCTTCATTTTCGGATGTTTTCTCATGTTGTTTTTCATTGACTGTACTATCACCAGGTATCACAACATTGATGAGCCACTTTGATATCACCACCACCATCATCATCAAATAACTGTACCTACATATGTAGTCCTTTTATAGAAGTAATTGCTTAGAGGTTGCCTGGAGAAAATTCAAAGGAGGAACAAAACTAAGTTTTTTTTTTCCTGGTTAGGGGGAGGCATAATTTTATATTCTTGACTTTTACTTTTTGCCTTTACTTCCGTTGGATCAGAAGAAAGGTTATAGCCAGTTTCTTTTTACAATGAGTGCAATTCGGGCATCAGTTCCCCTGGAATGTGCTTCCACTTTTTGAAACTGTTTCAATGCATAAACTTTGAATGGACTCTGGAGGCATCCACACATGTAGTTAATATGTCTTCCTCATATCCGTCACAGAAGCACCACCTCTGGGCCATCTAGCGGTGTTTTTCGACTGTCACTAGAAGTACCCATTAAGTACCCATTAATGGGTACATAATGGCATTTTTGTACCCATTAATGAGTACTTAATGGGTACTTCTAGTGACAGTGGAAAAACACCGCTAGATGGCCCAGAGGTGGCACATTCATATGAACCTGGTCTCAAGGAGCTCATGGGCTGGGAGTCAATGTTCTATAAATGCTGTTTATATGACTCTTCAGGTGACTGACTCTCCAATAGATGCTTTCCCCCTCAGTGTAAATGGAGGGAGGGTTGAGGAAACACTTCCCAGCCCTAGAAGGCCATTTTTGCTTCAGACTAAAAAAGGAAGCTTAGAAGTCAGATTTAAACAGGGAGAGGGGTTTTGGCTTCCCTCATCCACACTGGCAATCACTGCTTTCTAGAGTCATTCCATCTTGAGTGCCGTAAGCAGAGTTTTTCTTCTTGGGGCGTCTGTGTTTGCAAAGGGTGGTAGACAAAATTTCGTTAACTGTACTGGTAATATGATCTACCTTCAATGAGACTGTGATGAAAGAGACTGGGGGACTGATGACCCAAAGACAGTAAGAAAGAAGGTACAAATGTAGGATGGGTGTTGCTGTCTGTATGTATCACAGTCTCATGGGCTGTGGGGCTGAGTAGGCAGAAGAGAGCAAGGGAAGTACTGAAAAATCATGGAAGTATGTTGGCCAGCAAGGTTAACCTACAAGGAGAGTGATGGTCCTTTCAGTATTATCAGAAAGGAGTTAGCCTTTATCCAAAGAGACTCATTGGGACTGTACCATTGGTCCTTGGACTTCTTATTCTCAAGAGTTCAGCTGTATTTGGGCCTGATATTTCTTGTGCTCCCAATAGTAAATGTGTCCATAGATTCAAACTGGAGGGTCCCTACATGTAAGGCAGACACTGGCCCACCCAATAAGGGCTTTCCTTGCACCTTAGTGTTTCTGACTGACAGCATTAGAGGAGGTGGTGGGTGAACATGTTCTGTGGTACAACAGAACATGCCTTGTGCATTGTGTTCAGGATCATTAACATGCTTTTTCTGAAAGCATCTTGAGCTCATTAGGTTTCAGCTAATGGAAAGGTATAATTCTGACAACCTTCTAGTTGTTTTTATGAGATTCTGGTTTCCTCTTTCCCGCTTTCACTCCCTCCCTTTTCCCATTTTTAATGAGATACTAATTTCCGCTCCACTACTTTGCAGATGCCTTCCCAATAAAATGGACAGCTTTGAATTTTTATGTTGGGGGGAAAAAAAAGAGAGAGAGAGAAGAAAAACTTGAGCTGTAATTTATTTTTAATCTGTGATGCCCTCACTACACCTCCATGTGCTAAATGAGTGTTAATTGCTAAAAAATTAACAAGCTGTTTAACACTAAGCATTTTCTTGCTAGGTGGGAAGACTCATATTTTTCTCACTTGTCCAAAGTTCAGAATTTTCTAGATCCTCAAGGCAATAAAGATGACATTTTTTCTATGCAAGAAAATACCCTCCTCCTTGTCTTGTTATGTCAAATGAAAATGCTGTCCTTTCCCTATATTTACTGTAGCCTTGTATAATTTTAAATTCAGAAACACTGTCACAGTTTGCAAGTATTTTTCAAGCCCCTGAGAGGCAAAGAGAGGAAACATTTTTAGCAATGGACTAAGTGAAGGTAAGTTCATCCTTGGGGACACAGAGAGAGGTAGTCTTAGTGACTCTGAGAAACAAACTGCTCATTGAGGAAAACTATTTTCACAGTCAAACAAGATTACTGAAGTGGTTAAATAGGAAAGGAAAAAGAAAACAAACTTGGAACACCTCCATATTTCCAGCTTGTTTATACTGAGCCTATGTCTCCATAGAGCTGAGAGATTTGAACTGCAATTTCAGAATTTCAGCCTCTGTATCAGGATCTCTGAAGAAAGGAATAAAATCTTGGGGCAGAGGACATGAGGGCAGAAACAGGGCAAAATTATTGTCCAGTCGCATTATACTGATATTTTACTTATATGGCTGAGATCTCAATCCTCTTCAGTTACATCATAGAGTAAGGTTGTGATCAGACACGGATAAATAAACAACTGCCCTTCTGAGGTGCCTCAGAGAAGGCTTCAAGGTAGGATTGTTCACACTCAATCTGCTCCCCTGCCTCTCCTGAACTTTCTGTGCTGGAAAATGTAGATTAAAGAATAGGGATGTGCATGAATATTCCTAGCATTTGAAATTCATACGAATTTGGCTGAATTCAGACATTCAAATTCCAATTGAATGTTAGCACATTTGAAGATTGACAGTCAAATTCAGATCAAATGTTTCAATAGATTTGTATGAAGCATTGCATGGGATTCATGCGGGATTCATATGGGATATGTATGGGATTCGTATGGGATTGAGCATTCATATCGAATTCGAATCCTACCACATAAAAAAAAATTCATGCACATCCCTATTTGAGAAGGCTTAGGAACATGAGGGCCACTGTCTCTCTAAGACACCTCCTAGATGCCTCTTTTGTTACATCTAAATACTGCCAAATTCTGGCACTGTGTTGTATACATGAGTTGATCCAGGAACAGGGCACTCCTTCTGCCCCAGGGGTCACCATGCCTTCCTAAAACTGTTAAGGTAGTGGTTGGTGGCCCCCAACCCCATACAGAGGTGCCATACAAGCCCAGTGTACAAGATAGCATTTTTGTGCTGGACTGAAGGCAACCAACTTCCAGGGGGCATTTCTGGTGTGTTGTGAAAACAACCCACCCTCAAAAACCTGTAGCTGTGGAACTTTCACCAAAAGGGGCCTGCAAGCACTTTCATGAGTTGTCCTACCACCAAGGTGCATCATTTCCCCCTGGGATGCTGCCTAACGAGAGAACTAGTGAATATTTAGGGGTCCATATGATGGAATGCATAGGCTTTGGCCTGCACCTGTAGTTTGACAAATGACTCCTCTAAGTCCACCGGCAATTTACTGATCCTTGTCATGTTTTATTTTCTCTTAAGTTCTCTTCAGATTCACAAACTAGCACAGCATCCCTTCCTCATCACCTTGCCATTTCTGGAACATTGCCATCCCTACTGACAATAGCAAGGACTGACTGTAGTTCAGCCTTTGCCTGACCACCCTTATCTAGAGGATTACAGCTAGTGAAGATTGATACAGGGCCTTTTCACATTTGACCCTGCAAAAGAAGAGTATTTCTCATTGTTTAGCTATGCCTCCATTTCCTCCATCTTACAAACAAAATAGGGCCTCTTCTACTGAGGAATTAAGAAGAGGTAGAATTGTGTGAGCTGCATGAGGCCTGATGCTCAGAAAGCTCCAGCTCCCATGATCCCTATTCATAACAACCAAGAACTGTGAGATCCAATTTTCCAGGATGGGGTGGAAAAGCATTATTTTATCCTTTGCCTTTGTCAATAGCATGTTGTCAGCAGCCCTCCTGTGCAGCCTAGTACTAGAAAACATGTAACTCTCCAAATATTGCTGGATCACAGGTCCTGTTGTTCCTAATAATTTGGCATGCTGACCAAGGGTAATAGAAGACAGAATCTCAAAGGGTAAGAAAAGTCACAGGGTTCAAACTGCAGATCTAACTTTAATAAACTCAAAAGGTCTATAATGTATCATCTGACATTTTCTAAATCACAATACCCAGGGAGGTGCAGTGAAAATGCCTTCAAGTATCTATCTAGAAATTTGGGCCTATGAATGCCCCCTTCAGATGTTGCTAAACTACACTTCCAGCTAGTATCAGCCAGTTTGGTCTAATGTGAACCAGTTTGGTTTAGTGGTCAGAGAGCCAGATTCTTATCAGGGAATACTGGGCTTGATTCCACACTCCTCCACAAAGCCAGTTGGGTGACCTTGGGCTAGTCACAGCTCTCTTCTGAGCTCTCACAGCCCCACCTACCTCACAGGGAGTTTTGTTGTGGGAAGAATAGAAAAGCTTTGTCAGCCGCTTTGAGTCCCCTTAAATGGGTGAGAAAAGCGAGGTAGAAAAGCCTCTTCTTCTTCTTCTTCTTCACCAATAATGAGGAAGGGTGGGATGTAGTTCCTGAAAATTTGGAAAGCCATATGTTAGCCACCCCAGATTTATTCGCGAAGGTATCTTAGGCTGTTAAAAGGTTCACAGTGAGCCAAATACGTCATCCAGCTACTAGGAATAATCATCATGTTATTCAATACTAAGGGCCCAGTTTGCAGCTGATGGTAAGACATGAATATGGCTGTGCTAGTATTTGCTTCTTCTGTCAATAAACTTAACTCATATAACCTTTACGATCTAGTCTGTGGCCAGAAAACGGAAAGATCAAAAGGAAGCCCTGACTATCTGTTTTTGCTCGAGTCTGCTAATTGTTCCCATTGCTTAGTATCTTTTGTCAAAGTCCACATACAAGTTCATAAAGTTTCATATGCACCAGTATATTCAGGATAACATTATTACAAATGAATTAGGATCTTAAGGCAAAGATCTCAGAAAATTCTTCATATAGTAGGGTACCTCTACTTGGGTTTAATAGCCCAAGGTTTGCTCCTATTCTAGCTGGGCTTTTCATTTGTCCAAACAAGAAGATGAGCATATCCTACTTTTTTAAAACCAAGAAATGCCTCCAGAAAAATAAGATTAATTTCTCTGAAAAAGAGTTTTTGGAGAAAGGGGACTTTGGAGGAGCATGTAACTGAAGAAATACATTTTTCATACTCATTTCTGTTTGCTGACCATAAGAAATTAATAATCGATCCTATTCAAGGGGCACAGTCAATTTATTTATAGCCATGGCTCAAGGTAAGAAGATGGCTTTTTCACCACTGTCCCTATTGCTTCTGCAGTGTATGGGGGATATCCTCACCATCCATATGCAAATGCAGCAGTTCTAGAGCTTTACAGCCTGCTTTTCCCTTGTAGCTTTTCCCTTGGCCCATGGCATCATCCCCTGAGTTCAAAACCCCCTGACATCAGTATTGAAACTGAGCATTCTTTTACGCTGATTCTGATGGTGTGGGAGAGGCTTGCTCCCACCTCCAGCCTGTCATGATCAAAGCCAGGAATGTTACCAGATATGCTGTAGCACTCAGTGCAGGTGCAGAGATCTTTCTAAGACAATGGACTTGGTTTAACAGACAACTGAGAGTTGATTCATAAAGGAAGAGGAAAGATAACCATCCAGGTTCTTAATCGTGTTTCATTTATTGAGAATGACATTAAAACAATTCAAAACCAAAACAGGTTTAAAACAGCTTGCAATGACATAGGGAATCAGCATGTTTTATTAAGACAAAATAGATTTTCTAGCAAAAATCTAGAACAGCATGGGACAGCCTGATGGCTTAACCTATCTGCATAGGTACAGTAGCAGCTGATAAAGATGACTGTATTCGAAGCTCCATCCCAAGCTGTGCACCAGTTTGGATCAAATCAGTGCATGGCCGGGAGTGGGGGGACTTCTGCTTGTACCCATCCACACATGCCACTACTAGGTGAGTGATTGCTTGCACAGGGAGGAACAACTAAGGACTGGAGACAGATGCAGGATCTGCACGTCACCTTCATGGTGCTGTGAATGCACCATAAAGTGGTAGCATCTGCGTGTCTCTGCTCCCTTTTGGTGCATTCAGTACACAGGGTTAGTGTGATGTCCAGATGAGGGTGCTGAGGTTGGTGAGACAACTAGGAGGGCCTCCTGTCCAGATCTTAGGATATGAGCAGGTCAATAGGAGAGTAGTCATTCCTTCAGATATTTGGGGCCCAAGTCATTTAGGGCCTTATAAGTTAAAGTTAACGCCTTGAATTGGGCTTGGTAGCGAATTTGCAGCCAGTGCAACTCTTTTAAGACCAGCGTGAAGTCCATCCGGCCAGCTGTCTCAGTCAGCAATCTAGCAGCTGCATTCTGTGCTAGCTGAAGCTTCCAAACCTTCTTCAAGGGCAGCCCCATGTAGAGCACACTACAACAGTCCAATCTGGCGGCGGTTACAAGAGCATGGATAACTGTGGCCAAATCATCTTCAAAAAACCCTAACGTCGGTATCAAAACTGAGCATTCATCCTTCCACCATGCTTCCCAAAGCATCTTGTAGAGTGGTGGGAGATAGCAACTCAGCCATATTTGCACCACACTTGAGGAGACTTACCTGTCCCTGTGATAGTCTCATCAAGCACAGGAAATGGCCTACGGCCCATATCCTGTATTTCCTGTGTTTATTTCCATGGTTGTCAAGATTGGAACTGGGGGAACAAAAGTTCCCTGGGTGCAGTCTTGAAGTTGGGGTAGTGGGTGGCATCTAGACAGTGTGCCCCTGTTTTAAAAGGAGCACCACAAGCATAGCACTCTTCTTAATTCACAGGGAGAAGTGTGATATATTTGTAGCACTCGTCCCTCATTCTGTGTAAACCTTGTCAGAGTCATCCTATCAGTGAAGCAAGCCCAGGCCCAACATGAATAGCAGTCTAGTTTGCTGCTCCACAAACTCTGTTCTTTGTTCCCAGTTCTTCTTTCTTCACAGAAGGTGTCAGTCGTGTCCATCAGCTAACTCCCAAGTAGGCAGGTGAGTAAAAATGATCAGACAGCCCTGCCTGGGTGCAGTTGGAAGGCTTACAAGACCAAGATATGTTGAACAACTGCCCACAGTCATACTCAAAGGTACAGGCTGAAGCAGAGGAATAAAAGAGCAACTGAAGAAAGAATTTGGAGGGAATGGGAAGAGCATCCTTATTATAACTAGCTTTGCAGGCCCCTGCTCTTCTAGGGTGTTTTCCCACTGTCAAAAAGTACCCATTTTTGCACCCATTAAGGACCCATTTGGGTGTGAGCTGGATGATCCCATTTCCACCACGGCACCCATTTGGGACTCGATTGTTTCCACTGCTGTGGGGGAAATCCGGATCTAATGGGTATTTTTTGGCCTTTAATCTGGATTTTCTATAGACACCATTAATGGGGTCTACAATGGGGTCTTCTCCCAGAAAATCTGGATTAAAGGAAGCCTGTTTCCACTGGAAACAGGCAATGGGGTCTAAAGGTGGCTAGGGGGAGGGGATGCACCTATGGGGGGGGAGCCCCAAAGTCCCAGCTTCGGAGTGATTTTGGAGTCATTTTGGAGACACCTGGGGTGATGGACTGAGCCCTTGGGGGTCGATCCGGATTCCCCACGTGGGTGCAAAGGTCCTTCCACAGGAGGGGGGGGGTAGCACCCATTGCTAATGGGTGCTATACCTCCCGTGGAAACACATTGGGTGCTTCCCTTAATCCGGATCTACCCATTCCTTAGATCCGGATCTTCGTAGATCCGGATCTAAGGGCTGCAGTGGAAAAACACCGATTGTCTCTCAGATCACTACTCCATGTTGTGTCTTGGTTCAGTAAAGATAGGGACTTTGCAGCTACTCACAGGGAGTAAACTCAATCCAGGAGGTTTACCAGTTGCAAAGGGACAGGGCTTCCCCTAATAGGTTTAGCATAAATGTGTTTTTCATGCAACAGTGAAAATGTGGAATTGTACAGCAATAAGCTTCATATGTGTGATCATCCTATAAATGGTATTCTACAGGAATCATAACAGTCTAAAGAAAATGGTGCAATGGTGTGTAGTTGTAGCCTGGGAGATTAGCATATTGCTAACTCCTTTCTGCACATTCCCGGTGGAATGTTGAGTGTTGATGTTCATACAGTTAGAATACAGCTTTCACTATATTTCTGCACTTCTTATGAAGAAAATTAATAAAACATCAACTTTCTAAATTATAACATACCTATGGACTTTTTGATGGCCTGACGTCACATTTATCCATTTCACATATGTGTGTGTGTGTGTGTGTGTGTGTGTGTGTGTGTACTACAGCTTGGCTTTTGTCATGACTCATTATTTTTAACATTGCAATTTCAGTATGTTATTTGTAAATTATTTCTAGTTTTGTTTCCACTGATCTTATCAAAGATGAAAGACTTTTGGTTATATTTCATCTCTATTTCAATTTCTGTCACACAATGGAAAGATAATGGGTGCCTATGGTGTGCATGGTGCTGATTAATGTGCAAGCCCAGTGTGTTATTCCTGGCTGATGACTGGTTGTACACATGATATATCATGAGCTTGAGTACAGCATGGTGTACACATTGGGCAGCATATCCTGGAATTCTCCACAGGGTCCTTCTTGTGGCCTTTGACTTCCAGGCTTGCTGCCAAACATTAGCTACAATATGACTGCTTGTTTTTGACAACAGCATGCAGGTTATATTACACGCAAGGCTATTTTAGTTTTGAAGTTATGACAGAAATGCCTCTGCACCCAGCATCACTGCATCAGCCAGGTAGCAGGGCTTGATTCTTAGATTAACAGGCTGTGTAGATTTAAGATGGAAGTAATTCAAACTGAGTTGAATAGAACTCACCTCTGAGTAAAACACATAGCACTGAGTTGTCAGTCTGTTTTCTCACATAAGGTTTTCCTTCATCAGAGGAGTGCTTCTGGAAATATTCCTACAGAGGACTGCATTCGGGAAACATTACATCAGAACTGAAAATCCACATTGATTTTCCAGGAAGGATTTGTGAGCAGGATATTAGATTCCTGCTGGCTCCTATTCATGTTTTCTATTTATATTCATCCAGAGGAATAATTTTAAAAGTCCTCCCATGGAGTAAAATGTTACATCTGAATTGGCCCTTATTATCGGTAAATCCACCATTCACTTAGTGGATGGAAGCAGAATTATAGAGTGTTGTTTATTCCAGGTGGCCTTCTCAGAGCCTTGCCAGCGTACAGCAACCACAGGGTTCAAGGAACAGAACTCTTACATCTGGGCAAGGTAACCACATCTCTTGAATATTTTGGCCCTCATCCAAGTTTTGAACTCCTCCCCATCTGGGACCCAAAGCAACAGCAGCAGCAAATGTGTTCCAATCTTCTGTCTTTGATGATAGATGAGTCTAGCTCTAGGAAAATGCAGAGAGATACTAGACTCAGCATAACACAGATGTTGCCATGGAGTCAAATTTGGCTTTAGTGGGAATGTGCAAGTTGGTTCAAAGAGGAGTATCCTGTGCCTGCCCAACTGAAAAGCAAAATACTAGCAGCTGACATGATGGAACATACACCAAATATTCTGTTACTGGCTGTGCATGGGTTAGAACTAGATTGACAAGGAAGATTATTTTTCCAAGTATAATGTAGAAATGAGGTGGGGGGAAAATGTTCCAGCTGAAATAATGATCCTTGTTTTTTTCTTTTTATATATCATATAATCTCTCTTTAAAAAGCAGAAAATAACTCTTGATATTTAGTGGGCTTTAATTAGGCTAATGCAGAAGATCTGGCAGTCATTATAAGCCATTGTGTCCTGAAGATTCCTCTTCAGTTTTCCCAGTGTCTATCCTGGGGAGCCCTTAAAACTTAGTTGACATAAAGCTTGCTTTTGTCTCATAAGCATAATGTGTAGCCAGGCTCTCACAACTATTGTTTTTGTTATATAAAGATTTATATCCCATAGTTTCCATGACATTTTAAAAAAATCTTTCCTAAAGCTAACAGTTAGGATGGAATATTTATTTGTTCAGTTTGTATATCTGACCAGAGCAAAATTTGTGTAATGAAATCACAACAGGGCAGCAAAAGAGATTGACAGTAATATGAAGGAAATCACATTTCAAATAGGTTAGGATGGGAAAGGCTGAGACAGCCAAAAACCCATATTGCAGCACTAGAAAAGATAACTGAGGAGATGCAAGAAGAGTTGGCTTTTCTACCCCACTTTTCTCACCCATTTAAGGGGACTCAAAGTGGCTGACAAAGCTTCTATTCTTCTCCCCCCATCAGACACCCTGTGAGGTAGGTGGGGCTGTGAGGGCTCGGAAGAGAGCTGTGACTTGCCCAAGGTCACCCAGCTGGCTTCATGGGGGAGGGCAGAATCGAACCTGGTGTTCCCAGATAAGAGTCCGGCTCCCTAACCACTAGACTAAACTTGCTCACCAAACTGCAACATGGGAGACCCTTAATGGAAGAGCTCTGTAAGGGAGGTCAGGAGTTCATTATGAAAAGATGTCCTCTGTGATCTCCACCAAGTCTCTCTTAGCAGAGGATGCTTGGCCTCCAGGTGCAGAATGCTGGGAGTTCAATGCTGGATGTTGGAGGGCTATAAGTTGAGCAAGCTTGTCTTGGACAATGGAGGCACAAGAGATATAGCATCCATGGAATCATTTAAACAGTAAGCATGTTGATAGGACAAAAAAGTTCAGTTGTCTAAGCCTTTTAAAAAAGTATCAAAAATTTGAATCCCATTTTGAAACAGATTAGTAGCCAGTGCAATCCTTCATTCCCTAAGAGCTTTTCATACTAGGCAAAAAGATGAAGACAGGGGAACCCACCCATACAGTGCATTAACACCATGTGGAGCCACCAAGCTGTGCTGAGAGTGACCTACCGGTACACAGATTAAAAACATTCTGGGATGTACATGTGGAGGAGTGGGAAGCAACTTCAAGTCAGAAAGTTTAGTCCATATTGATGCTGGAGACCTGGAATTGCAGTGTACTTCCAGCTAAATTTCTGGTTCCTGAAATCCTGGTTAGGATCAGTTTTAGGAAGGCTGACATGATTTATTTTATTCATTTTGTGTCAAAAGCATTGCATTTAGCCAAAGAAGCCATAAAAGGAACAAACATAATGTATAATTGAGTTTTAAAACAACATTCAGATCACTAAAACAATAAAAATTGGATAAAACAGTTCTGATAAAATAAGGGACAAATAAAGATAAAATTAAATGAATTTTTGTCTAAGAAGTATTTCAGTGCTTTCAGTTCTGCCTCATAGAGAGTGGCTCAGTTGCTCAGTCAAATGATCAGTGGTGAGGAAGGTCATCAGCTTCTAGCTCTTCAAAGACATCAGCATAGTCTTCATACTTCATAGGTAGGTGCAGAATGGCTTTCTATTATCACCAACAAAACGGATGTCGAAGGCTGCCCCAGTGAATTCTCCACTACTGCAGTAGAGTGCATACATGTCAGAATCAAATTATATTTTACTCCAGATGATGGATGGAATTGTAAATCCTCAGTGTGATAGACTATGCAGACTTTCTTCGGGATGGTTTGCTGTGTCTGCCTTTTGACCATCTGCTTATTGTACAAGATGAATATAATTTGATTCAGGAGATTTACAATGGGAAGGTCAAACTTTTCCATAAGGGGAGATGCAATCATACTTCTAATTGTCCCATAATCTACCAGGTTGTGATTGTAAACCTTCCCAATCCTGGGACAGAGCTGTGGCCATCCAATGCCGGATGTTTGAGTACGACATCACTGTTGGTGGTGGGAGAGCCTAAGATTGGATCTTGCCCTTGTCCCTATTTCCAGACAGAAATGAATTGTTTCCAAACACTGGGGTGGCAGGAGCAGAGCCAGTGTCTGTTTTGAGTGCTAGTAGCAATTTGGCAGCAGTAGTGGCCAGCTGTTTCAGTTTGGACTTAGCTTCCTTGGAAGATTTGGAAATGTTTTTGTTTGGACATTCTGCCACAGAATGGTCAGTTCCTTCACAATACATGTAGAGCTCCTGGGAACATCTTGCTTCCTTGGTGGTCAGGCATCTACAAGTAATTGTGTTAGTAGCAGGCATTGGGGTTGGAGCCGTGGACAGGCTACGACAAATGGATATTGCCAGTGAGGATTTGTAAATTAGCCAGTCACTCCTCTAAGTGGACAGCCAGCTGTATACAGCCCTCTAAGATCTGAGGGTTTTCATGATGTCCATATTCAATAAGTCTTGAGAAAACATGGCAAGATTCATGTCTCCTAGGTTAACTACTTCTGCAGCTAACATTCAAAATTTAGAAGCATAGGTAGGTACTATTTGTTTCCCCTGACAAATATGTTGTTGCTCTGACAAACACGCTGAATGATGTGCTTCCAATGCATGATATGCATGGTGCCCAATGCCCATTTTGCTGCCGCATAACCAATAAAGTCACATAGTCTAACTCTCAAATGTGTCATCACTTGCATCAAGAAAACTTAAAGCTGGTGAGGTTTCCCATCAAAAAGATCTGAAAGCTTAATATTGGATTGGAGGGCTAGTTGTCTGCCTGTGGCATCAGTTATCCTGGTAGCACCACCCATTGGGGTATCTGGCCCTGTTGAATGTACTTTCAGTTTATTGGCCCCAGAGGGGGGTACCAGGGCTGTCAGAATAACCAGTGGAAGATACATGACAATCTGGGGGTGCAGTGGTTGCTTTGGAGGAGTCACTGCCCCTCCATGACAATGTATTCCAGTATCACTGTCAGAACAACCAGAACGAGGTACTATATGATCACTGGAACCAGGTAGTTTGGATGAGTTGGCGCATGATTAATTGTTGTACAAGTAGTGTGGCAGGGTTGGCTTGGATGGGTTGTTGTACTCCTAGGTGGGCTGGGCTGGCTCACACTGGCTGTTGTAATACTAGTGGAACTGGACTGACTCAAACAGGTGCATGAACCACTTCGATTCATTGCTGGATACTCACAGGGGCTGAATATTGGTTATCGAGATGCTGATCATTGTCTCAATTGCAAAAGAAAATCAGAGTCAATGAAATATGCAAGCAGGCATGGCCTGGTATTACAGAGCTCCCTGCAGTTTCCATTTGGTTCACAGCATCTAAATGCCCTCTGTGATCTGAATCAATGTGAGAGGGAGCACTGTTCTACTCCGACGGCAAGATACCTAGTTCTTTACTTCAAGGTGGCAGCAGGGACTTCAGACCAGATCAGAGAGGAGTGTGTAAATGACCCATCCGGGGGGGGGGGCTTCCCTGACACCTTCAAAGCAATTTACTGAATTGTGAAGATGTGGATTACTTCCTGATTGATAAAATTATTTTAAAGGATTTCATAGGGCAAAAAACAAATGAACACATGGAGTAGACCAAATATAAAAAAGGGTTTGATTTCTTGCCAAGGATCTTGGATCAAGAACTGTTTAGAAATCCTCAAAATCAGCAATGGTACAAAAAAAAATTCCTGTCAATAAGAATGAAAATATAGAACACCTGCTAACAATTAATGGTGAAGAATCAGAAGGAGTCAATACCATATATGGAATATTGCAGGGATATTTCCTCTCAACTCTACTCTTTTTCATTGTTGTAACACCATTTTCAATAATATTGACCAAGACAAACTGTACCCATGAAAAATTAAAAGGAAGTGAAAAATATGACATCTTCTGCTGGAAAATCACCAGCAGAAATTGAATCACTGTTGAAAATAGAATGTGTAATAAAAAATATTGCAATGGAATTTAGAATTGAAAAATGAGCAATGTTATCAATTAGTTGAGGAGGAAAACTTATCAGATAAAGTAAAACTTGGATCTAGAATTTTTAATAAAGAAAAATGTATAAATATTTGGGAACTTTACCTTCAGAAGATATTCAAAACTAACAAAGAAAAAAGAAAGACCAATGTTTAATATATAAAAAGTGCGCACCAGATCATGAAATCAAAGCTCAGCGAAGCAAATACAGCTGCTTTCATAAATTCCTGGACTATATGTAGCCCATTCTGCATGGGCTTTAATCCAGATTAAGGGCTCACGTAGATCAGATGTAGATCTCAAAATCCACATGTTAATGGAAATGACAGAGCCCACACCCACCCACTGGTTTAGCTCTGATTGCTTTGATGGAGACTGATTTGGGTTAAGGAGACCAGAACACTTCAGGAACTGTTTATAAGTAGTTCATGCTTGGACTGAGCTTAAGTATCATTCTCATGCTGTAACCTGCTCCAGCATCTCATCCAATAAGGATGCAGTGCCTCTTGGCAGACTTCACTTTAGTGCAGATGAGACATTCCAGGAGATCTAGGAGTGCACAGGCATGGCCTGAGAGTCTCTCTGCCTTCAATAAAGAGGGGATCTGACCCTCAATCACAGGTGCTGCTCCAAATGGCTGGCAGTGAGCAAAATCCTTGCAGCAATACAAAGAGAAAAGAAGCTTGAGGGGGAGAGGGAGGATTCTTGCTTAGATCCTAGACTACTAAGGTACCATCCATGGAGTTGGTTGAATGTATCTGGTGCATGACTCATCCTCTGAAAGGGGACAACATTCCATGAAATTGGGGAGAATTACTCCAGAGGGGGCTAAGGGGGCAAGTGGTTGCAGAACATGGGGACACGAGGGAACCGGAGGCCTATTCGCACGAGGGCCTGAGGAACAAGAGTAGGACTTGAATTTATATTTCTATCCTGCCCTATACCCAAAGGTCTCAGGGCGGGTAACAACCTTTAAAATCTGACATATCAAAAAACAATATAAATACAACAGTAAAACTACAACAACGTTAAAAATCCAACTTGTTAAAAACAGAATCACATCAATTTAAACACTAATGTTCACAGTGGGGGAAACATGACCAACATTTAGCCATAGGCTAGAGCAAAGAGGTGTGTTTTTACCTTCTTCCTGAACATAAACAGAGGAGCCCGATGCACCACTGTTCCCATAGCCTGGGGGACATTATTGAGAAGGCCCTCTCTCAGGTGGCCACCTACCTCACTGCTGAAGGTGGCAGAACAACCAGGAGGGCCTCCCCTGGCGATCTTAATGCACAGGCAGGTTGGTATGGGAGAAGGCGCTCCTTTAGATATTTGGGGCCCAAGTCATTTAGGGCCTTGTAAGTCAGAGTTAGCATCTTGAATTGGGCTTGTTAGTGAATTGGCTGTACTAGTTCTTCATCACCTTTTTCGTCATCTCTGGTTTTTTCTAAGTTTTATAAAAATAACCCAAATGAATGCTAATAGTCTTTCAATATATATTATAGCATCTATTATATAGGGCTATATTTGATGCTTTAATATGCTAATAAACAATACTCTGTTCATCTGAAGATAGCAAATTAGTAAAAACTGGAGTAAAATCACAAATTTCCAACTAGCTGAAGTGAAATAAGAAAATATAGATTCATTTCTCAGCAAATTCCAAGACCAACTCTTTTTAAGGCCTACACTAACTCACAAACATCCAAAAAAAAAAAAAAAGGAAATGCCAGTTTTAAAAGAGTGAATTTTTCAAAGACTACAACAATTGAGGAGTAAATGACTGGAGGACAGGTCTTCGTTTGTCTCCAAAGGCACCACAGGATTGTATTTGGATGTCAGCACTCCATTTTGAGTGGCCCTATGTGCCTGCCTAACAGTGTGATGCCTACCCCAGGTGCCCATGACCAAGGGTACAAAATCATGCTGAACCAAGAAGTACTCGGGCCTTTCCACATTGGCCACTAAATACCCATTAAGCACCCATTAAGGACAGATTTTAAAAACCTTGTCTGCACTAACACCCATTAGAGGCACATGTGTCCGCATTGGCTTGCGCGAGATGTGTCTCTAATGGGTGTTAAGAGGCCCTTAATCCTGATTAAGGGAAGACTTCCTTGGAGGTAGTCTTAATGGGTACTTAATGGGTACTTGTGCAGTTAAGACACATCCATTTAGGTTGCTGGCCACAACTGTAGCTTTAAACATGCAAATTATTTGCAACTACTGCTGAGTTGTACATATTCACATCTTGCATTAGCCTCATAATGAGGGAAGCACAATCATTTTATGTAAGGACACCGTTATTTCCCCCCCCCCCTTCAAATTTAGTCTTGCTGGGGTGGTCTTCCACCCATTCAGTGAAGTAAGATTTCAGTTATTTGACACACATTCTTAACAGGATCATTTCCCATCCTGGTTCTGTTAGCATTCAGGCAAATTTGGCAACAGCATGCGTGACCTCCTGAGATTTATCTGAAAGCAGAAAGGCAAGAAGTGAGTCTGAATCTGAGAACCTGTTCACAGGTTGGCTCTCAAGTACTTTGCTCATATTACATCATAAAGTGATTCTACCACTTGCAATCATATCTATAAGTGGTGGACACTTATGTCTCCCTTCTGTCATAGGGGGAAGGCATCTAATCACCCAGAGTGCGGGGGGGGG
>MTQE01002560.1:11437694-11450297 GCA_014337955.1 Aspidoscelis marmoratus | reverse complement strand
GGGGGGGGGACATTTTGAATGGTGAGGTTTCTAAGGGAAAGTAGGGAGCTTTATCTGGGCAATAGAATTTACCTGTAAGGGTTATAGGGAGCTGATTAGAAGCTAGGGATGTGTGCAAATGGTGTTTTGTTTTTTGCATTCAATGGGGGTGCACTTTCCCTTCCCACTTGGAGGCACTGCAATATGTACTGTAATTGTTTTAATATGTTTGAATTTAAATGTTGTTACCCACCCTGAGACCTTTAGGTATAGGGAAGGATATAAACAAACAAACAAACAAACAAACAAACAAACAAATAAATAAATAAATAAATAAATAAAAAGGTCGCCCAGCTGCCTTTGTGTAGGAGTGTGGAATCAAACTGGGAGACTACCAGATAAGACTCTGAGACTCTAACCACAAGACCAAACTGGTGCACAGGGAGGGATTGACCCCAGAACATTTGGGCCAGCTCCTACTTTAGAATGCCAGAAGATGCCTAAAGATGCCAAGAGGTGGATGACAGAACAACTGAGCAAGAAAGCAATAATGTTTACTGCTAAAAATATGTGACGGTAATCCTGCTTGCTGTCACCTGTGGGGCATGCTCTACTGACATTACTAGGGTAAGTTCTTAGCTACTGTTGTAATGTTTAGGGACATAGTGCTCATGCCATGGCAGAAGTGACTTACTCAGAGAACAGCCATTCAGCTAAGTTCCTGTGGGATAGAATTACTGCATTGTATGGCTGAAGGAAATCTCAAAGACTCTCTCTTTTACTCATTTCTAATAAGACAGAATTTTCTGGGCTCCTGTGCCATTATACAACAATGTGCCATCTTAGAACAATGGCCAACCTTTATTACCAGCCACAGTTGAATCACGTCTTGAGAAACTTCCATTTGTAAAGATACAAAGGTGCAATCTTAAGAGATGGTGCCTGCATCATCTCACAGGCCCCATCTGTTCTCCAGTCAACATAAAATGTTAATGACTTCTCATATTCTTTTCCTAATGTTGCTCACACCTCTGCACCTAATGTCAGCACTGCTGTTGCCAATTAAAAGGGATTTGATAGAGGGAATGCCCTTGCACATACTGTACATGACACAACTCTATTCCTAGAACAGTAGATCCTCTCTAAATAGGGGAGTGCTGAACTCAAGATAGAAATTGAAAACAATGAATGGCAGGCTAAAAGTTGGCTAGCTTAGCTCTAGCCAAGGAAACCCAAATAGCAGATAGAACCTTATAGTTGTCAGGTGGTCAATGTATTTCCCAGTTTCAGCCACTGATAATAAGTGGCAATGACTTAAGGGCAGCTTCTGCGTGGTCCATTTGGACCATGATAGCTGAGGCTCAGGAACGTGGCATCCATGTGCCAGAGCTTTCCCTGGAAGACCATGCATTTTTATTCCTGGACTTTATGAGGACTATCCTGCTAAAATGCGCATTTAAAAAATGTCATCAGAAAAACTACTTGGTCCTGTTCTGGAGCCCAGCCCACTCCCCCCCCCTTTGGGAACACTACTGGACTATCCAAGGAGGAGATCAGCCTTTTGGACTCCCCCCCCCCATATGCTTCTGGCTAATTCCTGCTGCAGATGAGTGGGATTTCTCATCTGGGAAGGTCCCCGTCCCCCCAGTCCCCCGCCATGCCTGCTAGCCGGAGATTTAAAAAGGTTTGCATCTTTGAACACAGAGCAATTACAAGAGGTACATTTAGCAATCGCAGAGGAGGGCAAAACTTTTAAAAATCATGAGTCTACATTTATGAGAGATACATTTGTGGCAACAATTGCACGGAGGGGGAGGGAAATTGAAAGGGAGAGTGATTACTTTATGATTGCCCTGTGTCTGTTCTTTCGCTCAGCTGATTCTGAGCAGAGCAGGCTTACAGGGATTGGACAAGGGACGGAGATGAAAAGATCCTGTTTCTCTGTGCTGGGAATTTGTGCAGTTTGACTGGGAACTGCAGTATTTGAATTCAGCACGTGTTATCCTCAAGCAAATGAGGACACCCAGAATGTGGACTTGGTCCGGAATCTGGATTAAAATACTCCAAACTGGATTTAAAAACTCAAGTGGGAATGCAGCCCGAGTGCCCCTGTCCACATACGGGGCTAGTTTAGTGCTCAGCGTGTGAGTGACTGCCACCTTGCTGGCCTGGTATAGTACTGTTAGATCATACCAGTCTGGACAAATGCAAACAGTCATTTATTCTCACACCTAACCATCTCTGTCTATCTGGAAAGAGCACACCTTGGTCTATTTTGACAAAGAGAAATACAAGGCAGATAATGAATTTCTGTTCAGTTACTTCCAAATGAGTGAGAGTATAACAAGAACATGTCTTTGTCCTATGTTTCATGCTAATTGTCTCTTCCCTGCAAATTCAATACCTGCATTCACGTTGCCAGGCCCTGGGGATTTCAGAGCACCACACTGTCCCCATTGAAAGGAAATGAAAAATCGCCTGATGCTGACCAGACCCCCTTCAACAACTCCAGGCATTTAAGTGCTGTATCCTGCAGAGTGAGTAATGGGTTTCCCCCTTATACATCTAAGAGCAATAAAAAGAAAGAAAGAAAGATTTCTGCCTTAGAATTCTATGTGCTTAAATGGTGCTGAACTTTGCATGCGAATGACAATCACAGACCTAATACTCCTGCAAGATCTTGCATGTGGCTAGCATGTCTCTCATCTGTTTCCTAACACGATCCGAATGCTTTGCTGATTTATTTGGGTCTAGAGGTGATCTGATCACAGCACCAGAGACCCACCCAATAGCTGCCCAAGGAGAAAGGCAAATTCTATGCAGAATTACCCAGGGCCACCTGGGTGGAAAAAAAAAATAACCATCTGGCTGACCAGGTGGCTGGAAAAGAATGATACTAGATAATGTGGAGCTGGGGGAGATACGTGAAATTCAGCAGCTGAATGATAGAATTGGCTTCTTTCTGGGTGTAGCAAAAGCAATTAGTTTTTTCATCTGGCTTTTTAACCTAAGTGTCTGATCCATTTATGAGGTGTTTCCTAAGTGATTAATAATGCCAATAGTTGAAATGCATAATGGGGAGCTTCAGCCATCCTATCTGCAGAGAAATCCTCCTAATTTTAAAGTCTCTCTGCATTTTAGAATTACTTTATTCTGTTGCCAAAATGGAATTCCTGCTTAAGATATCTATTAGTGAAAGGCTGCAGAAAAACAAACAAAATGGCGATCGTGTTCTGCTTATCCAGAAACAGCCAATGAAACGCTGAAAATGGGATGGTAGCAGAGCATCTGAAAGGGTGCCACCTGTGGTTCTTTCGTCCTTCCAAACAGTGGCAGTGCAGAGTGCCAATGGCTGCATGGAGATTTTCCATTCACCTTTGTTGTCTTTTAAATGCAGTTCTTGAGGTGCTGATCAGATGTGGCTTCTCTTTCTGCTTAGTTTAATTCTCCAGTACCACTCTGATCATAAAGGGTGCTACAGTTCAGCTCCTTTAGCGAAGTATTTTTATATCGTCTATTTGACTATGGGTTTTTAATAGGTATTATAAGTTGTCTTTTTAAAAAGGTGAACAGAAAATTGCTGTTTGGTTCCACCACTGAATTTTATCTGTTGGCCATCAAAGTCAGTCTGTATGAATTGTGAAGCTTTGAATGTTCACATTTGAATCAAATACTGGCTATATTTGAAGGTGGGCACTCACATGTGAAGCACAAACCTTTGGGTGCATCTCCAAGCAATTTAAAGTGTGCTAAAAATCTTCTTTTGCCTCTGAGTGCCCCCATGCCGGGGTTTTGAACGAGCTTCCAGCGCTACAAAAGCAAGAAAACCCACAACAAAATACCTGCCCTTTAAAGAAGAGTTTCATCGCTCTTTTTGGAAGTCATGGGTTTTCCTCGCAGCATTTACCTTGGGGATGCTCCATGGCAAAAGGGGCGGGGATTGCTGCCTGCACACACAGCCATAAAGCCATAAAGCATTCACACATCTCCCAGAAATGCTGCAGTTTCCCTTCCTTCCCTTTCTAAAGCACAGAACTTTCAAAGAGCCAGAATTGCGGAGAATTGCAACATTGTTATCAGGCGTGGTTATCAGGTGTGGATGGATTGCAACATTGTTATCAGGTGTGAAGTGGGTGTATTTAAAGTCACTGCTGCTAAGAGTGAATGAGTAAACGATTGCCCGGCCGATGGCTGCAGCTGGCACGGGAAGCCATTTCGGGGAACGGAGATCTGGGAGACGAACAGAGAACCGATGGCTATTTTTCCTTTGAACAAGAGAGGGGGTGGGGAGAAAAAGATGCAGGGAAAGAAAACACACTTCCGTGGGGATGGAACATGCGTTTTAAACTCGCATTTTGCTGAGCCTCATGCGGACGCTTATTCCAGATGTGCATGGCACTTTTAAAGTCCGCTTGAATAGAATGACAGTAGAGGGAGACTAGAGAGGCAAATAAGTCTTTTGGGGGTACAGCCTTTGTGTGCTTTTCAAAGCTTTGTTACATTTGTGAAGGTTAATTTGTAGATTCTTAGTGGATTCGGAATGGATTCAGAGTGGATTCAAGGATGTGACTGGTGGTGGCAGGGATTGATGAACATTCAGAAAACATTGGAATTATATTCAAAGCCTAGTGCATTTGAAATGGCTCCATTTCCACCGATGCTAATTTCCTTCCTATTTGCTTTAATGAGAAGCAAACAGGGGGGGGGGAAATCATACACATCCCTACACCTAAGTGTGTATAGTGTATGTGTGTGGTGTATAGGAGAGCAGCTTAGCGGTGGCTCACCATTACACCTTCATATTAGATATTAGGAAATCACGTCAGGCTAGGCTTTGATGGGTTCAAACGTGGCTTGCCATGGCTTTCAAATATCTTTTTTTAGTATACCTTTATTGACATAAATAAACAAAGAAAGTTCTTATTATTTTAATATATATCATTTTGTTTTATATGTTGAATAGGGTGGCATAGGAATATGAATGAATGAATGAATGTACAGTAACAACTGTAGAACTTGCTTCAGGGTAAACATAGATTTTGTGAATTATAAATCCTAGCTTGCCGTGGCTTCCAAATGTCAAATGTAAATGGGAAATTTCCACTTATTTCCTCTTCTGTGCCTCTTGCATCAGTCACACTCTTGCATGATTGAGTAAGTTCTGGTTTCCCAGGTCCTGGTCCAATACCCTAGGCTCATATAACTCCACATGCAAAATGGACAAAAGCTGGATAATTTATCAATGTATGGCTTGGAGAGATGTTCCAGTTCTGTTTCGAGGATTGTGATTTGACCTTCAAAATGAATCTAAGGAGGGGAGAATGTGAAGGAACTTAAAGCTGCACTAAATGCAGCTTGCCATCTTCTGCCTTTTTTGTTCTCCTTTTTATTCTTTTTAAATCTAGACATATACAGAAATAAAAGACACATTTCCCTTTCTATTATTCTACCAGGTCAAAATCAAACAAAACAATACTCCTTCACAGATAACTTTATTCAAATTTTCAGGTGGGACATAAAGTTTTGCAATAATACATTTCATAGCTTCCAGTCCAGACTGATGTGTTAAGTCCTAATGCCTTGGATAGTTAGACTATGAGTCTTAAAACACCAGATCCAAATAGATACAAGACACATCTTCATGATTTAGACCCAAATTTTCTTTTGTTAGTATACCAGATGGTTACAAATTAGCTCGGGTCCATTCTTTCCAAGTCTGAATCACTATAACGCAGTTCTCCATCTGGCTTACATGGAGGACCTGAGTCTCATCAGAGAATTCTGTCACTCGATCCTGCGCGCCTGTGTGCGAATGCTAAAAGCATTCCGAAGTGACTTAGCCAGCAAAGGCCAGCCAGGGGCAGGGATAAGGCTGGCAACGCTGCCTCCCATTGGGTGAGAGCACCCAAGGGGCGGGCAGCACTGTCAAGCCGCTTGCCCCGCTTCGTGCCAGCTGTACGGGGCTTGATCGGGCCCCGTGCAGCTGGCACGAAGATGCCCGGGCACCCATCGTGGGGCCCGGGGCAAGGTCCCTATGGGGCAGGACCCCTTCGGAGATTGGAGCTCCTGGCTCTGGTTTCCAAAGGCTTCACCCCGACCCTGATCATGCCCATCTGTGCCTGCACCCCGTAGATGGGCAAGATTGGGTTTGAGGGTTGGGGGGGTTGGGGGAGTGGGGGTTGGGGGGTTGGGGGGCTGATCTGCGGGGCGCAGGCGCCTAGATTCAGGCACCCACGCCCCACAGATGGTCACGATCGGGGCGGGGGGGTACCCTTGGCTGACCAGAGCGACGCGTTCCAGTCGCCCAAGGGGTTCCTCACCCCGAGCCAGCCCGAGATTGGCGTCCTGCCACCCCGGAAAGGGGCTACAGGAAGCCGGGAAGTAGCCACGCTCCGGCAGCCGTGGGAGATGACAGATGGGACCCACCGAATCGTGGGTTCCCTCTCCCATCTCCCAGGGTCAGTGACCCTGGCAGATGGGACAGGGGACCCCCGATTCGGTGGGTCTTGTCTACCGGCCTTGCAGCGCCGGCGTGATCGCCAGCCCAGCAAGGCTGGTGATCAGCCCACCAGAAGCTAGCTGTGAGGCCGATTTCCGGCCAATGCTGGCACAGGGGGCGTGCCCACGGCTGTCAGGGAGAGAAGCGTGCATGAATGCTTCTCTCCCCGAACGGCCTGGGATGGTTTGCCTGCGTGGGAACGGATGGAGAGCACTTTAAAGTGCTCTGCATCTCAAACATGTGGAAGACAGCCCGGGACGAGCTGGGACGCAAACCCGGCCGCGGCAATGCGAATGCCGCGTCCCGGGCTGTCTTCCACGTGTTCGAAAACCACGTGTGCGAAAAGGCCTCAGATCACTCCGTCTGCTCTCTGGAGTGGTCTACCAGAAGGTGAAGCCTTCTAGCTGCATTTGGGTACTCTTGAAGTGCTCAGGCAAAGGGAAAAGAGAATTTATGGGGTTGCCTCTTGTAGACACTCAGTAGACTCAAAAGGAACTATTAGAAAGTAGAAAAGATTCAGAGGGGAAGCAGGTGATGGGCAGCCTCAGCAAAGAACTGGAGCACTTGGTCTACCACATCTTCACTTATCTGAATCTGTCGTCACACTGACAAATGATTAGAGCAGGAGAGAATAAAATGCACTGGATGCTCCACTCATCAGCTCCAAATCCATGTACTAGTAGTTTCTGTTGCTATGAAGCCTCATTCACTTCTGCTTGATATAACAGATGAGAAAGCATTCTGAATAATACACTTCCATTTCTCACTATAAGCCTGCAATGTGGCTGAACTGGAGGGTGTGGGATGGAGCTATAAATGGAAAGAGAATTTAGTTATACAGCTCTACATTAGATTGATGTACCTTTGTTTAAAAGTAATCTGTCAGTGGCCATCAAAGAATGTATAGCTTAAATGCAATACCTTCGGCACATGGCACTTAAAACCTAATTCAATTTAAAGTAATAAAAAGTAAATTTAAGCATATCAGACACATATTTAAGTTTTTGCTGTTTCGTTGTGACTTAAAATGGGCCCCAAGTGTGTCCTTAGGCTTCCCACCATAAAATTTCTAGTTTCAGGTCTGATTTTTATTCGCAGGAATATATATGCCTTGAAACGCTTATTAAAAAAAAAAAAGGGTTTTGCTTCATTCTAAACAGTTTGCGAAATAATGGTTCAGGTCTACAGGCATACTACAGAGCAGAATTTCAACCTTTAAAAAAAAAAAAATCCAGGACTGCAACCTGCAAAATAGCACACATCTATTATTTATTTATTTATTTATTTATTTATTTATTTATTTATTTATTTATTTATTTATTTATTTATTTATTTATTTTACATATACACCATCACTTCTTACTGTTATGTCTGAACTGTTGTTAAGTGCAGAACAGGTGGTGGGGAAAACCCCAACTCATAGCCAAAAACAAAATAAAGCTCCCTAGACAGCTGGCTAGTGGTTAGGGTGGAATGGGTCTCAGCCCCCCCCCAAAAAAAAAGAAAAGAAAGAAAAAAAGGGACCCCTTAAATCAAACAGACTTGGGACCAATTTACATCTTTATTCAATGCAATGGTCAGTTAAGGGCTGGAATAAATCAGACGCCCGCATTTTGCAAGGCAGTTTTGTCTAGTGGTTAGGGAGCCGGACTCCTATTTCGGAATACCAGGGTTGATTCCACACTCCCCCACAAAGCCAGCTGGGTGACCTTGGGTTAGTCACAGCTGAGCTCTCACAGCCCCACTTACCTCACAGGGTGTTTGTTATGGGGAGAAGAATAGAACGCTTTGTCAGCTGCTTTGAGTCCCCTTAAATGGGTGACAAAAGCAGAGTAGAAAAGCCAATTTCTTCTTCGTCGTCTTCTATTCCAAACCTAGCTAGTACTTTGCCAGGTGCTGGCTAAGTGTAAATCCAGCGCTGCAGCAATGGCATCGACGGGCATGTGTGGTGCTGCTGCCATGACAACCAGGCGATATGGTATTCAACCACACCTGCACCATCCAGTCACGTTCTCCTGCAGGTGTATGTGGAAGAGGTGTGAATGAAGTGTGCCAGGCTGTCTCAGCCCAGCAACTTGTATAAATGTAGAGCACTTTTTACTGCTCTACCCCATATGACCAGAGGTTGCTCCTGCATATGTGGAGCCACTTCTGGTATAGAAGCGGCTCAGTGTAGTGTGGATGCACCATGTTGACATGCCACCTGTTTTCACCTTTTCGCCTAGTATGAAAAGACTCCAAGTCCAAAAATCTTTCCATTCCATTCATGCCCATTGTTTTAAGGTGCATTTAGCCAAATAAATTAATTACTGCCCTGACTTTACTATGGGCCACATGGCATATAAGCTTACACTTCCATGGTTAATAGTCACTTTTGAGGGGTACTATTTGCATCAGGTAATTAGGGCTTACCCAAGGTTGTCTGCTAGCTGAGGCAAAGAAAAACACATGTATACATTCCACTAAACAGGCGTTGGGATCTTTCTTCAGTATTGGCTATAAATCAACAGCCAAGGGCAGCACTTTAGTACAGATCAAATGGCAGACATCATTCTGTCTTGGGTTGTCTGGAAAGTTCAGCTACCATCCTTAGGAGACGGCAGCCTTTTAGTCCCATTCTCTGCAGTGTCATAGGTTGACTAATGGTAATTCCGAATTTGAATTGGTCACTGGAGGAGAGGAAGTTAATCCTAGATCCAAACTGCTTTTGACTGTCTTAACTGTCATCAGTACAAGTGGGGTATCATTTTGTACATATATTTTATGTGTAGTTTAGGGAGAAAAATGTAAAATTTTAGGATAGAATCCCACCTCCGCCCTACCCCAAGAAAACGGTAGACTGATACTGTATATAACTGCAGGGATTAAATATAAGCAAAGTGTAAACATACCCAGACTAGGGGTGTGCACAAATATTCAAAACATTCAAAATTCAATCAAATTGTTTGAATTTGGACATTCGAATTTGAATCAAATGTCTATAAATTCAAATTTAAACATTCAAACAAAATTTGAATTTACAAATCATTCGCACAAATTATTCGGATACGAATATGTGTACGGATACGTACAGATGCGTATGGATGCATACAGGCATATACGATTGTCAACACAGTATACAGCTCAAAAATTTGCATGAAGAGATTCAAATGTATTTGTATTGATTCGAACGTGAATACATTCGAATTTAAAAGTTCAAATAGATTCAAATTTTCATAAATTCAATTTGAATCAAATCCCGAAATTTGCATTCATGCACACCCCTAGTCCAGACCCACAAATTGCATATTTTTTCACCTGTACTGATAAGGGTTAAAATAAGATGGTGTGGAGAGGGTGACTGCTGTTCTCTCATGACAGGTTGAAATGTTTGTGCATTTCTGATCCTATGTAATCCCAAGGTTATCATATTTAAGCAGAAAAAATTCAAACAGGCACTAGAAGGCAGCAAAGAGACAGAAAACCTTATTTGGAGCCATCTAGTGGTTGCTCACATTTTTGCAGCCCATATATGATGGTTGTACTTGGTCCTCACTTGTTCTATTGCACAGTGCAGAAGATATTATATTAAGGCTGACCTGGGATGTCCGTGGGGTATGAAGAAACCATGGACTGTATATTGCACAACCCTTTTGCAGCTTGAACTTTCTCTTTTAACAGTTTGAATTAGTGGTAGTTATTAGCATAAAATTACCAGTTAAAACACTCTCTGTTCAGTCTTTTTTTTTTTTTTTAACAGCAAAGCTAATTGCTCTTAAGTGCCCAGGCTGAGTGGAAGTGAAATGAAATGGCACCCTGGTGCCGAACCTGCCCCCACGTTCTCGCTAGAACACATATAATGACCTCTAAAATAAGCCGTTACAATCCTGACATGGTACCAAGCTGACACCTTGGGTCGGGATTTAATTTTGAGTTATGGCGGCATTAGAAAAACATATGATGTGGCCGTTTGTTTGTAGAAAGAAGGGGGGAAATCATAAAACCCTCTTTTTTTATGAGCTGCTGCTTGATCCGTTCCTGCAGCCCCAAGTAGCAACCTTCTAAATCAATGCACACAGCTGTTCTTGGTTCTTGGAGCTCAGCAGGTGTACTGCCCAGTGCGCCTGCCATCTACCCCCACACACATAACAAATAATAATGTCTTGCACACACCAGCCATCCATCACCGTTACAGCTAGCCCCGGTGAGGCTGCAGTTCTCAGGGTAGTAGGGGGAGATCCCCCCTTCTTTACAGTAGAAATACTCTGCCCATGGACTATTAGTCACACTTTCTGGACTCCTTTAATTGAATAACCTTTGGCTTTTGTGACAAGAACTAAAAAAATGTATATGAACCCACACACCACAGTGTTTATTTGTGTCAAAAAACAATAGGTGTACTGTGGCTGGCGAAATCAATTAGTCTTCCTCTTGCAGTAAGGGTTCACATCTGGTGTGATTTAAGTCAATGCAAGGCAAGGACTGCAAGAAGCTTCGAGTTCTCATTTCAACAGGTGACAGAGAAGGCATAAAAAACCAATATATACTACAAGTGTGGAGGCAGGGCCATAAATACTGGTGGGTTTACTTAGGAGGTAGAAACAAAACTGACCAATAATGCAAAATAAATACCTTGCTGGGCTGGGCTGTCACTTGGAATGAGCAGAGGCAGCGGGAGGTTAGGCTGGGAGGAAGAGGAGGAGGAGGAGGAGGAGGAGGAATCAGCCAAGAAAGGATAACAGCCAAGAAAGTCTCCTTTGCTTTTTTACTCTAGGACTTCCACACTTGGCTTCCTTTGTGAGGTTAACAGCAGGGAAGGGATGTGAAGCTAGAGGGAGGGAAGGGAGAATGCTGCTTCCTGGTCCTCTTTTCGTTTCTTCAAGAATAGGAACCATCATTGTTATCACTGAGGGTTCCTCCTGGATCTCACCAGTTGAACCTGCCTAATGGATTAAGAGAGCTACCAGCATTTGGGGCCATTGGGCAATGCTATGTGGGAAAGACTGATGTAGCTTAGTGGCAGAGCAACTGCTTGGAAAGCAGAGCATCATCATATTGATCCCTTGCACCACCTCAGAAAAGGTCATGGCAAGAAGAAGGAGAAGAAGAAGTAGAAGGTGAAGAGAAGAGCAGAAGGCGGAGGAGGAGAAGAGAAGAGAGGAAGAGGAAGAGAGGAAGAGAAGAAGAAGAGTTGGCTTTTCTACCTCACTTTTCTCACCCATTTAGGGGGACTCAGTGGCTGACAAAGCTTTCTGTTCTCCCCACGAGAGACACCCTGTGAGGTAGGTGAGTCTGTGAGAGCTCAGAAAGGAGCTGTAACTAGCCCCTGGTCACCCAGCTGGCTTCGTGGAGGAGTGTGGAATCAAATCCGGTAACCATGAGATATGAGTTCAGCATGCTAATGAGCAAGCCACTTCTGTATCTGCCAAGACAATTACATGTAGTAGACAGAACTCAACCTCAGCTCAATAACACCTAACAGCCCGTAGCAGGAAGTGCAGATAAGTGCATGGTCAGAGTAACCACCTGCACTATCACTGTCTTTCCAGATGGTAGGAACCACCCTTAAAGCATCCTTTCTTGCAGCCTGCACTTTGATCATCTCCCCAGATGGGTTTCCCATCTTGAAGGAGAGTGCCAACCTGCAGTAGCCATTCCCTGGGGGCACTGAGGAAGCACCCAATTTCTACAGTGTGGATGCAATTTATTAATCCATTGACACTGTGTTTGAATAGTGAGGCTAAACCCAAATAGACTGTTCAACTTAACAGAACCATAGGGGCTTGTTTTTAAACTAACTTCAATGGATCCTTTTAACATTGGAGTTATAGGCAGTCTTTCACCACAGGAGTTCCTGCTGCTTCTAGAGAGCTTCCTTCAGCTGTGAATGTGAGAAGTGTGCTGTCTTCTTGTTCCTTCCTGCAAACAACAATGGAAATATCAACATTCCCTGGCTTTAACCTTTGCCTGAAACCATTAGAAGACACATAGGTTTACTTCACGTAAGAAAGGGTTTTCCTAATAACAATCCACAAACACTAAAGTTTTCTGCACAGAGACCTGTCATGCACTGTAATGTCCTTAAGCTGGTATGCAGAGACCCTTCCTTCCTTCCTTCCTTCCTTCCTTCCTTCCTTCCTTCCTTC
>MTQE01002560.1:11405301-11434019 GCA_014337955.1 Aspidoscelis marmoratus | reverse complement strand
TCATGCATAAATTATTTTCTTTATCTGGTTCTTTATCTTTCTGCACCCTGCACCCCCATCCCAGTGACCTGTGGGGCCCCACCCTGGTGACCTTCGGTGCCAAATATCACAAAATTATGGGTTTTTTTTCTCAAAGTGACACGCCACCCAAGTTATGCTAGGTTTTTTGGCAAATTTTGACACACCAAGCTCAAAAGGTTGCCCATCACTGCTCTAGGGTATAGAAAAGCATTGAAAAGATTCAATTGGAACATCCTATTCAGGCATTCAGAGCTTCATTGGCCTGAAATAAATATGGATGCCATACAAAATCTCTGGGAAGGGCTTAAAAATGGTTGTGTCTAGAATGGCTAGAGTTTATGAGATCTTAAAGCATAAGAGGAGGGTGAAAATTCAATATTATAAATCTTTAGCATCAACAAGAATTCTTTTGTTGTTGCTGTTTTCAAGTGCTTGCAAGTATCAAAAACAGAACCTTTGCAAACATGCGGCCATGAAGAAAATCTCACCCATCTGTGGATAACTGAATCCTGCAAGAGGGGAATGGGAGCATCTTGAAGGACTACTGTAATTACAGTTCCCACTTTTATTCCCATCCAGACACACACTCCTTTGCTTTATTCAGCATCATAATTCATCCAAAGACGGACAAGAACAAAATAGTCAACTCTTCTGACAAAACCATATGTTCTAATGCTGCCCAGATTTTCCAGCTAAGAAAAGTGGTTCATGCAGGGAAGGGAGAAGGGGCTATTGGAAAAGGGTGTTTCTCTGCAGCTGACTAGGAGGAGAGCTTTAGATGTTCCTGGATTTCCAGAATTCCATGCTAATCCCAGCCCTCCTTAGCCTCAGGATGTTGAAGTCAAGAAGCTTTCCATTGTTTCAGATAATTGAAATTCAGAAACTGAATGGGAAGAGAAATAAATAATCAGTCAATAAATACATCAATAATTATTATCCCTCTGGCTTTGGAGAATTCAGAAGAATTAGTTCCTGAGAGAAGTACTCAAGGAGCATCCAGTTTTCACTCTGGCCGTGTTTCCACTGGCCATCTGGTCCAGCCCGAATGCAGCTCAAAGGCCCACTTTGGACAGGATTCCCAATTTCTGGGGACAAAATGTCTGAAAATCTGGGGAATCCCTATTCGTATTTTAACAGGACTCACTGCAGAATCCTGTTATTATCTGAATATTTATGTAATGGGAACACCAATCTCCTCCACTGCCCCCACTATTTACTCCCCTCCACCCCGTTCTATTGTCGTCCCCCACTGTTTGCCTACCCTACCCTGCCCATTCCACATCTGCCAGTCTCCCACCCCTTCCCCCAGCGCCCCATTCCTCTGTCTTTCATCATCTGCCACTGTCTCTGTTCACCCCATTTCTCCATCTTTGGTGACCTCCGAGTGTTCCCCCCTGCCCTTCCTCTCCCGCCGCTTTCCTTCATCTGTTGGAGAATGGTGGGGAAGGCAAGCAGCGGGATGACAACAAAAGACAGAGGAATGGGGTGGGGGGAATGGCGCCCCAATGCAGTTGGGACAGCTGCAAGGAGCCCTCAGCACTGGTCCAAAAAATTGGGTTTAAAACCTGGACCATTTGGAACATAACCTTCATCTTCTGTCTGGGAGCAATATGTGAACTTAGAACTACCAGAAGTGGAAACTGGTTTTTAAAAAGGCAGAGGAACCAGAGATCAGATTGCCACAGTTTGATGGATGATGGAGAACGTGAGGGAGTTCCAGATAAACACTGACTTCTGCCTCATTGATTACATTAAAGCCATTGACTGGGTGAATCACAAGAAACTGGCAAGTTTTTAAAGAGATACCACCTTCCCTGTCTCCTAAGGAAGCAAGAAGCAACAGCTAGAACTGAAAACAGAGCAACTGTTTGGTTCTAAATTGGGAAAGGAGGACAATAGGGTGGTTATCCAGGGGTGGTGAGGCACATTGCCAGCTCAGACTGGTCTCCCCCCACCGCGTACTGGCTGACTGATAGCCAGCGCTACACAGAATGTGTGATGTGGCCAGCAGTAGCCAATCACACAAGCCAGGGGGCAGGATTCTCACAGCAGTCCTGGATGAAGAGTGAATGCTCTCTCTGCTGGATTCTCCTGGTAAGTCTGGGATAGGTGCGGAGCACGATTTAGTACTCCATACCTCATTCGCAATTAGGACATCTCTGGTGAGAGAGAGCATGCTTCTAGGCTCTAGCAGCCTAGTGAGCATTCGTATGCTCTTCACCAGAGCTGTCCTGATTGCGTACCAGAGGCCTAAGTGCAAATTGGCCTCAGATCAGTCAATGCTAAAGGCCATCATCCCTGACTGTTCATTGGAAGGACAGATACTGAAGTTGAAGCTCAAATTCTTTGGCCAAATATTGATGCTGGGAAAGATTAAAGGAGTAGAGCATGGCAGGTGATGAAATGAATAGATAATCTCATGAAAGCAACAAACATGAGCTTGGGCTGACTTCAGGAGACAGTGGAGGATAGAAGGGCCTAGTGTGCTGTGGTTCATGGGGTCATGCCTGGACAAGTGAAAAACAACATCTAAAAGAGCATTCCTAGATAATTTCTTTCAGGAACATATGGCTCTATGCCTGAATCCAGGCTGCCAGAAAGTGGGTCACTCATCTTGAATGGTTTTCTAAGCAAAATTCAGGTACATCCACCTGTCTGATTTCCATCATGTAAAAACTCAAGCAGAATTGTTGCTTAGTTGTGTCAGGCACCAATGGTAGATTTTAATGTATGTAACAATGGGTGTTTTTCCACTGTCACTAGAAGTACCCATTAAGTACCCATTAATGGGTACAAAAATGACATTAAGTACTTAATGTACTTAATGGGTACTTCTAGTGACAGTTGAAAAACACCCAAAATGTGTATATGCTGGACTAGATGGGCTGTGGCCCAATCCTGCAGGACTCCTTTTAAGTTCTTATGTTCTTACATCTCTCCTGATGTTTGTTTGTTTGTTTGTTTATATTTCTATCCTGCCCTATACTCAAAGGTCTCAGGGCAGGTAACAATGCTTACAATTCAGCACATTAAAACAAAACAATATATATTAAAATAGTAATATCTACAACAGCATTTAAAATCCAGGATGTTAAAACAAACCCAATATATATTAAAAACAGTACTACCTAAAGGTTGGCCAGGGGGGAGGGGGGATATAACCACATTGTTTCAACTTGAGGCTCATTTTTAAAAAATAATAGATATTTCTTTTTTTAAAAAACAAAACAAAACAAAATCCTAAGTGGCTAAGTGTGTGACTTTGATAAGTGACAGTAGGTCTTCTTCATTTTCTTGGTGTAGTTCAAAATGTGCTCCAAGGAATTCTTTGCATCCAGCTTCTGGAATCAAAAGGCGCACGGCCAGCACAGAAATCATCTGCTATGATTAAAGTGGATGTGAGAGCAGAGGAGGAGGAGGAGCAGGGAAAAGTTCTCAGTTATATCACTGAACCCTTGAAGGAGAGAAGCCAGTCATCTCTCAGATGAACATTTAAAAGTAACTTGTGGCTATAGTGCAACTTTCAAGCAGCATTCTGCTTTCTGAAATTATGGAGTGCATCACAGTCTTAGTTCTGACTGCAGCTACGTAGGAATGTTTCCCAGGTTGGGACGGGGAGAGAGCAGCTGGAAATATTCACAATGAACTTGTCCAAATACAATCTCATGAGGTGGATCCTGGAATCTGGTTAGGCTCAACTGAATTGATATATTGGAAAAAGTTGGATGAACTATCCCGTGTGTGTGTATGTATGAAAATGATCTTCTGGACACAAAAGAAAGTGTCCGTGGAGACTGTCATTTGGTCACTGAGTTAATGGGATTTTGCACACATAGCTGAATGAAAAATTATATCTCTGAAACATTATTTGGATATCAGCCTTGCTGTTTCCTCCCTAGAACATGCAGTGGTCTAAGCATAGCTTGGGCTTAGATGACTTTGGAAAAAAGAAATAGAATCCTGCCATACAAACAACAATAATTCAGGGCTGAGTTTTTCAAAAGGAAAAAAGAAAGCTCCAAACAGTTGGCTGCCAGTTGCCCTCTGACACAGACACATAAAAGGAAGTAGTGAGTCCGGTATCAGCAGGGACCCCTGGAAGAAATGCAGCCCTCATAAATCAAGTCGTCACTGTTTCAGAGCTTGAACACAATGAAGTGCATGTGTGCGAGAACTGTAGAAGAGAGACCTTGCTGGCTGGCATAAAAACGTACAGGGGGGATCGTAGGGGAAGGCAGTTCACCGGGAGAGGCAGACAGAACTCGTGTGGAAGTTATTCATTCATCCGGGGACCTGCAGAATGGGGTGCTTGAAGAACTGCTACAAAGGGATGGCTTTTTATTAGAAGGAACAAAGTCTTATAGACTAAAGGATAGGGATGTGCATGAATGATTTGTGCCATTCAGAATTCGGACGAATGTGTCTGAATTCTGAGATTCATGGATCATCCACGAATCGAAAAATCCAGTATCCATAGAAGCGGCCAAAGCTTCTATGGATACTGGATGCCGCAGGGCCTCCATCCCTCCTGGGGCCTCCCCAAGGTCCTAGGCCTCTCCCAGGGCCCTCTGGAACCTCGAACAGGTTTACTGGAAAGCCTATATTTAGCTTCTTCAAAGCCTGTTCGCAGTCCCGGAGGGCCCTGAAAGAGGCCCAGGGTGCCACCGAAGTGCTCCCGCCCACCTCCCCAATGCCCAGTTACCTGGGGGAGGGGCACTCTGGTGGCACTCCAGGCCTCTTCCAGGCCCCTCTGGAACCCCAGAAGAAGGGTGGCGGCGTGGAGAAGCAGCAGTGGTGGCATGGTGTTCAGGTAAGTGGGGGAGGGGTGGGAATGGATGGGTGAGGGGAGGATTTATTGAATATCTGTGCATGGATACGATTACCCCCACATTCGTGGGGGGTGGTATTCTGTCAGAGCTGAATTTTTCTACATTCTCTTCAACTTGAATAGAATGTGGAAAATGACTATGTGCACATCCCTACTAAAGGAAGCATCTTTGGAGACATTCTCATGCACAAAGTCCTTGACAGTTGTCTGTTCATTTCAGCCACTGTGGGGTTCATTCAGAGGAATCACATTTAATTGTGATGGTACCTTCATCTCATCTATGAGTTCTATCATATGCAGGATCTGAATGGCACCACTACAGCACTGCAACTGAGGCTACATTCAGACGGGGTCTAGAGCCTGGCATTATTCTGGCACTATAGTGGGACTGTCACACATATCCATGGCAATCCCAACATAATCTTGAGATATGCAGAGCCACAGTCACGTCACACAGCCCCCATGCAGCCTTTGCACAGAAGCAAGGGAAAGCTCGCATCAGGAGCTGGACAAGTATAGCTGTAAATCAATTTTTACTGCACTGCAGCTATCAAAAGATGGGGGATGGCCTCACATGCTTGGAGATGCTCCAGGGTGGAAGCTGCTCTACTATGTGTGGATTAGGGGTGCTGTGGTTTCAAATAGAATACTCAAAAATCAATTAGATTCAAATGTTTAAAGTTCAAATTTAACCAAATTTGATTCAAATTAAGCAAATTCGAATTTATTCGTTCAAATTTTTCATTCAAATTTTCACTGACAAATGTCAACATCTGTACGCATCTTCCCCGTGTTTGTACACATCTGTACGCATCGGTATACTGAATCCCGTAGTTATCCCATATGCAACCTGTTTTCATCCCATAGTGTTCCGTACAGATGCATATGGATGTGGGAAAGATGCACGAACTCTTGAATCCTCTGGCAATCCCAACATCATCTTGAGATATACAGTAAATGTGAAATCCAGGAATATCGCTGTTGTTGTGGAGAAAAGAACATGGATCCTGGATTTTCCCACGTGGCAGTATTACTTTGTCTGGTGCTTCCTCCTCTGATTTTTCTTGTTGGAAGTGTCTACTGTGCAAGGTCTGAGGTCATACCCAGATGAAAATATCCACCGTGCAAGTGGGTGTCTGTGCAGTTCCAGTTATTTTGTGCCATCAGATGCATCATGGGAGCAAGTATCAGATGAGTTGGGGGCCCGGGCTTGCCCATGATTTCAATCTGCTGTCTGGCAGCAGCACAACACCCATTAGAGACACATGTGGCTGCACTAGCTCATGCGAGATGTGTCTCTAATGGGTGCATAGAGGCCCTTAATCCTGATTAAGGGAAGACTACCTTGGAGGCAGTCTGAATGGGTACTTAATGGGTACTTGTGCAGTTAAAACACATCCATTTAGGATGCGTCCACACCTGCACAAGTGTCCTTAAGTGGGCCCTCCCCCTGGCCTCCACGATTGGCTCCTCCTATCCTGGGGCTCCCTCTCGTCCCAGAAGCTGTGGATCGCGGCTTCTGGAGCCAGGGGGGCTTCACCTACACACCCCCTACACACCCGGGGGCTAGCATGCACAATCCCCTCCTTACCTTCAGGCAGCCAGGCCGATTCTGGGGGAGGGCCTTGGGAGGACACACAGCACACACCTCAGATCCATTTATAAATCCATCCTTCCCTTGCGTGTGCAGACAGAAGGGGTCTTAATAGATCCGTATCTACTAGATACAGATCTACTAGATCCGTATTTCGGAGAGCCAGTATGGAACCACATTGAGAGACAATTGCAGAATCTAAATAAGAACTCACATTTTCCTCTCACTGTTTAGAGGCAGCCTGTGGAGAATTCACACCTTTGGCTGGATGGGGAAGTCAGTGCAGCACAAGTGCGTTAGCAGCTCTGCTGACCTCCTCGTGTGATTGCAACTGTGCAGAGTGTTAGAGTCATCACGGTGACGGCACCAACACACATGCAGTTGTGCAGGGTGCTGCAATCAAGATGGCAGCACCCCAAAGAGGACCAGGCGGCGATTGAATGGGAGGTAAGTATTCGATCGTGGGGAGTGGGTAGGCTAATGTTGTTTGCACTGCTTTCCCATCCAGCGGACAGGAAGGGAAGTGCAAAATCATCCCAGGTCTACACAGTCACACACTCATCCAGGCAGCACCTACCTTTCCTCTTTGGAGTACTGTAAAAAGCAAGAAGAGTAAGCACTTGCTCCACTCTTGTGGCACCACCAGTGCCACTGCTCATATGGACCTACCTGGTGAGAGATCCTATTTTGCTCAGACATAAGAAATGGCTCTCTCCTCCTTGGAAGAATTGTAGCTATGGGACAGCAGCAGACATGGGATCAGCATGCTCCCATTGAAGAGCCTTGCTAGTGTTGCACTCTCCCTTAGGGATGTGCACGGATATTCGAAAATCCAATTCGAATCCATCGAATATTGAATAGAATTTGAATCAGATTTTTGAAAAATCCAAATTTAAGCATTCATTCAAACAATTTTGGATTTTTGAAAATCCGATATGGATTTTTGAATCATTTGACTAAATAGGTCTGTATATATTGCATCGGAATATCGTGTTTATTTGTGCTTATAATGCAGGATGAAAACAGGATGAAAATGAGATGCACGTAAATGAGGTGCACGGATTGGTTTGCCATAGGGCGGTATACAAATAAATATTATTAGTAGTAGTAGTAGTAAATTCAGAAATTGGACACGAATGTTGTTGACATTTGTATTTTCGAATTCAAATTTGATTTTTGAAAATACGGATTCGGCTACTCCGGATTCAAATTGGATTTTCAAAAATCCAGATTTTTAAAATTAGAATCAGATCAAATATTTGAATATTTGATTCAGCTCAAATTCTAATGCAAAGAATGCATTCGTGCACACCCCTCGTCTCCTTTAGTGCAATTTCTGGTAGCATTATAGGGTGTTTTTCCACTGCAGCCCTTAGATCTGGATCTAAGAAGATCCGGATCTAAAGTATGGGTACATTTCTTAATCTGGATCTAGTAGATCCGGATTAAGGGAAGCACCCAATGTGTTTCCACGGGAGGTGTAGCACCCATTAGCAATGGCTGTTAAACCCCCTGCCGTGGAAACACCTTTGCACCCATGTGGGGAATCCGGATTGACCCCCAAGGGGTCGGTCCATCACCCCAGGTGTCTCTGGGGACGGGGGATGGGGATCTCTGAAGTCCCAGCTTCAGAGTGATTTCAGAGTCCCTCCGAAGAGATTGCCAAAGACTTCGGAGAGGCTCTGGAGCTGTCAGTACGGTCTATGCACTATTAGTGCAGACCACGTGGACTCCCCTCCGAAGTCCCTCTGAAGAGATCGGCAGAGACTTCGAAGCTGCCCCAGAGTCCCTTCAGAGTGCCCCCAAAGTCTGCACTGATCTCTTTGGAGAGACCGGCGGCAAGACTCCGAAGTCTCTGCCGATTGCTTCAGAGGGACTTTGGAGTCTCGCCGCTGGTCTCTCCAAAGAGATCAGCGCAGACTTTGGAGGCACTCCGAAGGAACTCCAGAGCAGCTTCGAAGTCTCTGCTGATCTCTTCGGAGGGACCTCGGAGTCACTTCGGAATGATTTCAAAATGACTCCAAAATCACTCCAAAGCTGGGACTTCGTAGCTCCCCACCCCCATGGTTGCATCCCCTCCCCCTAGCCTCCTCTAGACCCCATTGCCTGTTTCCTGTGGAAACAGGTTCCCTTTAATTCGGATTTTCTGGCAGAAGACCCCATTGAAAATCTGGATTAAAGGGCAGAAAGTACCCATTTGATCCAGATTTCCCCCACGGCAGTGGAAACAATCGGGTCCCAAATGGGTGCCGTGGTGGAAATGGGATCATCCAGCTCACACCCAAATGGGTCCTTAATGGGTGCAAAAATGGGTACTTTTTGACAGTGGAAAAACACCCATAGTTAGGGTGCTACTGGGAAACCTCCTGTATTAGGCCCTTTCTGCACTAAGACATTGATTTGGATCAAAACAGCATTGTCAAACAGGTTACACAGATGTGTACACTTCAGGCCAAATGGCCCCAGATAGATAATCCATTTATTTATTTGTTTATTTGATTGATCGATTTAGAGAAGCTTTTAATTCCAAAAAATGTCCATCTACCTCAGGGAAGAGTGTCATCAGCTCCGTAGTAGGCAATAGCAGGTTTACCTCTCTACTCCTGTTCTCTTGTGTGTTTGCTGCCAATTGAAAAGGAAGTGAATAGCTGAACAGTGCAGAAGTTTCACTATCTATTCTTAGTTCTTGCCTCCATTTGTAAATTGAACCGACTGAGTCTGGGGCATGTGAGGGAGGCACTTCTAGGTTCATGGGGAATGAACTTCTAAGTACCTGGCCAAAACAGTTTCAGCCAGCAACTTCAGAAGCAGGGAGCTTTAGTTCCCAGCATCCCACCCTGGGCTATGTGGTTAAGGATAGTGCAGCTTGAGATAAGAGAGACTAAATAGTGAGAACAGGATCTTAACAGGAACATAACAGTAGTACCTGTTATGTTTGCCAAACAGTGGTTTGACACTTAGTTCCTTCATTTAAAAGTTGGCTTCTCAATGTCTGGAAGAAAGCAGATGTTTCTAAATGAGGCGTGTTTAATGTAACTATGACAAGTAGAAGGTAGGGTCCTTTTTAATCTTGCACAGTACAAATAACTGAGAGCCTTTTGATAGATAATGTTCATGGGACAGTGTCCCGTGGAAGTTAGGTGCAGCTGTCCTAAATCTACCCAGTACTTATCTGAGGGCCATCAAAGTGTGGATGCTTCTGTCTGGAGTGTCCCAGGGCCATCCTCATCTTTGAAGTGTGAAAAGGCTATTAGATTCAATCACTGTTCCTTCACTCTGAATATTTTACATAATTTGTTGATTAATGTGCCATGGATGATTAATGTGCCACTGCAAGTATTGTTATTGAAAAGTTTGTGATAACTACACAGTTTAGAAATAATAATAAATTAAAAATCATGGACAAGGTGACATTTTGTTCTATATGTATGAGTAAAGTATTTCAGGAATCAAAAGATGTCATGTAAGGCAAACATATTTGATGAAGAAGTTGCCAGAGGGGGAGTGGCAACCTTGTCTTTCCCTGCACTTTGCTTTTCTGTCATTACCGTCTTCTCAAATTGCTTTCCATCTACGACAAACAAGATGTAATTTTTTCATTGTATGTTTAGGATCAAGTCATATCAGAAACTTTGCATTTTGTTCTTTTCAAGAAAAGTGTGACATCATCTTAGTATTTCCCCGTTTCATACACCAGGTGGCAGTACAATAATGGTAATGATTTATACCCACTTTACAGACAGGTAAAATGGGTACACTTAATTGTAAAAGGGAGATGCCTGAATTGCATTTTTGAAGAAGGAGCCTTGTTCCAATGCAAAAGCTTTTGCACTATGAGTGAGGTGAAACTCACTCACGCTTCATTCACACTTAACCCAGAATTGCTCATGAAAACATTACTGCATTGCAACTGTGGGGTTCCATTCAACTCACATTTTTGGGACAAGTGTGAACAGTTATTTCCACCATGGTGTGATAAACCCATGCCATTTGAAAAAGAATGCTGTAAACAGTGTACTAATGCAAGGCTAAATTTGCATAAATTTTATGGAAGATAAACTACATCACTAAGGATAGTATCTGAAAAGCATCTTGTATCTATTAGGACTGTGCAAAAAGTGGTGTGTTTGTGTTCTCTCAAGCATGGAATACAAAATCCAGAGGCTGAAAAGTTCTGTCGGAAAACTGACTCAACTGTTTCAAAGAATGAAACTCAAAATGTTTCAGATATTTTATACATAGAAAGGGGGCATAGCTGTAATTCAGTGATAAACTGCCAGGAATACAGAGTGTTGCTGGTTCGATCTCCAGCGTATTTGAGAAGGAGGTAACAGCAAACCATTTTTGTGCCTCTTTAGTAGAGGTGCCCATGCTGTTAACCATGAGCTGGCCAGGATTCAGTGGTACCTGAAAACAACAACTCCATAGAAAACAATAAGGAAACACAAAACAGTCAGTTAGTCTATATGGTGGCTCCTTAAGGAACCCAAAGTGATTTTAGTGGAGGCACATAAAAGGTGCAGGGATGTGCACAAATCTTTTTTTTTTTATTGAACTGAATGCAAGAAAATTTGTATGTTCACTCCCATAAGAATCCTCATACGAATGTATCAGAACATTTTATTCTAATTCGATGTCAATCTTCGAATGTGCCAATATTTGATTTGAAGTTGAATATCTGAATTCATATGAATCTGTATGAATTTTGAATGTTATGAAAATCCCGAAGTGGGTGCTATCGATCACTCAAACTGTAAAAGAAATGGGCAATCAGTTACACCCCCCCCCAGTCCCCATAGGAATCATCTGCTTTTGAAAGTTTTTTGAAATTCCCTTCTGTCATCCTGTTCCTTCCACCTTATAACCAATGGGAACAGATTTACCACTGACAACTAGGGGTGTGCACAAATGCAACTTTTGGATTCTATTCTAATAAAATATTTGAATGTTTTCAAATTGAATGTATTCAAATTTGAATCCAATTCGAATACATTCGTATCTATTCTTATGAATATTTGATTAATATTTGAAGATATGAATGTCGACACCATATGTGTGCATTTGTACACATTCATACACATCCTGTTTTTAACCCATATGCATCCCGCTTTCGTCCCGTACGTATCTGTACAAATGCATACAGATACTAATAAGATACGAATACGATACTATTAAGATACGTATCCATACACATACGAATGTCCAAATAATTCATATGAATGATTTGAAAGATTCAAAATTAGTTCAAATGTTTAAAAACAAATGTATAGACATTCGATTTCAATTCGAATGTCTGAATTTGAACAAATTTGATCCAATTTCGGATGTTTTGTATATTCTTGCACATCCCTACTGACAACACTTAATTTGTATGAGAACAAGCTAACTAAGATCCAAGGACATGCAGATCAGAAGCCAGTGATGACTCAGGATCAGGGAAAAACATGAATCCAAGGTGACATTCAAAATATTGGAAGAAAACAGATCAAAACAAAGTTGGTTGAGTTTGTTTGTTTGAATCATGACATGGGTCTTTAATGGATGTTCTGTTTTAAGCTTGTAATCCTTGGGGTGCTTCCACATTGGCTGCTGAAAAACAGATCTATAAAGATCCATTTTTCGGCGATCCATCCTCCTCCTGATCTGACACAAATAGTGATGGATCCAAAGGGCCCTCGTGCATCCACACACGTGCGGGGTGGCCGGATTCCAGAGGATGGATGGAGTGGGTGCTGTGCGGACACATCAGCACCCATTCCAAAAGTCCTCCGGCTTGCACGCTGGTGATGCCGCCTCCGGAGCCGCAGGACTGGAGGGGTGAGCTGCCAGTCATTGTGTGTTTACGGCAGCACCTGGCACACGGGGGAAGGGCTTTGGAAGCAGGCAGTCCTGCTTCCGCCCTTTCCAACATGGTGGGTGGAGGGAATTCATCTCTTTGCCTGGCCATGTGCAGAAGCGTCCTGCTTCTGCACACATCCAGGCGAAGAGACAGATGTAAGACCTGATTTTTCAGGTCTTACATTTAATCTGGATTTCTGCAGCAAAACCGGTTTTAAAAACCAGTCTTGCACGCCAAATGCGGAAGTGGCCTCTGCAAAGGTTCACAGAAGAGGACTCCAATACAGAAGCCATTTATGGTAAGTGTTCTTAATCTGGTTTAGGTGGGGGTTAAAATGTGTGCAAACACCCTTGGAATGCCCCAATCTGAATTGCATTTCAATCTTAACAATTTGCACTTTCCTAGAATCTCTTGTTTACCTCATACAGACACCTAGCCACTTAAGTGCAGCTGAAGAATGAACTTTGTCTAATACTGTATCTACATGTTTTTGAGATAGTCCAAAGGTAAGTGTGTTATTTATGATAATGTGTTATTTATGATAATGTATAGATGATCTAAAACAATTCTAAGATGACCCCACCATGTTGTATAAATGTATATTAAGGAAACCATTTGCAAGAGTCAAAGCACCTTGAAATATTTTCTCTTGAAGGAATAGCAGCTCTACAAGTCAAAAGTGCAGTCTTCACAGTCATTATCGTTGGGGGAACAGAGATGCTTAGGGAAGGCATAGGTCAAAATCCTCCTGTTTAACCACCGACGCGTTTGTTAGCCCAGGGCAACGTACTGCCTCCCAACGTCAGTCCCCACCTATAAAATGAGAATATTGTATTAAAAAGTGATCTCACAAAGTTTCAGCACAAGGCAAATGAGATGATCAAATGCTTCAGTTTAAAAAGCAAAGAAACAAACCTACCTTAATAGAACCGAACAATAAGGACAATTTAACATCCTCTTGTTTAATTGTCCCTCTATGGCTTGTTGTAATCTAAATGGGAAGTCTCAGAAAGACCAGCTTAGCTGTAATCCATTTAACAGCCCCGTCCGGAGAGGCCTTCCGATTCCCAGAGGAAGGAGTTGATTAGGAGCACCCTTGGACATACAAACAGAATCTGCTTTTACACTGTTTTTTCATCCTTTATGGAAGTTGAACATTTGAAGCACTTTATATACCAAAACAGATTTTTCATTTAATGAACTTTCAAATACTTTTTTTCCCTTTAAAAATCAAGGCACACACCAGAATTACAAAGGTTTATTGCCACCGAATGCCTTTTTTAACAGCAAAGAACTGAAATGCTATCAAATGATAACAATTGAAAAAGAATAAAATTATTTGGATTTGTCTGTGTTATTTTATCACTTTTAAGATACTCCAGATGATGAATGGGTGTCTTTTGTTCTTCTATACTGAACAGATTTCAAATGATTTTACAAAATTTTCCCATAATATGGGTGGTTCACATTATATAATACAGACTGTATATGATGGTTGTTATTCTATATATGCAAACAGATTGTGAAATAGTCTTCCATCTGAAGTGTGCCAGGCACCTTCAGTTAATACATTCAGAAAATTGTTTAAAATACACTTATATTTTGTTTTCTATTGCTGTCAGCCGCCCTTGGACTTTCTGGTATAGGGTGGGATAAAAATGTAAATAAATAAATAAACTATGAAAATAGACCTAATGTGCAACATAAATTCTAGGGATTTTTTAGCCATTTTAAATAAATAAATAAATAAATACCATTTCTTTGCCTCTCTTCACAGAACGGAACTTTTTTTGAATAATGAACTAGAAAAGTTCAACATGGTGTAAAACTGAACAGCCTCATTTGAGAAACCAGTTAATTATTATTTCCTGCCCTGTAACCCATCAGTTCAATTCCTTTTTTGTGGGTTTTGTCCATAAAATATTAGCTGTGGGCTTTTGTTATACAAGGGTAACCAATTTTTACAGCAAGCCTATAAACATTAATTAACACACTGCATCCTGCTGGAAAAAAGAACAGATGCAGGGTCTACTTTGGGGCTGAAGTGAATATGCTTTTTAAAAGTGCTCATGATTTTGTCTTGTGGTGGGTCCACCTGTAATCTCACACTACATCAAGCACTTTAAAGCAGGCACAGCACATGCTGTGACTTCCCCACACTGTGCATGTTGTCCCCTTGATCTCTCTGGCATCAAAGACCTCCAGCTTCAACAAGAGGGCATCCCATAGTACTCTACTGGAAATGGCTCCAGAAGTGAGGTGTTTTTCAGCACGATGCCTGGTTCTTTCTGCAGTAGGTCTTATTCCGGTTTATATAACTGAAATAGGGGCGTACCATCCACATGCTAGTACATACTATGACAGACCCCATGCAGGACCACCTGCTATAGTCTGCACCTGCTGTAGTCTGCACTAGGAAGTGGACAACTGACTCCTATTTTGGGATATAACCTGGGCCCTTTCTACTATGGGAGTGTACAAATGCAATTTTCAGGATTCGATTCGATTTGAATAGAATATCAAAAAATTCAATTTTATTTGAATCTTTAAAATTCAAATTAAACCAGATTTGATTTGAATTAAGGAAATTCAAATCTATTCATTCAAAATTTTTATTTGAATGTGCACTTATGAATGTTGACAACATTCATATGTGGCCTTACGCATCATTATGCATCCCGGATGCATCTGTACGTATGCATTCCATAATTATCCCATATGCAACCCGTTTTCGTCCCATATGGATCCGTACAAATTCATACTGATGCAGGAAAGATGTGAATCTACATGTACGCCTTGTACACAAACCTGTACACATGTGAATGTATGGATAATTTGAATGAATAGATCCAAAGTTCAAAATGTGTTCAAACCTTTAAATTTGAATTTATGGACATTTGATTTGCATTTGAATGGTGAAATTCAGCCAAATTTTATTGAATTTCAAATACCTTCGAATGCTTGTGCACACCCCTACTTTCTACATTTATCTCAGTTAATGCTCATTAGCAAGATGAGTATTAGCTAAATCCAGATCAACCTCAAGCAGAGGCATCTGCATTTAGTAGGCTTTAGAACAGCAAATGTATGCCAAAGAATGCTAACATAGATATAGGCCACATTTACCTGATCTGGATCTACTCTACTCCTGTGCAGATGATATTCTTAGCAGTTCCTTAATCCAGATTAACAAAAGGACTGGAATATCAAAGTTACTAGCCTTTCTGTGTGGATTCTGCCTACATATATGCTACATATTGTTTCAGATGCTCACTTGATAAACCTTTTCAAAAAATGTATTGCTTTCTTTCAGATTTGGAGAGTAAGCTATACACCTACTGGAAGAACTGAAGAAACTGAACTGTGCAAAAATGTTAAGCGACTCGTCACTGTCTCTCTCTCACACATATGAAAGTCACAAATGCAAGGCCATTACCATTATTTCCAAGCAGTAATGAAGGCACTTTACTGACAGTTCACATGTCAGCCAGCAAGTACCTCTAGCATGAAAAAGGTGTGTGTGCATACTGAGGGCAGAGCCAAAGAGTGAGTGTCCCAAGGGCCAGTAGGTGAGAAGAGGGCACCATCCTGCTGTCACATGCCACCCAGAATTTTTGTTTAGACCAATGGTTTTCAGATTATGGTCCTCTATACCATTCCATGCCAACTCCAGGGTCTGGAGAAACAAACAAATAAATTAGGAGCTCCCATTATTAAACTGCACTCAGCTTGTGTACACAATGAGAACCCAGATTTCATTTCCTGTCATTACACAAGGAGGCCAGGGGGGAAAGCCATGTGCAAAAAAAGGCACAAAATTCATTGCAGAGACTTGCAAAAGTGACTGAAAGGAGCAGAGTTGGCAGCTGTCAAGCACAACTACCAAGTAATGTTTAGTGAAGATGAGCTCACGTAATCACTATTATTATTGGGAATGGGAGTACACACTACATTAGACGCTTCAACTCTTGGGCCGCATCCCCATTACAAGCTTATATTGGTTTCAAACCGTTTTCAATCCTCGCAGACCCCACGTCAGTTTGGATTAACACGCTTTCCCCGTGTTAAATCCCCCCAAAGCGTTGTAAATGTTAACCCTCATTTCAACAGGTCTCACTCCGGTTCGTGCGCTTGATATGTGTTACATTTTTTACTGTGGGACCCTACCGTTTTAAGGGATGAGAATCCATGTTTAGGGTTTCCCTCTCCCAATAGCTTGCTTCCAAAGACAGTGATTTCATTGTAAAAATCCAACCTTCACATCAGCCGCTACACTGTAGCAATCCAGGCACTTCACACCTGATAACAATGTTGCAATTTTGCGCAATTCTAGCTCTGACCTTTAAAGGGGAAAGGAAAGCAGGGCAGGTTTTGGGAGATGTGTGAATGTTTAAAGCCCCCTTGCTTGAGTTGCTGCTGCTGCTGTGTGCCCTGGGCAATGGGGAGAATCACTGGCTGCCCACTGCCGGTTTTCCTCCATCCAGGCAAGCAGCAGCCACCCAGCCAGGCTCAGTGAAGGGGTCCATTATGGGTGGTGCATTCAGGCCAGGAGGAAGAGGGCAGATCAACCCCGAAAAGCAGCTTTTAGAAAGTAGCCACTTGAGTCACCCCCTTGAGTCACGTACACCACGTAGGATCCTCAGAATCTGGATCGAACATGATTAAGCTAAAAGTAATGGGAACAGGCAAATTCGCATTTGCATCTGGTTCTACTATTTCAGTTTAGGGAAACTGGATTAAGCTTGTAATGGGGATGTGGCCTTGAAGTCCTACTTCATTTAATCATTGTCCTTGTAAACAAAGGTTTTCCAAACTTTGGTGATTCAAAGCCCTGAAGATTTAATGGCTCATTTACTACTGCCTTCTTGCTTCAGGAAATAATATCTAATATAAAAATTCTGTGGGGAATTCTGTGTGGTGGCTGCTGCCCTCTCTTTGTCTCAGCTAAATTTCTCCATGATCCAAAAGGGGTTGAGACCCATCCTTTGAGGAACATGCTCTAGGCCAGTCATTTGTGAGCAGCCCACATGCTCTTTACTGGCCCACTATAAGTTACCAAGTGTTAAGTGGTAAACCCTGTTCACAACTGTTTTTTAGCTATGAAGAAAATGTTATGTAAATCCACTTCCTCAGTTTGACAAAATGGAAGGAGTGTAACTGCAGGGTGAGGCCTGTGCAAATTTCCATCCATCTTTTTTAAAAATGGCCACTATGAGAGCAGGATGCTGCAGATCCAGCAAGATTTGCTTGCTGTACCTTTATCTGGAGTTACCTTACCAGAAGAGATTTTGCCTGACATGACTTTAGTGAGTTTTCCTCTGAAAGCCTTTAGAATAAGATATCTGAAATCGGCATTCATATTAAGATCCTACTGATTCCTGATTGGTTCTCCCTGAAAACTTACAAGTACTTTTCCTCCTTTAAAACATTTCTCAACTCAGAGAAAAAGGCACTGGACTCTATTAAATTTCTTTTTACAGTGTTTGTTATCTTGGAATGTAGACCCAGCGCTGGAGCGTGTAATTACAACACCATGTCCTGTCTTTAAAAGAACTCAGACACTAAATTGTCCATGTCAGCACCCGAATTTGACCATGAAATATAGTGCAGAGGGACCAAGAACACAGTCTGTGAGAAGGTGACGGCTAAATGTGCATTCAGGTGCACTGGGCAATTCCAGTCTGCTCAATCCATTGGTTTGGTCCCACTGTGACCATTTAATATTATTACCTGCTTTTTGCCCTTGAAATTTGTTTCCACCTCACTTTCCATGTGATGCACTTGAGAAGTAAAGGTCAAGGCTAGGGAAAAGTGCAATAAAATATGACTTATTTTACAAGGCTGATCAGAGTCCTATTAAGTTGCAAAGACGTTTTAAGGAATGTCAATTTTCTGGATCATTTTTCCTGCAAGCATAGCCTGAAAGACAACTCTGCAGATCACAATGGCTAGAAGCAAATGGCTTTAGAATAGTTGGGGCTATCATTCAAAAACAGGAAGGCAACCAAAAATGTGAAGATGATGTTACTTTATCCCAAGCAGACCTAATGATTTCTAAGCCTCATTTATAAAAATTGTGACTGGGTAACAAAATGACTAAAAATTGTATTGCAACAAAAAACACTTATCTCCTTATGGAGTGTTTAAGGATCTGTATGACACTCTCATTTCATTTTTGGCATTTATGCCCTCCGTTCCTATAGCAAATCTTCAGCATTCATTTATATATACAGTTGTTCATATAGTATAGTTAGCAGTAGATCTGGGTCAGAACATCTACTTTGGGCAAAAAAGTTCCCAGGTTACACTCCTGACATCTCTTCAGAAGATGACACTGGAAAACCACCTCCATAAGTATTGCTAAGAAAACTGCATGGATATGTTTATATAGCAGGGATGGGGTGAACTGCAGTTCCTCAAAGCACAAACTGCAGATAGAGGACCAGGACTGTCAGGTGCTCTATCTGAAAGCCCTGACTCTCCATGGCACCTTTATGCAACTCCCAAGGAAAACTAGCAGTGTGGGGGACTTACTTGCTTCCAAAAATGTGGCCACACCCTTATAGCCCTTTCTGTACGCTACAATGTGTGTCAATGCATGTCAATGTGCATAGGTGTAATGGCATTTTGCATGTGGAGAGAGCAATGGCATCATATGAGTAAGAATGTGCACAAATATTTGTGCTATTTGGAATTTGTATAGAATTCCTGCCCCCCTCCCCGTGGCATCCCCCACATCCCCTTACCTTTTTGAATGCACTCTGGTGGCATCCTGGGCCTCTTTCTGGGCACTCCAGAGCACAAAATAGGCCTTCCGGAGCCAAGAAAAGGCGCTGTAAGGCCTTTTCCCAGGCTCTGGAAAGCCTATTTTGTGCTCCTGAGACTGAGGGAGGAGGCCTGGGACACCACCAAAGTGAGGGAGGAGGCCTGGGACACCACCTCCCATGTGCCCCTTTACCATTTGGGGTGCATTCTGGTGATGTCCATGGCTCCCAACCACCTCCCACGTGCCCCCTTACCATTTGGGGTGCATTCTGGTGATGTCCAGGGCTCCCTCCTGTGGTCTCTGGAGCACAAAACAGGCCTTCTGGAGCTGAGAAAGGCACTTTCGGTCTGTGCATGCAGACCCAGAAGTGGCTTAGAAGGTGGCGCAGTGGTGGCGAGCAGGACAGGTAAGTGGGAGGGCAGGGATGGAGGTGTGGGGGGAGTTGCATTAGTTTTGTGCATGAATATTCATTAGAATATTCATGCATGACTACAAATATACCCAAATTCATGGGGGTGGGATTTGGCCAAAGCTGAATTTTCCCACATTTGATTTGTGCCATATCAAATGTGGGAAATGGGCTTTGTACATACCCCTACATATGAGTATGCAGACATGCACCACAGGCTGGGCCACAGAGTCATCCCTGGTTCAAAGTGCCTTAGTGAAATATCATGGTTGGATAAGAATGAATGCATAGTTGTGCCCATTGCCCAACAGCAGACTCATTGTAAGAATTTTCAAAATACCACTTGGTTGGCTTTCAATATTTAAAGGAAGAGGAAATAATGCAGGGTACCATTTAAAAAACAGGGCTTCCCCATGAGACAACTGTCTGAAATGTCTTTGCTGTTTCACTGCCCACCAAAACCATGATCTTGGAATTCTGAAGAAGATTGCAGAGGATAACTTCATTGTTAAGGCAAAGCAGAAACATCCCACCCTTACAACTACTAGCCAGACATTTTCTCCAGTGGCCAGAAAGATATGACACTCACCCCACACAGAAAGAAAGGAAGTGTCCAGAGATGCAGAAGGTCTAGCATAGCCCTTCCTTCCTTCCTTCCTTCCTTCCTTCCTTCCTTCCTTCCTTCCTTCCTTCCTTCCTTCCTTCCTTCCTTCCTTCCTTCCTTCCTTCCTTCCTTCCAGCTTGTGGACTGCAGTGGAAGGCATGCTGAAGATGCTACTGTGTCACCTGATTCAGCCTCTAAGGGGTTAGTGGTGCCCTTCAACACCACATAGAGTAAGTGAGTGGCCCTTGACACCTCTTCCATCATTATAGGGCATCTGCATTCTCTTATGCCCCTTGTTTATTTTAATTGTTTCCTTACTCCCCAATCACAAATTGAAGCCAATGCCTAACTCAGCCAAAAAAGAAGCCAACGACTTAAGAACCTGATATCACTGCAATGCCTTGTCCAAACAAAATTGGAGCAGAGAACTGCACTTAGACGCAGGCTACATCTGTACGGTCTTTAAAAAGTAGCTCAAAAGCAGCTTAGAGGTGGTAGCATGTGAGTGTTAGTCCTCTTAACCACATTAAAGGGTAGAGAATACTCCATTGATGTTGCATTTTCTGACCATTAACATAATGTACTGCCACCTCTGAGTTTCTTTTGAGACACTTTCCTTTTTTACTGTGTGGAAATGCAGCCTCACTCCACCATCATGGGGTCTGCTCCAAGAGGCAGCCAAAATGACTGGAATATATTTGCAAAGACTTTCTTATGTTATAAATGTCAGTGGCAACTCTAGTCGCCTTTCAAACCTGTGCCAGCGGTTTCCTCTCTTTTTACTGCCTCCTTTCCTTCCTATAAGCCTATAAAAATGCATAAAGCTTTTTCCTTCCCAGGTAATGTTATCATCTGCTTCTTGCATTGCACTTTGAAGAGAGAGAGGGAGTTGCTGGAGAAATATTTTTACAACTATGCCTACTTTTTCTCTCCCCCCCTTTTAATTAAACATTGTACAAATGCTGTAGCAGGTATGTCAATTACATTGAGTTGTATGAGTACACTACTGTGTGTGTTTCTTCCTCCTCCTTAATTTAACTTTCAGGGGCAAAATCTTTGCCTAGAAAATGGGATTAATGATCACACTAACAATGCCTATGAATGTGCCATTCTTCCAGTTCAGCTTCTCTTCCTCACTTGATCTTTGGTTATTTGCTAGATGCTCTTTTCTTGGGGTGTTTGTTTGAGATTCATAGCCTGGGACCCAAAACTGGATAGGAGGGACAGCTGTTTGCTTCCTTAATATGTTTGTACATTTTGTATTTGGAATTAGGGATGTGCACAAATATTTGTAACATTAAAAATTCATACGAATTTGGCCAAATTCAGACATTTGTATTCAAATCAAATGTTGGCACATTTGAAGACTGACGTTCAAATTCAAATCAAATGTTTCAATACATTCGTATGAAGTTTCATATGGGATTTGTATGGGATATGTATGCATTTGTATGGGATTGAATATTCGTATCAAATTCGAATCCCACTACATTTGAAGGCGATCTATTTGAATAAATACAAATTTTCTTACATTCAGTTCAATTCAAATCAAATACAAAAAAAATTCATGTGCATCCCTATTTATAATTAGTATTCCATTGCATTTTACACAGTGATTTGCAACTGATCTGAATTTCCAGTGATTTCTTTTGGCCACGTCTCCATTTATTGGAAAACATACTCCCAAATGTACCATGGGCTACCACAGCTCCACTTGCACTGGGAAGAAGGTGCCTCTCAGCAACTGCACTGCCCCTGAGTGTGTTCACTCAGTGAGGTACTATTTATGGAGGGCACCTCACCAGGGGCACCATGATTGCCGCTTAAAATTATGTTTCTGCATTAAAAAATGAAGATAAGAAGATATTATTCTTGGAGGAAATTGTGGTGCCTTCTGCACACTCCCAAGAAGAAGCCCATTGGTTAGTGGGTTTTTTTTCGGGGGGGGGGTGTTAAAAAGTTGTTCTGGATTTTGTGAATCACATTCATTCTTGGGCCTGTGGGTAAAGGTTACAATAAAATGCCAAATAACTTACTTGCAAAATTTAGAAGTGTGGATCTTTATTTGTCCAAATTGACATGACCACCCACAAAATGAAGGCATCAACAGATTTTGGCAAGAATCCCTCCCTTCTTGAAAGAAAAAAAGAATGGAAGGAAGCAAGGGACTTAAGAGTCTTTGAGGTTTTTTCCACTTACCTCCCTTAATCCAGATCTAAGATGATCTGGATCTAAGAAATGGGTCCTTCAACTAATCCGGATTTAGAAGATCCAGATCTAAGGAAGTACCTGATGTATCGCCACAGGCAGTGTAGCACCCGATAGCAATGGGTGCTAGTCAAGCTAGCAGTTGGAACACCAGAGCACCCATGTGGAGACATCCGTCATGTCATGTTTTGAGGGGGTGATGTGTCTAATCTGGTTTTGATGCCTGAAGACCAGATTGTAGACCCCTTTAATGGGGTCCACAGGAAATCCATCTTATAGATCTTGTAGGATCCATTTAATCCAGATTTCCCTAGTACAGGTGTGAACAAATCAGGTTCTAATGGGGTCTGTGGTGGAAATGAGGTCTTTCTGCTCTGAGCCTAATGGGTCCTTAATGGGTCCCTAATGGGTACTTAATGCGTACTTAGTGCTAATGGAAAAAAACTTTATAATAATAATAATAATATCAAACTATGATACTTTTGCTAAGAGTGAATGCTGTTTTTGAAAGCAGGGAAGGGAACAGAATAATTTATCCAGAGATGTGGATAACATAGAAGCCTGGAAAGAACTGCAGGACAGCAAAACAATATAGTAAACAAGACTGGAATAATTTTGCTGGGAAGATAAAAATTCCCTCAGGTTGAGTGTAGCCTGGAATGACTTCATGGGCATGTTTGTGCACTTTTGTTGGCAACCATACAAAAGCAATTTGTCACTGCCTTTGGGGGAGGCATGATGCCAGGTCAAATTTAGGATGTCTTACATGCAAAGTAAATGCACTAATATGAGCTACAATTTGGGGACAATTATGAGTTTGTGGAGGAAAGACATTTGAAGGATGGGATTTGTAGTTCATCAACTCCTATGCCTCAGAATCAGGAATGACATGCTTGCCATAGCTTGACCATTGGACTGGGCACAGAATTGGTATATGTACTGGCACATACTGGCACAAAGTGTAAATAGCCTATATATGAGTGACTAATATTAGGTATGATCTTCCAGTGTACATAGTGATTCATTGGGTAGATTGCTACCTTTAGGCTAGAAGAGAAGGATTTAGCCTGGTGATGCCACATACATAGTTAAGAAGATGCAGTGGGAAACATTTTCCCATTGACTCAGCTGTGGCTCAGAGCTGTATTTACGTGTGGAATCTGACTGGGAAAATGTCCTAGTCAAGCATAAGATGCCATTGTTGTTGTTAGTTAAATAACATCACTGTTGCACCATCCATCATTTAAGCTGGATTAATTCCTGTCAAACAGCAAGCATCACAATGTATCACGGATGCAAAGTAATAAAAGAACTGGGGCAGTTGTGGAGATTATATTGAGGAGGACGCAGAGGTCTCATTTGACATCTACGCTGAATCCAAGGCTGGTCGCTAGACAGGATTAGGGATGTGCACGAATATTCGTAACATTAGTTATTTGTACGAATTTGTACAAATTTGGACATTCGTTCACAAATCAAATGTTACAACATTCGTACATGAACATTCATTTGACTAGCTCGGACATTCATTAAACTGGGGATATGTATCGGATGCATGTGAATTCGTATTGGATACATATGTGTTCATATCAGATATTCGTACAAATTTGTACGCATACAGTTATATCGTGTAGAACCCTACCAAATTCGAAGGGGGTCTGTTCAAATAAATATTATTCTAATATTACCCATTCCTGCACATCCCTAGAAAGGACCTTAATTTAATGGAGAAATGGGATTTATTGAACTATTAATGAATTGACCCTTCCATCCTGCACCCATTCCCATGTTCAGATCTTGAAGTCAGTTAGGGAATAATAAAATAAGAATAGTTTTTAAATAGTTAGTTAAGCACCAGCTAAGTTTCAAGTACTTTGGGCATCCACAAGTGCAGATATCCAAAACATTCCAGAACTTCATTTCCCTAGGACTGGAGGCAAAGTGAGAATTTGTCCTTAGTCTACAAAAGCTCATGTTACCAACCTCTTCCTCTCTGTTAGTCACTAAGGTGCTACTAGTCCCCTTTATTTACTGATCTGGACTAACATGGCTATTTCTTTGAGAAAAGAAGAAGACTTTTCAAATGTTGAATGCATAGAATTGAGTGTATGGCTGCAAAGTCGCATGCACTCTATGTAATATGACCCAGTGACATATTGCTTCTGTAATGGCATGTGTATCTGACATTCACTCTGCTCCTATTGACCTGATAAGTTTTCGGCAGATTTTAAAAATATTGAATTAAAGCTTTACAAGCATATTTAAATTTTTCTGCATGGGGGTTGTGATATTAACTGGCCACAGCAAGATGATCGTCAAAATGTTCTACTGTCCCCTTAAGCATTTTGCTCCCTCAGCCATCATAAGTGGCAGTGATCTCTACTCCTAGGGAGGTCAATACCTCCACACAGAGCAGATTTGTATTTTAAATAATAATAATTCTTGAGAACAATGAGAAGCTTCTAATCAGTTTTATAGCTGTTATACTCTGAATTCAGCTAGGATGGTTTGGATGGGGAGAATAAGGCTTTTAAAAAACCCCCTGTTTGACAGCTTTGTTGTATGCTTTTGATGCATTCTTCTTCTTTGAGAGACATCTGTGCATGGCATATAGTAGGAAAATATTTTTTTTGGGTGGAAATATATCCTTTATGTCCCTTCCAGGAAAAAAAACCCGCAGGGGCCGGCTACTCATTGCAGAAGGCACATTTGCAAGAAAAAGGCCCTGTGTACTTTTTAATTCACATTTGTAGCCCAAACCATTTCTTCCTAGAGGGAGACAAGGAGGAAAGAACTATTAAAAAAGGATTGTGAAACAGTAAATTGTGATTTGTTGCACTGTTCCTCAGTGCAACAGTGATGCTGCAATCAAAGCATGCCATTTTCCTTGTGTGCATCTCCCCAAAAGAAACATGGACCAATCTGTAAACCTGGGGCCAGTTCACACTTGGCCCCTAGTCAACAATTAGGCAACATCTGAGCAGGTGCATCTGCACTTGCAGGAAGCGTTTACATGCTAGAAACGCCTGCTGCCTGCCCCAAAGTTGCCTAATTGCATGCTAGCTGTGGAGCATGAAATCATGTTCCACAAGCTTACTACCTTTACCAAAGACTTACCTGAATCATCCAGCAGTGACCATCTGCACCTCTACTGGACAGGGAGGTCAACGGAGCAGCCACAGCTCTGCTGTCCTCCTGACATGACCGTGACTGCACAGAGCGTCAGTGTCATCATAGTGATGGTGCTGACACATGCACAGTCACAGGGGACGCTGCACGCAAGATGGTGGCACCTTGAACAGGGCTGGCTGGCAATTGAACAGTAGGTAAGTGTTCAATCTCTGAGGGTAAGTTAACTTTTATTAGCATTTGCAAGCGTGAACTCTAGTAAGTGTTAGTTGATTGCATTCCTTTCCCAACTGACGGACGGGAAGGGAAGTGCAAAAATGCCCCTACTTTTTAAAGCTTGGGCTTCAAGACCACGCTGAGGAGTGGATCCTTTTATCCATATTTATTTTTAAAATCCAGGACAAAAAGCTGCTACTATAGTTAGAAAAGACTCATGTTCACATTGTAGCCCCTTTGAGCAGCCAATCTGTAATTCCTACTGTGAGTTCAAGAAAATGATATACTAACCTGTCTTTTTTTCTCTTTTTTAAGGGAGGAAGATGGTCCTGCTGCCAGCTTTTATATTCTCTTGAATTATAACACTTTCTTTTTTTCATCTGGCTTTTCATCAGGAGACTTAAGTCTTTTTCTTTCTGTGCACACAAGTGTGGCGGTTCTTCATTCATTATCTCCATTGGCCCCAGCGAGCAAAACCCATCTGCAATCCCTTCTTTTTTCACTTCCCCAAGGAACCTCTTAGGAGAGGATTTTTCTAATTTGGAACAGATTCTCCTCCACTTACTCTTACCAGTATCTTGCAACAGGCTGTAGCAGATACACTATTTCAGAGCATAAACAGGGAGACAAGCAAATACCACCTGGAACCACTAAAATAAAACGGCAGAAGGACAGAACAAATTGTATGTTCTCTCAATCAAAGATGGGACGGGCGGGAGAATTGCAAAATGAGTTCTGCTTTTGCCTGCTCCCCACAATCAGATTTTTAAAAAATCTTTGTTTTTAAATGCATATCTGGATATTTCTTTGTTTCATTTCTTTGTGCTTCATATTATGCAAACTACACGCTATGACCATATTTCTTGTTTAAATGAATATATAGTCAAATAGTACCCAACATTTACATCTTCCATAAACTGTTGTTTGTGCAAGGAGGAGTAAACAATAATGTCAGAGACAGGTTGGTTTGTGCTTTGAAGCCCTTTCCGTTATATAAAGATTTCACACATCTCACCAACCATGTTCCCCTGTGGTGGGGAGGAATTTGTGCTCTGAAACCTCGATGCATGTAGACGCGTTGGGATGGGACAGGACAGCTTGGAATGGAGCCACCAGCCCAGAGGAGCATATGCTCCATCCCAACGTATTCTACACACATTTGAAAATCCCTCATGCGAAAAGGCCTCAGTTCTCTTGGACCAGTTTCAATTGTTGCAGCCTGAGGATGTGGACAAGCTGCTTGCAGGGGTTCAGCCAACGATGTGCTCTATGGACCTTTGCCCTTCCTGGCTGATAAAAGCTAGCCAGCAAGGTATGACCAGGTAGGTCCAGGGAAAAGTGAATGCCTCCTTGAGAGATAGAGTTGTCCCACCGGCCCTTAAACAGGGTTTTCCAACAACAGCGCTTTTTACTTAACTTCTGGATGGAGTCATCACCATAGCTCCATCCTCCATGCATGTGTGGAAGCCAAACAAGGCATTCATGCCCGTACACACATACAGGCATTCAGGATGGGCTAATGCTCTGATGCATGTGCCAGTAAAATGCACAAAGACAGTACTGGCCATGGCACACTGTAGCTAGGAGGCAGTAATGGTGAAGGGAGGATTTCCTGCTTTATAACCTCCTAACAGGATATCCAGCTACCATCTGGAGGTGGCTTTAGCAGTTTTCAGTCTGGACTGCTCTCTGTCAAGAAATAAATATATTCCCAATTAATAAGGTATTCTATGTTCATGAAGAAACTGGGGGATCCTCACACACCTCACAAACTTTGAAATAAGTACTATAGCACACTCAACCCCTTGGAGATGGGATAGCGTTTTGGTTCAAGGCTCAAAATGTGTAGGCTGGGGGAGGAGAAATAATGAGGGGGGAGAACCTTTTCTGGTGTTTTTTTAATTGTTAAAATTATTTTATAATATATACCCATAAAATCGAAATCTGGATAAAAGAATGCAATTCTTATGTGCTATTTCCCCTCCCTCCCTCCCTCTTAGGTGATGGATCAACTTAGAAGCTTTCTTGATTCCAGTGAATCATCCGGTGCAGACCCTTAAATTCATTGAAGAATTTTTTCTTGTGTCCTCCCTCATTTTTCTGTTTATTGGGTGTCTTCAGGACCATGGTTAGTGGTCCCACAGAGTTGGCAAATGATACAAGATGCAGTAGATCCTCAGCCGTGACTTGGATGAAGTGAAATAACTTTATATAGTTTGGGCTCAGTAACCACTGAGATGTAAGCACCTACATTTCTTCCTGATTCTTCTGGCTAGTCAATGCCTTCACCGCCATTTATTAGGTTTTTCTAGACACTGTGGTTTTCTGGCTGTTTGGGGGAATTATTTAGGACCTTCCTGATCCTTTTGCAGATTTGCACTACAGCCACTGGGATTTCGACAGGAGTCTTTGGGGTCAAGCCAGTCAGTTCACATAGTATCAGGAGTCACACTGTTTATTCCTTGGAGTTGCTATTTCATTCAGCTTCTTAGAATTATCATCAGAGGATCATGACTTATACAAATCATTCATGGGCAAACAGAAGAGATCAGTAGAGGTGGGGAGTAGGACAAATCTCTGCCGTAACACCCCCACTCTCCCAGGAGAGTAAAGAACATTGAGCTAAATGGAAAAATAAATAAATTGAGTGATCTACAAGACAGCTTTCTTTGGAGGAAATAGCCAGGTGTGCAAGGAGATATTTTCACCTGGCAATGTCCTCCCACTACCAACACCACACCTACTGACACATGGTGGGTTGATGCAAACTGAAGCTAGTTAAAGATCTAAACCTGGGATAAGTCAGCTGCCTTCATTCAACTACACTTTGAAGGGAGTGTGCTTCTACAAGCTGTCCCTCAGAAGAAACCAAGGTGGGTTCTCACCTTCTTCTTTTTCAATGCAATTTTTTAAAAAGTCCAACTACATTAGGAACAGAGGGAAAAAGTACAAGAGACAAGAGATTACTGTATATTAATAGATTAAAAAACCAATAACCTAAAGAAGAAGAAAGAATAATTAAGAGTACTCCTGATCTCTTCCCAGCTTAAACTTTGTGTTATCAGTACGCTGATGACACCCAAATCTATTTCTCCGTGTCTCGT
>MTQE01002560.1:11388578-11404534 GCA_014337955.1 Aspidoscelis marmoratus | reverse complement strand
GCCCGGATTGGTTTGCCATAGGGCGGTATACAAATAAATATTATTATTAATATTATTATTATTATTAGTCTGATACAGTTTTAATATGTTTGTTTTTAACTGTTGTGAGCCGCCCAGAGACCTTTGGGTATGGGGCGGGATATAAATATAAATATAAATAAATATAAATTCATCATCCCTCCTCTAATTAATTTAACTTCATCTTCTGATGGAAACATCATTGCTACTCAAACCCGAGAACACTGAAAAAATTTACACATCCCAGTATTGCTGAATACATTTCATATATGCCATAGCAACTTTTTGTTGCCTTCGTTGTCATTTGCTGTGGCAGTGAGCTCTTCATTAAATATCTAACTAGAACTAGCTATAGTAACAAAATGAATGGACAATGGGATTAAAACAACAAGACCGTAGTTTTTAAAAAGAGCCCTTTCATCAGCTAATTAGATTTCCAGCAATGAGCAATTTAAGGCTACTAGAATGTACAGAATCAGCAACATGGTGGCAGAGTTAAATTGTGTTCTTCAAGTCATTGCTATAAATGCTCAGGCAGCTGCTATGCTAAAACCTTTTTACAGGGGATCAGAGTCTGACCTTGACAAAAGAGAGATCTCTTCATGAGGGACTTGTCTAACAAAAATATTCTATGGTAATTAATCATTGGAACAGAGCTAAAGTACATAGGGATTTGTGAAGAACCAAAATCTCCCAGCCTCGGGAGGTCTAGACAGGTAGAGTAACAGAAGTCTTGATTCAGCAACAAGTTTGGTCCAAGAAGTAATCAGTTCTGATCATGGAAGAAATGTAAACAACTTTACCTGCAAATCCAATGTGCAGGTTTTGCCTTTGTCTTCTGCTTGAGATGCTCAGACACAACTGGTGGGTGAGACAGAATGTTGGACTAGAGGGGCTATGGCCTGATCCAGCACATGGCTCCTTTTATTTTCCTATGGATCCTGTATCTATAACATATTATATTAGGCTGATAGTTGCATGCATTGTACGCTGCTGAAATCCCCCCCCCCTAAAATATTATTACAGATATAGCAGTTTCAGGTATTTTTCATATGGCAAAGCAATGCCCAAGTTCAGATTATAAAATAATAAATATGCTTGCCCTTGTCTAAAGTTAAAAATTAAAGTAACAGTGAAATTGATTTATTTGGAAATTGCATGAAAGAGAATCCATGGATTCAAATCCTATTTGGTTCATCACCAAAACTTTTTGCATTATCTCTAAAATCTCTTTGGATGGTGTGGGCATAGTGCTGGTTTCTGGTATGGGCTGGAACACAACAGGCTATCTGCCTGTCCATCACCCTGATCCTTTTGTGCCTCTGACACATTCTTTTTGCATGATCCGTACTTGCAAAGATGAGTCATGGAAGGATGAACTGGTGATGATTCTACTGAAAAGGGAGCCACTAAAGACAGATTCTATCCATCCATCCATCCATCCATCCATCCATCCATCCATCCATCCATCCATCCATCCATCCATCCATCCATCCATCCATCCATCCATCCATCCATCCATCCTATACTCAAAGATCTCAGGTGGATCACAATAAGATTCCCATCATCCTGTCCTTTCTCCACTCCCTCTAGAAAGATGTTTCAAAAGTTTCTGGTGGGAGCTAGAGTAGAGAGGGGCCACCACTGGGAGCAAGAGGGCAAAGCAACCCAGCCTGCTGCCTCTTCTCTAGTCTTCTTAGTCAATACGGTTCACCAGCTTTCTGCTGGCAGTTGGAAGACAAGGAGCCACTGGAAGCAAGATGGAAAAGCAAACCACCCTAATGTGTTTGCTCCCCTCAGGCAGGATCTTCAGCTAAGATCCTTGACCACATCCACATCCAAGGTGAAGGTTTTGCCCTTATATTCTACTTGAGGTACCCATAAACATTTGGTGGGCCACTATGTTGGACTTTGGACTAGATAGGCTGTGGCCTGATCCAGCAAGTCTCCTTTTATGTTCTTATGTTCAGCAGACAATGAATTCTTCTTAACAAAGTATTCTGAATTTATTTTTATACTTACAGTTTTCTATATTGTCTCAGTAGCATTCAGAGATTAATGGGTTCAGTTCTGGTAGACTTGCTGTGCAGCACATGTTTGATTATCAGGATAATGTGATTGTTTTTAAGGAAGACTTCCCAAGAACGCTCCAATTCTCTAAGTGCTTTCAGATGGATGTAGCATGCTACTTTAAACCATCTAAATGCTTCATGCTAGCTGAACTGATGTCATATACCATTTGTGGATGATAATTACCTACCCGCTCTAAAATGTTGGTAGTTGATGGAAGCAATAGCTGGCTCTAAATCCCTCTTCAACTCAGTGAAACACGTTTTTGTGTAAACAAGTATAAGCTCAGGCTGTAAAAATGTTATGATGTTCATGAAACAACAGAGAACCAGGTCACCTTGACCTTCCCTTTACTTTGTTCATGCTTTAAATGTGTATTTGTTATGTATCTGTATTCAATCTGATCAGGTAAAAACAGATTTATTGGTAGGTGATAGCTATGATATGCTGTGACCATACAACAGTGATTTGTAATTTTGAGGTGGAAATGCCGGAATATCTGAATGGCTCATAGGCCAAGGGGGTGACAAGACTATAAAATGGCTATCTGATTGGTTAGAGATAGTGATGTGCATGAATGTGTTTTTTTGACATTTGATTTGTAATGCATTGAATGTTAGAAAATCCCTATTCGTTTGAATAGTTGCCCTTCACATGTGATGAGATCCATTGCAGAAGTGTGGCACAGCTACTTTTCCATCTCTGCAGTTTAATGACTATCCAAACTATTCATATGAACGTCCAGAAACATTTGTATTCATTCAAATGTTAGCATATGAATATCATAACATTCGATTTGAGTTCAAATGTCCAAATTCAGCTGAATTTCTAATGTTATGAATATTTGTGCACATCCCTAATAAGGACCTTTCTGCACTTGCCTTGCTGTGAATCTGATCAGTGGGTCCATACCTCTCCTTGAATGTTGGCAAATGTATGGAAAGGAATTCCAGGAGAAGGCTGAAGGAATGAAGCTCAGATGAAAAACAGCTAAATCACTCTTGTATGAAGAACCAGACAAGAGGACTGGTTGGCAGCATGGGGCTTAGCAGAAGTACCTGGAACAAGTGCGTGCCAGTTCTGGGCATTTTCAGCTAAGCAGAAATTTCTAGCCAACTCTGCTTCAATCTTTGGGAGGACAGCTAAGCTCAAAAGGGATACATCTATAGGAAGTCAATTTGCATTGGTACTGAAGTAATGACAAGAAAAGATCTGTGAAGGAAAGAAGTCATAAAACCAATAGCCAATGCAATAGCAATGTGCAAGGATTATCTGTGCATTTGGAATCCAGACGAATATGTCCAGATTCTGAGATTCATGGGTGGATCAAACAGGGCCCTATTCAAAGGGCCCAAATGTGTCCATGAGTCAGATAAGCTTCAATAGAAGCTTTGAAGGATACTGGATGCCCCAGGGCATCTCTACCCTGACCACCCCCACCCCCGGGCACCTTCAATTTAAATTGATTGTTCGCACATTCAAAGACTGACATTTGAATTGAATGTTTCAATACATTCATACAAAGCTTCATTACGGATTTGTTATGGATTTGTATGGGATTTGTATCTAACATTCATGTCAAATTTATATGCAACATTCATATCAAATTTGAACCGTACCATATTCCAAGAGATTTATTCGAATGAATAAAATTTTCTTGCAGTTTATTTCATATGAATCAAAGACAAAAAAAATTTGTGCACAGCCCTACCTCTCAGTCTTCCTAAAATACATACCTCCTGCCTACATTCTATTGATTCCTTATTATTTATTCCTTTTCTTCCTTCACTTGTTGCCAAAATATTTGAACTTCCCCTTTCTTACTACATCTGTGCTGGGACCATAAGAAGTTACATATATTGAATGCTGAGGTAGAAGGACAATTTTTCCAGTCGTCCTGGCAAAATTTTTCTTTTTTCCTGTCTTCCCTCTTGCCTTTCCTCCTGTATTGTGTCTTTTAGTCATCAATATTCCCCCTGTCTTTAATAGGCAAAATAAAAATCCAAGAAATAAATACCGTAACTCGGGTGTTCTTACACTGATCAGTGCAGATGCCCTAGGGTTTCATAATTTTCATTATTTCAATGGACATGGATAATTGTGTACCTTAATTCATTTTTTTTAAATTCTCAAATGCTTTTTCCTTAAAGTGAATATGTCTATGCCATAAGAAGGTTGAGGGAAATATTTAGGCTGCTTCTGAGTCAGGAAGCAAAAAAACTTTGAGGAATCCTTCTTATAAACCAAAGTGGACATGTGATGTTGAAATTTCTAGTTGAACCACCTCTTGTTCCAGTTGGGATTTTACTGAGTCAGTCTATATATATATATATATATATATGATGGATCACACCTTTTGGTAGAACAGTACAGCAGCACACCACCAGGTATCCTGTCAAATTGTTGTGTCTTGTTCAGGCCCCTGTGATACAGCCTCACAGCTGGTTTGAAACCTTTAGGCAAGACAAGCAATAAATATTGGCAGAGAAGCAAAGGGCAGTGGCTAAACTTCTTACCTTGCACCTGTTGCTTGTCAAGTTACTCAGCCGATTCTCTCCACACTTGACATGATGGCATCTTTGCTGAAGTGGTGCAAAGACAGATGAATGTCAGTGTACTTCAGGGAGCGATCAATTGCTCAACCTCATTTCTGCATTTTGGCATGTTACAAATTTGTCCAAGTCCTCAACTAAGTGCTTCCAAAGTGTTCGCCTCTCCTCCCAATCAGCACAGCACCTAATAGTGCTGTCTATAAGGCTGATAATGTTCTAATCCTATTTAGAAGTACTCTATTCCAGCCCCGTTGCAATGAATTGGAACAACTGTCTCAAAGTAGCTCCTTAAAGACCTCAGATAGCTGCAACTTACAGCTGGATACAATGGAATCCTAATTTAACAAGTATTTGATATTCTGTAGTCATTCTCCAGGTATCTCAGAGAGATTCCACATGTATACAAAAGCAACATGGATAGAGGAAAGCATGTGACTTTTCCCATTACAAGTCCTTTAGGTCTCAAGAAGTAACAAATGCTTTCTTGACTCAGATTCCCAGAGGGTAGCTGGAAGATTTTTATCTATTTTATTTAGCTTATGATAAATTCACATAGTTTAAACAATGCAATAGAACCAGGAGATCATTTAAGATTGTCTGGTTGCTGCACCTTTGAGGGTTTAGGTGGTAGCCTCAAAGTGACCACTCTTTAGCCACACACAGGGAACGCAGGTGACATAAGGCGTGTCACGGACGTGTGCAGTCATTGTGCCCCAGCTGGAGGAAGGAGGTAGTGATGTGCTTCTCTTGGTTCTTCAGAAGTTTCTGTTACAGTCACTAGATTACGAGAACAACTGAAGAAAAATTTGTCACCTGCAAAAGGAAGAGGGGTGAAAAGGAAGACAGATGGCCATTGAATCCATGATGGAGGCGAGAACTGGTGTATGTTATACTGGTCAGCACTGTAACCTGTTCCTTGCTCTGAAAATGGCCAACTTCTAGAGCCATTTCTGGAACTCAGCAAAATGGTCTTGGTGTACAACTTTGATACCCGGGAACTTTCATTCCCTAGCTTCTAGCTTAGGTGGTGCAAGGGTGACTGTTGAGCAAACTTCCCCCAGCCCACTGTGCCCTATTCTCCCCAACTCCGGAATGGCAGGTATGATCTTCATGGCATCCAGCACAGAAGTATATGTGGAAATTGCCAGGTAGAAACTGATGAGAAAACCTTGGTTTCTTCCTAAACTTAGGAGAACTAATATAATCCAATCTCCAAAACAGAGCAGCACTAAGAACTATAATTGCTTAAATCCAGTTACAAACTTATCAACATAACGATAAAAATAGTATTCCACCAGGGCTAAATAACAATGTAATATGCATTAATAAAAATAAAGCTTAAAAAATTATACAAATACGTATAAATAATATCAACCAGCTTTCAAATTCGACTTCTTCAATTGGCACAATTCTGTCAGCCTCCAGAAACACAAATATATGTGTGAATAGGAAGTCAAACTATAATGCATTAACAAGCCAAAAGTGTTTCAACTGCTATACAATCTTAATCACTGGACAAGTATTTGTACTAAAAGCAAAGTGAAACTCTTGAAAGTCCTTAAAGGGAACAATCTGCTAATAAACAGATAAAAAACTTTGCATGATGCTTCCACTAGTTCAGATCCCCAATAAATTAGTTATTATTTCAGATCCAGTAAGTTATTGTTTTCAATAAATTACACATTGCTTCAACTTCTCACTAGAGTTAATATGACACCTTTAGTAGCTTTAAATTCAGAAAGTTTTAAGTTGGACCACAAAAAGGTATATAAGCCTTGTTATAAAGAATGGCCATCAATGAGGCCAAAGGGACCATATAGGAGCTCAATTCAATTAAATATCCATGACATGTGACTTACATGTTAATACAATTTCAGGTTAGTAATCCTCCATGTTCTTTAGTATAATGTAATTTTTAAATTTGTAATAGTTCCATAAAAAGAATGATTTTCTTTTTAAGTTTTTTAAATCTTCCCTTAGAAATTAAAAAAATAAAAAATCAGTCAAGCACCAATACTTTGGAACTTGGGCAGTAGTCCTTAGAACACCAGGAAGAGGGAACTAAAAACAGTGTTTCCCCATTATTTCCTATGGATAAAAAAATTATAAAGAATTTGAAATAGTCTGGGGGCCTTGTGAAACAGTTGGGTGTTTCAGTGAAACTTTCAAAATTATTCAAATTATTCTGAGTTTGTTTCAATTTGAAAATTGATTTATATCTAGCCGAATTTTGCTTTTTAATACAATCTATATATATACAATCTATATAATACAATATATATATTTAATATAACCATACAACAGTATTTACAATTTTTAACTTAAAATATTATAACTACCACTTAGGTTTAATTACTCATATTTTAAAATATGGTCTAAATTAATTTGAATATTATTTGGCAAAATGCCAAGTGGAAATGTAGGATAGAATTTAATTAGTGAGCAAGATAAAAAAGTTCATTTAATTAATTAATTTAATTAATTAATTAATTAAAATAATCACAATTAGAAATGCATTTGATTCAAAACAAATAAAATGTTCAAAAATCCATATCCATGCAAAATAGATCACATTCAAATGTGGTAAAATTCTATTTTATACTAATATATCCGTATGTATTCATACAAACATTCTATACCTATCTGATACGAATAGATAGGTATCTGATATGAATAGATACATATCTGATATAAACAGATATGTATCTATTAATTTTAGAATTATGGTTTTAGACTGTCCAGAGATGTCAAGAGGCAGTGTGAACGATAAAAAAAAGCTGTATCTGATATGAACAGATATGTATCTGATACGAATAGATATGTATCTGATACATTTCCCCAGCTTAATGAATGTTCAAACTATTTGCTTGAATGTCCGGAAACAGTCATATTTGTTTGAATATTAGCAAAAAATATATATTGTAACATTCGATTCGAGATTGAATGTCCAAATTAGGCCAAATTTTGAACGTTACGAATATTTGTCCACACCCCTACACACAATATCTCAAGTCCAAATACAGTACTAGTGTGATAATGCACACTCATGCTTGGCATACAGATGAAGGGTGTTTTTCCACAGTCACTTAGTACCCATTTTAGCACCCATTAAGGACCCATTTGGGTGAGAGCCGGATGACCCCATTTCTACCATGGCACCCATTAGGGATACATTTGTTTCCACCGCACCTCGGGAAATCCAGATCATATGGGTACTTTTTGGCCTTTAATACGGATTTTCTGTAGACCCCATTAATGAGGTCTATAATGGGATCTTCAGCCAGAAAATCCAGATTAAAGGGAGCCTGTTTCCACATTAGTTTGGCAATGAGATCTAGAGAAGGCTAGGGTGAGGAGGCACCCTTGGGGGGGGGAGCCCCCAAACATAAGCTTTGAAGTGATTTCGAAGTGACTTCGAAGTGACTTTGAAATGACTTCGGAGCCGCTTTGGAGATTGCACCCCCTGTCTCCGCAAACACCCGGAATGACAGGCAGATCCCTCATGGGTAGATCCGGATTTCCAAATGGGTGCTCTGGTGTTTCCATGGCAGGGAGGCTAGCACCCATGGAAACACATTGGGTACTTCCCTTAATCCGGATCTAATAGATCTTCTTAGATCCGGATTAAAGGAGCACTGTGGAAAAACACCCAATATTGACTGTAAAAACTGTAGGCCATCTAACAATGTCACAGTAGTCTATATCTTGAAACACTCCTTGTAAGTAACAAATTGTGAATAAAAAAAAGAGATGCTAAGCATAAACTGTTCTACAAGTTTCTATATCAATATTCAAAATAAGGTCCCAATTGTCTCAAACATCATTTAAAAAAATCACATGTTGGAAGAGTACATTTTGAATAAAAAACAAAATAATGAAATCTTTAAAGCTTTCTTACAGCATGTTGTAGACTGCATTGATTGAAATGAATGTCCAAATAATAAGTTATAAAACAAGTTCTGAACAACAATAAAAATAGATTTTCTGTGTAGGTAAAAAAAAAACACAGATATATTTTGACACAAGAATAGTTTTCAGTGACTTGGAGTATTCAGCTTATCAGACCAAAATTGTTACAACAAAGAACAAAACGCAGTCATCATATGCAACATGCTGTGGACTATCTCTGACATAACTGTATAATAAATATATATTTATTAAGATCAATATTATATCTTGAATCTTGCTCACTCTCTAATTTAGGATATAAGGTTGACAGTGATCCTGTTTTGCTCTTGGCAAATAAGGCATTATTCATTATCGGGGAGAGGGTGCAGGTTCCTCTTCAGTAAGTGTAATATTTTGTGTACTGTTTCAGCTTCAAGTTCTGACTACCTACACCAGGTGCTGACTACCTATTACCTGAGCATGTTTGGTCTAGTGGTTAGGAAGTTGGGCTCTTATCTGGGAATTCTGTGTTTGATTCCACACTCCTCCATGAAGCCAGCTGGGTGACCCTGAGCTAGTCACAGCTCTCTTCTGAGGTCTCACAGCCCCACCTACCTCACAGGATGTCTGTTGTGGAGAGAAGAATAGAAAGCTTTCTCAGCCGCTTTGAGTCCCCTTAAATGGGTTAGAAAAGTGGGGTTGAAAAACCAACTCTTCTTCAGAACAGGATAACGTACGTAATACAGACATATTCATATAAGGATGCGCAATTAGAGAAGAAATAAAAGACAGAAAGCAACCGATTGCTTCATTTTAGGAACATCAGTTAACAGTGTGTTTTTTAAGGTGTCGCAGAGTATAGGATTTTTCATATCATGTAGTAAAAATGTTTATAGGATATGTAGCTAGAAGGACATGAGTGTGAAACGTCCTTGGAACAGCTAGAGGAATACTTAAACTGAAGTGAACTACTGCTGAATTTGCTAAACTCTCCTTTAATTGATGTCATTTTAATTTATAGGTCCATAGGGGTAACTTTTGCCTCACATGCCATTATACTAATGATACTCAGGAGGTCCAAACCTTTGAATTATTTCCCCCAGCAAAAATATAATATTTTAAAGGTGATTTCCAGCCTATTCCTAGCGGGAGAGGAAAGATGGTTGCTGGTCTTGAGTTTCCTGCACATTCGATTCACTGGGGGTACTTTCAAGGCCAAGTCAACTATTCTACATTTCAACACGTGTCAGTGTGTTGGAACACTAATTACTATTTGAAGGCTGTGATCATACACTATAAAAAAAAGGGGTGGCGGTGGTGGAAGCATTTCTAAGGTAGCCCAGAAGCAGCTTAGAGATGGTTCACAAATGAAATTGTTTCTATACCAATCTGCATTTCTCCCCTGTGACAGGTATTCCAGTCTAGAAAATGTAGATTAGAGGTGGGGTGGGAACACATGGGCACACACTACTGTCTCTGAGGTGTTTCTGAGGCCACCTCCAGATGGAATCTGGATTTCTTGCTAGAAAGTGATAATGCGTGGTATTGCCTTCTCACCATTATCACTTTAGCTGGACAGTCCTGCCCAGCATTTCTGTGACACACACATTTGGGTATTCAGGTAATGATGAAGTGCACATGCTCACCACCGCACATGTGTGGCTGTCTATTTTGGCCTCCAGGCATGCACATTGGATAACGCCGTGAAGCCTGCACTGTCCCCAAGGTAAGGAAAAAGGAGGACTGATGTTGGCCATACTTACTCCCTGAGTGCCTGCCAACAGGAAGCATTTGTTATGCAAGCTTACCTTTTCCTCCAGAGAGGTGAACCTGAGAAGATGCATGCTGCCCCAGGTTTTCCTTAGAAATAAGGCAGCCTAACCTCTCACAGCTCAGAGTCTACCAGTTTAGCTACTGGTAGTAAACCATCCCACGTCTAATCCACATTAAAGACCAGAAAATTCACTCTAGAGGGATGGAAGAGAGATAAAGGCTTGATAGGATGCCTACAACTTTCATTCCCCATATTTTGTTCTGCTGTACATCCAAACACCATTCAGGGGAATCAAAGGGAAGTTTTTATCAAAGCTTTGTCACTCCCCAAATTCACTAGAGGAAACCTTGCATGAACCACATGGCCTACTCCATAGATGGGACAAAGAAAGGATAGCAACAGGCAAAGCCCAGGTTAGCTGGCGGAACCATGCTCCTGGGGTGACAGTGCTTTCATAGTGAGCTACTTTCATTGGGTTAAACATGGCATTGATCCATTAAGGTTGCAGTATTACCTGCTTTCTTCTAAGGCTGCTGTCACATACGCTTAACATGCTGAGAGGTTATCAGCATTGGGGTTGGGCCACTAAACAGTCCCGATGGCATGTGAGGGCTGCTGAGGCCAAGTGGCCTCTTCATTTGTGGTAACAGTGGAGTTCTTGTTTCATTTTTACTTTGCCAGTGTCAATTATTGCCAGGATGTATGATGAGGTGTTGCAGTATTACTTTATTGGCAATTTCCAGGAGCTCACCAGGAATACAAGAAAGAAAGAAAGAAAGAAAGAAAGAAAGAAAGAAAGAAAGAAAGAAAGAAAGAAAGAAAGAAAGAAAGAAAGTGGTTATGTGGCAAGGTCCCAGAAGTTGTTAGTGAAGTAACACTATGGGGGCTTGTTCCAGCTTCCTTTTAATATCAGTCATTTTCTCTAGCTATCCGGAAGCAGGCTAAATTTCCTGTGGAACCCTTATCCTATATTGGAACCTGTTTGCACTTGGCCTTATTTTGGAATATATCTCAGAATAGGAACCTGTTTTCTGCGTGGCAATGCAGATTCTGTCAGGCCTCACCTGCGGCCTGCTGTAGCCTGCAATAGCATATGTACAGCCGGCCCTTATTCTGGAATATATTCCAGAATAAATGGCCCTTCCTGACTAGTGGATAAAAATCCGCACTTACCGTATATAAAAATTCATAGCTTACCTGGCTGCAAAGTGACAACTTGTTGTCCCCGCTCCAAACAGAGGTCTGCAGTTCCCACCTGGGCAGCTGCCATACTTCTGTGGCGCGTGTGGTGAGGCGCACGTATCACATGGGATCAGGCAGCCAAGGGGCTGTTTCTCGATGTCCTATTAGGACATCAGGAATCTTTTAATTTACCTGATACTGCGGATCATTCCACAGCAAGTAAATCTGTAATAGCAGTGGCATAATGCACCACTGTTACAAAGTACTTGGTGCCAGGTGTGACGCCTACACTCTGACTGCGCATCAGAATGCACAGTATTACTCAGTCTGGACTAGGGATGTGCATGAATGTTCTAAACATTTGAAATTCGATTTTGAACATTTGAATTCAAATAGAATGTCTACACGTTTGAATTTGAACATTTGAATGAATTTTGAATGTTCCTAAACATTGGTTTGAATGATTCAAAACATTCAAATGTACAGATTTGCACGAATCTGCACAAATCTCATATGTATCTGTACCCATTTTCACTTATAGTACGGGATGAAAATGGAATGCATATGGGGATAAAATGGGATGCATACAAAATGTGTACAGGTACGTATAACACATATGAATGTTGTCAACATTCATATCTTCAAATACGAATGTTGTCGACATTAGTATCTTCAGATTTGAATCTTTCAAACTGAATGTTTGGATATTCGAATCGACTTGAATTCAAATGCAAGAGAGGCATTGTGTGACCCTTATGTGTGTGGCCTGCTCTAATCCACCTTTTCTAGCCCAGAATGTTCAGGAGAGGGGAGAGGGTCAGACTGATATGTGAACAATCCCACCCACAGCCTTACAGTCATTGGACAATCTTCAATTTTGTTTTATCTGTCTGGTGTCCCTCTCTTGTTAGAAACAGAAGAGTGCAGATTGCCTCTGCTCTCCTAACTCTTGTGTACTTGTAACAACTGTGTAGATCAGGTATTATAGCCAATATAATGTGGGCCTAGAGAATGTATGTACTGTATTTATTTTCAGTGTGCCCGACCCTGCAGGATGTTAGTAGCATACACACATAAATTCTCTCCAGCACTTGTGATCTGGAGGTGATGAGAACGCATGACGTATCATTATGATGCTCAAACTAACCACATTTAGTAGGCTGAAAATATCTTTTTTAAAATTGAAAAGACAAGTCTTGTAATCCACTGTGACACATACACCTTGAGTTTATTTTATTGGTAGGATTTTACAAGGGCTATTATCTCCTGGTTAACATAATCCCTATACTTCCCTCAGAGCAATCTGAACCCACATGACGGTGAGTTAGCAGCCTTGCACAGCTGGCAATACTGGGTTGCGTGACCACAAATGCAAGTTTATATTGGAGGCTTTTAAAGTAGAGCCTTTCACATCTCCTGAGATGTGATCTGGTACATTATCTGAGCAGAACTGAACAGGCCGGGGCTTGGAATCAGGAAGGAGACCTAAATTTTGGATAATTTGATTCAAGGTTTCAGCAACCTCTGTAAACAGAGGGAATCCACCTCCCTGCTGTGTTTGATCTCCATCCTTGCCTGATAAATTATTAGGAATGATATCTACTTTTCCCCCCCTGCTACAACCACATTCTCAGTCCAAGTATTTTAGCACCTGAACTCAAGTGAGGATAATAAATGTCAAAGAAATATTTATAGCTGGGTATATGGAAAGTTTCCAGTTCACTCTACTGTAATAACATGCATCCATCTGCTAACAGCATTAAACTACCTTCTAAAAAACAAATAGGATCCAAAATTAGGAGGCTGTTGTGTATGAAATAACAGTTGCATCTGTTTAATATAAATCTGATAATTAAATTAGGTGCGAATTACCTAGCAATAGTCCTTGCAAAGTGTTTTTGGACTTTACCACACAGGATAATTCAGTCTGATCACATGTTCTAGGATGAAACTCTTAAACTATTCCCTTTGGCAAACTCTCTGATTCAAGAAGATTAGTCCAACAGAAAGTGCTTTTCAGGCCCAGCAGCTTGGGATGCAGTCCTGTACTTTAAATGCACCAAATGGAAGGTCTTTAGGGCACCGTGTGAGCTCCTTCATGGGGATGTATCTACAGATGTGCTCCCTTCAGTAAAGATTCATCTGCACTACTTGTTGGAGTCTCCAAGTCAAACCTGGTACCATGGGACAGATGCAGCAGAAAGTTTGGAAGCCCGGGTTTCAAATACTTGAATTGGTTAATGATGTTCCAGTAATTTGGGTGGTCTGAACGATGCTTCTTGTCATGCCACTGCCTGTCTCTCAAGTCACACAGCACAAACTATACCTAGGGTATTTTAACAAAATTTCATGGTGCTACCTGCTCCATTAGTGCCATGCTGACAAACATCTAAAAATGGCACAAGGACTGCAGAAGAACAGGAGGAAAGACAGTACAAGAATCACCATCATCACCCTACACAACTGCAGGAAAGAGTTGTGAAAGAATTAGGCAAACTGGAACAAGTTCAGAAAAGATAATGAAGATCATCAGGAAACAAAGAAAAAGAGACTGTGTCACTGTCTCCATTATGCAGCAAGTAAGGACAGACAGTAGCCAGATATCCTGCTAGGAAGCAATAATGTGGAATAGTGCCTTCCCTGGCATTATTGCTTCTTAGCTAGTCAGCACTGGCCATAAGATGCTGTCTTTGCATGTTTTTGTGACAGGCTGGCACCAAATATGTGGAAGCACTAAGGATGTGTTCAAATGAAGGACATGCAAAAATGGATGCACAATGTTCTGTAATTGGTTTTTTTTAAAAAAAACCTTCTAACAGCCCTGTGTTAGAGATGCTTTGATCAGGTTTCCTGAATGGCATGGAAAATGGGGTGGTGGTGGACTCCATGGTCTAAGGGGCCTCTTTGGATTATATGACTGTCCTGCCTCTTCCCCACAACACAGAATGCAAATGAAGTCCATGTCATCACAGCGAAAGATACCCTACACTTGACATTGTCGGGTTTTTCCATATCTACTTGTTTGGGTCAGCAAGGCATCCGGGGATGCTGTGGTTTCATTATTGACCTTAGGGATGTTCATGAGTATTTGTATCATTCAAGATTTGTACAAATTTGTACAAATTCAAACATTTGAATTTGAATCCAATGTTGGTACATTCAAAGATTGACATACTACATTTGTACAAAACTTTGTTACATTTGGGAACCTGAGGAGGTGTGAAAGTGGCTGCCCCAGTCACATCTGCAATGGATCCAGAGTGGATTTGAAGTGGATTCAGGGTGGATTTGACATGTTCAGAGCAGATACATAGGGGGTGCATAGGGGATTTGTAGGAGATATGTAGGGGATTCATAGGGGATATGTAGGCAATTTGTAGAGGGGATTTGAATCAAATCTGTATTGAACATTTGTATCAGATTGGAATCCTACCACATTTGAAGGGGATCTATTCAAATGAACACAAGTTCGTGAACAGCCCTAATTCACACCTTCAGCTGTTTAATCTCTCAATAAACAGGTTTTACTCCCACCCGGGTAGCTATTTTAATTCACAGACATGTGTTTTTCCAGAATCAAGATTACTTCTTCATTGAGACTGAGGCTCAGGAGAACTAACTTTATCTATGGCCAGATCTGTACCATGCACTCAGGCAAACAATGGTGCTTTACCTACAAGGTTGGGTTGAGTATGTGCATGTCTGACCCATGTGTGCCTGGGTGCCTCACAATGAACAGGCCATTCAACAATTTGTGTAAAAGCAGTCAAATGGGCATCAGGGATGTGCCTGAATTGCTCTTTGATTGAGCAGAAAAGTGGGCTATAGGCCTCAGACTTCAAGGATTCTCCCTAACATTGATTTTCTGAGCACCAAGGCAAATGTACAGGTAATATTCACTGGAACAGAATGCCTCCTGAGAGGATAATACGGTCAGACAGCAGTGGCACTATTGTGTGGCTGCTGCACGTAGCACCACACCAGGAAAAAAACACAGGTTGTGATCAAGCACAGCAAAAAAGCACCTCTGAGGCAGCTTATAGGATTCGATATGGGATTGTTCTCACACAAGTCTGCCCCTCCCCCTCTCCTGAACATTCCATGCTAGAAAAGGTGGATTAGAGAAGGGTTGGGAACATGAGGGTCACATTCTGTCTCTTGGAGGTACCTCCTTTTGTTATGTCTGAACACTGGACAGCCCACATTGTGCTGGCTAGTGGCAGGTCTCAGCAACCTGTGGGGACACCATCTTTATTTCACTGTGGTAGGGTGAGGTCTGTGTAATGAGTAAGGTCTTGGTGTCAGTTGGCATGTCTTTTTCTTCTTAAAACAGCATTAAAATATTATAGTATAAACAGCAGTAAGATACTGGAGCTTTTATTCAGGCTTCTAGCCAAGGAGCACAGAGAAGATCTCCTTTAGGACAGCATGAGACATAAAAAGATAACTAGGCCAGTTTGGTCTAGTGGTTA
>MTQE01002560.1:11362304-11377728 GCA_014337955.1 Aspidoscelis marmoratus | reverse complement strand
CCAAATTATTCAGAGTTTAATTCCCCCCCACATTTGCTTACAGCTTATTATTGGAGCAGTCTGTTTGGTATCAATATTATAAAAAATAATTAATAACCACCCCCATGGGCAGGGGTCAAGAGACAACCCTGCAAGTTGCAGTTTCCACAGAGCTAGCATAGTTTTCCTCAATACTCACATGCAGTACGGAAATGAAGTATAGTTGGTATGCTGTGTTTAAACTCCATGATATTGGCATTAATTGAAAAACTGCCTCAGGGCTGGCAGAAGAGCTGAAGTTTAAATCTAGCAACTGAAGGGATAACTAAGTCTAAATGAAAAGACTTCAGCAGAAAGATTCACTTTGGAAAAGGAGTCTCTCATTGCCTTTAAAAGTTTCATAAAATGTCTGTTTACAGGAAACTGATGAGTAGAGCAGATCTGTTGAGGACACCACAGGGCTTTTAAATGCTCTGTTAATAAGGCAGAAGGGAATTTATCCAAGCTGACATGCCCAAATGTTAATAGTTAGGAAATGTGTTAAGGAGAAAAGTTTAGCTGTCTAGGGATGCAGCAGTTGTGGTATACTCTGGTGCACATAATATTTAAAAAAATTAAAATGAGGGTAAAGCAGGTCTCCGGTCCACAAAGTTGGTACACATCTTGTCCTCATTGGGGTTGTGATGCCATGGAAGGACACATGCAAAATATGGGGGTGCTCTTGGACTCTGCACTGACTCTTGGAGGCCATGGCCAAGGGTGCCTATTCCCAACTGTGGCTGGTTCAACAGCTAAAGGCTCTTCTGAGCAGAGATGACTGGGGCACAGTTCTCCATGATCCTCAAGGGCAGCCCCATGTAGACTAGACTAATGTAATGCACTCTACATGGGACTGCCCATGAGGAGGGTTTGGAAGCTGCAGCTGGTGCAGAATGCAGCTGCTACACTGCTGACCAGGACATCAGGGGCATTCTCACAGGATGGGAAAGGTGTGCGCTCAAACTTGCCCATGCCCATGCAATCGAACACTCATCTGTGTTCAATCGCTAGGCTGCTTCTTTTCTGGGTGCCGCCATCTTCAGCGCTGTGCCCTTCACGACTGCATGTGTGTCGGCACTGTCACTATGATGACGTTGATGTTCTGCACCATCGCGGTTGCATCAGTGGGTCATCAGAGCAGCTAGTGCATTTGTGCAGCAGCTATGATGGCTTTTCCAGCAGGCAGAGTTATGAATGCTTGTCAGCTGGACACAACAGGGAATTTCCCAGTCGTACATGGAAGCATGTGGAGCACAACTTTGTGCTCCACTGCTACTGCATGATAAGTGCACCTTCCCAGATGTTCGCTACTTACGCACTAAGAGGCCAAGTGCAAACTGGCCCCTGGTCAGACACATCACAGTGGTCTTAAAATAGTTACACTGGCTGCTGATTTGCTGCTGAGCCCAATTCAAGGTAGTAATCTTAACGTAAAAGGCCCTAAATGGCTTGGGCCCCAGGCATCTAAAGGAACACCAGTTTAGTCTTGTGGCTAGAGTGCCAGACTCATATCTCATTTTATTCTGTTTTCCTCCATGAAGCCAGCTGGGTGACCTTGGGCTAGTCACAGCTCTCTTTCTGAGTTCTCATAGCCCCATCTACCTCACAGAGTGTCTTTTGTGGGGAGAACAGAAAGCTTTGTCAGCCACTTTGAGTCCCCTTGAATGGGTGAGAAATGCAGGGTATAAAAGCCCGTGCCCTAAGATTTGTAGTGGAGGCCCTCCTGGGTGAACCATCATCCTCAGTAGCAAAACAGCACCCGGAATAGGGCCTTCTCAGTGATGGCTCCTGGACTATGGAATAATCTCTTCCTTAAGACACCTTTTTGCCATGCCCTTTGGCTAAATAGGGATACAGCTTTACCCCCCTACTTTCAGACACTGCTATTGTTTTAATATGTTCATTTTTATATTTGGTTTTATTGTTGGTACCCACCCTGAGACCTTTAGGTATAGAGTGGGATAAAAAAATCTAAACAAACAAACAGAACCCAAGTTTTCAGCCAGTCAAATCTTGTTTTCTTCACAGTTTCCTTTTGACTGCATTATCCACATTAAGCTTGTTCAAATTTTTTGTTCTCATGAGTGCAAATTTTCGACAGTCTGCCATGCAACATTGTGTGGACTGCATTCTCCATCGCACTACCTCCTCATATACTTTTCAGTTCCCATCCACTCAACATGACCTCCCTCAGGTTGTCAGCCCACACTTCTTAATGTAAGTTGGATTTTCCTGTTCCGGAAAAAAAACAGCAATCCGATGAGTAAAAAATAATCATTTATCAGCTACAACAAACAGCCTTTTGTCTTCCTCTGGATATATGGAACAAATACTTGTACCCCTCCGGAGCCTCTTATGTCTTTGCTCCTTCTCAGCCAACACCCACAAACGGTCACTTCCAAACTCAGATGGTGCTACTCGCCTGCAGTATACATACATACTTTGGAAGAGATCTGAAGACTGCTAAATTCACTAGGCAAGTTAGCAGGAAAGCTTTCCCACAGAGGAAACCTCATATAAACCCTCACAGGTCTAATTCTCCTCACAGCTCAGAGAGCAGCACTCAATTTGAGCTTGTTCCCTGTGAGCTTTCCCAAGCGGTGAGTGAGGAAGTCACCCAGCTCTGAGCTTTTCCCGCCCACATTTGCTAAGAAGGAAGAACAGGAGGAGAACAGAGGGAAGAAAAATTGCTCTCCAAGTTACTGGTGTACCCATCTCATATATATGCAACAGTGGAGACTTGAAGTTTTAGCAGGCAGCTCACAAGAGCCAAAACATTAAGTAATTTCCCAGGGGAGGGATAAAAATGAATTCTGAAATCCAGAGTTCTGGCAAGAAGTTGAGGAGCAAAGAAAAATGGGAGGGGGGAGGGACAGAACTGGCAGGAAAGTGTGGAAGTGGGCTGAGGTAACACCAGGCAAATAGCAGGGGTAGGAGTGGATGGACAAAGTGTCATGAAGAAAGAGAGCAAAGCAAGACCCTTACGTGGGCAACCACATATTTCAAATTAATTATTTATGGAATGAGAAAATATCAGAAGGGAAACACATGGTTTGTAGTTTCACTGCTGCTTTGCTTAGCGGCTCACCCATTTACTGAGTAGGCAAAATAAATAAAATCATGGAAACAAAGGCCATCTCCATCTGTGTTTGGCAAGCTATGAGCATGAAGAGAAGGTAGTGCTGGTGGCTATGGTAAGTAATTACCTTATGAAGTTTTTGTGAAAGAAAAGTAACATAAGAGAAAAGTGTGGCCAGCATGTGGAATTCCATGAAGAATGACTATAATGAACAGAAGATCAAATAAAGATCAATGGAACCACCAAATTTAACAACAACCGCATACCAAACAACAGGATTTAGAAGAAAAATGATGTGAGCAATCCAATATATATACATATACATCATATACATATACATAGTAACACCTAGAACTACCTGGCATAGTCCTACCACAGGGACAGATACTCAAAAACATGTAGATACCCATGAAGTTCCTCAGTATTTTAGGATTCAAATAATTTGATTATTTTTAAGGCATTTTCTGTACTGAGCCTTGTTCCAGATTTTGGGGGCTGAGGGAGATTGCATCAGCATGCACTTGGTGGGTCCCTATTCTGGGACTTAATCTGTCATAAGGCTCAATGCAGAAAAGCTCTAAGAATCATATCATTTTGAAAGCTAGTTTTATTCAGGCTGAGCAATTTTAGATAGCTAAAATCTAATGCTAACAAGAAAGAATTTATGATTTCTACTCATATGTGTGAGTTCCGTATTTTATACTGATCTTGATTCGAATAATCTTCACAGGAAAATTCTATTCTGTCTAGCAAAGTATATAAATTAATATTATCATGTGCTTCCAATATCCTGAGGATATATGTAGCTTCTTAGCAACTGAAGCACACCGATTTCTGGCTCTTATATTGTCAATAAATTTTATCATAGGTGACTTTCCTATATTTTCCTATATTTTGATTAGCACTGCTTCTGTAGTGAGTGGATTTTCTATCAATTTCTCACCCTTATTTGGGTGGTCATGTGGCATGTTTGGGAATCTATATCTCCAATTAGGTTAATGGCTCAGTGAACACCAGAATAAGTAGTTTGCAAAGATATGAACTGAAATTCCAATATTCCAAGAATAAAACTTTTAAAATGTTGCAATTAAAATATTGAAGTTAAAAACATAGGGTTAAAAAAGAGATAAAACAAGTTAAAAGACCGCATACCCAACCTAAAGCTTCACAACAAATGGAGAGATGTTTAAAAATCAAAGATGAAGGTAACCAGGTGCCAAAAAGTGTATAATTTTGATGCCTAGCATATCTCACAGGGGCCACCACAAAAAAGGGCCATCTTAAGTTTATATGGGAGATGAATTTTTAATGACGTTTTCTTATGAAAGCATAGTTCAAAGAAACATGCATATGAATGAGAAATAAAACAAAATTGGACTGAATTGGAGAAAGCTGCTAGCCAAAGTGATTATACCAGTCAAGGTTGTATACAAAAATGCATGCATGATTACAACTAAATATTTGCAAGTGGGGAGAACCCAACTTTACAACTGCAAGAAATTCATGAAAAATTAATTCGAATCCATTTGTCCATTCCTAGGTGATTCTCTGCTTCCAAAACTGTAGCTCCAGGTCTCTGTATTCAGTGTATAAGGTGTTGGGTCACTGCCTTCTGATGCAGAGTGGTTGGCCGGTAGCCGGTGGAGAGGCATAGCAAAAGGTGTTCACATAGGTTTGCCGCTTTCCTTTGGCCTTCATAATCAATAATGGGGATGAGGGCTCAATCAGAGGCACATGTGGGCACCACCTATCCTTGTCTGTAAAATGTGATCCAACATGGAAGTTCTTACTTCATTGCTACACCCTTCTGCTGCACTGCTGGTCACTACAGCCTGCACATATCTGCTGAGTACATGGAGTCCCCAGTCATACTCCTTAAAGGATCTTTAGCAACCTCAGAAGAATACTGTTACCCCTGTACTGGAGCAGGGCATATAAAGAAAAATGCTTTATTTCAAAATCAATAAAACAAGGAAATAATACCATTGTATCACATCTGCTTTTCTCCATTGGCATTATGCTTCTGTTTTGTGGGAGGGTTCCATTTATATTGCTACCCTACCTCTCTTAAGTCCTACTTCAGAATTCCCTGTAATATGGGCATCCAGTAGCATGCAGGAGAGAGTTAAAACATTCCTCTGGAATTAAGGAGTGATATGACTGTGGGGCTGAAATGTAGGCTTGATGATTGATGGGTTCATATGGGGCGACCTTCGCATTAGCAACATGACTCTGGTTGCTAAGTAAACAAAGGCAGATGCATCCAGGCCCAGTGATTTTCAGCAGTGACAGATGGCAAAGGTATTTCTAAGCCACATCCACCATGTGGGTTGGATGAAAACAACTTGGCACCGAGTGGAAAATATTAGATTCGGGTGACAAATAATTAATTGACATTTGCTGAGGTTTCTAAAGGAAGGCTATGCTGCAAATAACCAGCACATATATAATTTCATTTTTGCAAAATTATTTTACTTCTCCCAAACTACTTAATCTCATATTTAAAATACATGGATCACTTTCATTCCTTCTAGTAGCATTTCACGTTCTGGAATTGGATCAGTATATTTTATGGACTCTTCTGACTGGTTGGCAGAATTCTTATGAATCTTGCAACGCCACGGAAGACACACAGATCTTCTAGAATGTCTTAACAGGATAAAAGGATCTGTCTAGATGTGCAAAAAACTTCAGTGATGGAAGAGCAGGATGCTATTGAAAGGAAGAGGGTTTGTGGCTTGAACTCAAAAACTGGTTCACCTGTGTGTAAAGTGAGCAGGAAAACAGAAGTGTAAAAGCAATATGAGAGAAGAAACTAATAGGCTGTGGATACTTGTCTCAGAAGCTGCACTGGGGGCTTTTTGGGTTTTTTTACGGGAAAATAAATCACTCATAAGTGACTAGATGTTGGATACTGGGGGTATTTCTGTACTAGCTGCAGAAACAGGATTACATGGGCGAGATCGGGGCGCGGGGGACCCTTGGCTGACCGGAGCAACGCGCTCCGGTCGCCCAAGGGGTTCCTCGCCCCCAGCCAGCCCGACATCGGCCTCCTGCCACCCCAGAAAGGGGCTACAGGAAGCCGATGCTGGTGGCTCCCCGGCTCCGGCAGCCCCATTGGGGCTGCTGGAGCCGGCAAGGAGCCACGTCCCAGCAGCCGTCGGAGATGACAGACGGGACCCTGGCAGATGGGACAGGGGAACCCCAATTCGGTGGGTCCCGTCTACCGGCCTCGCCACGCCGGCGCGATCGCCGGCCCGGCAAGGCTGGTCATCAGCAATCAGAGGCCAGCTGTGGGGCCGATTTTCGGCCCATCCTGGCCCTGGGGGCATGCCGGCGGCTGTCAGGGAGAGAAGCGTGCGCGAACGCTTCTCTCCCCGAACGCGCCGGGACGCGTCGTACACGTGGGAATGGATGCAGAGCACTTTAAAGTGCTCTGCATCTGGAATGCGCAGAAGACAGCTCCGGACGTGCCAGGACGCAAACCCGGCTGCGGCAATGCAAATGCCGCGTCCCGGACTGTCTTCTGCGCGTTCCAAAACCGCGTGTGCGAAAAGGCCTCTTGAGGAGGCTGTTCCAGCCTCCAGGCACCCCTTAACTTCCCTGAAGTTCCCTAATCATGCACTATGTGTGGAGCACAAAACTAACCTTAACTGTTCCCTGTTCCCTCCCACACCATTTTCCTTTTGTTTCTTGTCTCTTTAGATTGTAAGCCTGAGGGCAGGGACCTGTCTAAGATTAATATACTATTGTAACCCGCCCTGAGGCCTTCGGGTATAGGGCGGGATAGAAATATAAATAAATAAATAAATAAATAAATAAATAAATAAATAAATAAATAAATAAATAAATAAATAAATAAATATTTACCTGGTGCATTCAGTGGTGAGCATCCATACCTTTTATGGGGCTCTGGAGTTGTCTGAAGTGCTGCACAAATGTGCTGGCACTTTGGGTGACCATAGACACAAGTAAACATGTGCAGAGCATCAGTGTCGTCATAGCAACAGCGCTGATGCATGCACAGTCACAGAGGGTGCTGCAAAGAAAATGGCAGCACCCTGAAGAGGACCGGCCCAAGGATCAGTCACAGGTGAGTGACCAATCATGCAGGGCTTAGGCTGTAAGTGACTAGTGTTTGCAAGTGCTCGCAAGTGCTAGTCAGCTTTGGGTGGTTGCTCTTCTTTCCCATCCAGCAGATGGGACCTTGGCGCAGGATAACACAGGTAAGTGTGGAAACCGCCTTAATTGCTCCTGGAAAAGAGGGGGAACTTCCAGCAGTCATCTGTTTTGCTATAAACAGGGGAAATCATTTTATTTATAATTTTATTTTCAGCAAGAGCAAAAAAAAAAAGTCCTATTTTGGCAGTAAAGGGTTCTACAGACAATAAGGGAGGGATTGGGCTTGTGGTAAGCTCCCTAGGACTTGCTCTAATCAGAACCATTGGAACTTCTAAGTGTTCTGTCAGAACAACTGGTTATTCAAACCCTTGTCTGGAGACTTTCTGAATTTTGCTCTGGGCTGGAACAAAAGCATTCCCCACACCTCCCCTGTTGTTAAATGTGATAAGTTTTTAATTGCTTGGGAAGATGACAGAAAATGAAGAGCAAAAGCTAAGCATGAGTTAGACCAAACATTTAAGTCCACTGAATTCCCTGCTGAAGGCTGGGGAGATAGTATGTCAGCGTTTGTATGCGTACAGCTTAGCACTATCTGGGTCAATAAAATTATCACCTTTATGTAAGCGTATTGAGGCAGATCCCTAAATCATAACCACATTGGGAATAACATGGGGGCAGCTGTTACACACAGAGCGCAAAGCAAAAAAAAAAAAAAAAAATCACAATTTTGGGTTTTATTGCCTTGTCAGCTTTCATTCAGTGAACTTTCCTGGAGCCCCAGATGCCTTTCAACAGCTGAACCTTCCAGCTGGGAGACATAAATGCTTATCTCATCTTTCTTTCCTTTCTCTGCCTTTCTCTCCCCCCCCCCCCAACTTTCTTTCTTTTACCTGTTCTTGCTTATATGAAATCACAAATTTCTGTAAATGTTTACATAGGAACACAAATATTCCAGACATGATCAATATACACATATAGTATTCTCCAGTGATGGCTGGTGCCCGTTGGGGTTAGTGGGTTAGAGGACAAGGCAGGTAAATGGAAGCGGTAGCAAAATTCTAAAGAGGCTGAGCCAATGGTAGGTGAGATGTCATATTCTATGCAAACCAACATGAAAACAGATCTTACTCAAGAAAGCAAATTTTACATAAGCGATATCTAGATGAGTACTCTAAAGTGCTTCTTTCCTCTTATTTAGACGAAGCATTTCTTCTCTCTCTTTATTTCTCTCTCTCTTTTTTAAATAGGTTTTCATCCAATAATCTTTCATCCAAATGTAAAGCTGGAGGCCATCAACATCTTGGGCTGTGGTCACACCTTCACTTTAAGCCTTCTTCAGTCCATCTTCAGATTTGACTGCTCACACCTTTTCATTTCTATGCATTTTATTCAAGAAAGTCCAAGTAGATTGTGGAAGGGCCTGAAGACGGTGAAGGTGGACTGAAGAAGGTTTAAAGTTGATGGTGTAACCACAGTCTTGTTGATAACAGCTTAAAGTTTTCAGGCTCTCCCTCACTCAGCAATTTCACATAGATTTTTGTTTACTTGTTGTAGTTATAGTAATACATACTCTTCTTTGTGGTATTCAGTAGAGATGGTGGCAAAACCCACCTCCTGCTTTTTTATACAAATCTTAAGCCTAGTTTTAAAATCAAGGTTTCTTTTTGGAATCCAGTATTTGAAACAAGGGAGCTGGAAACAGGGGAGCTGGAACTGGAAAGTAATGAGTTGCAGACTTGATCCTCACTATTTTCCTGGCAGAAGGTGTTGGCAACCCACTTCTTCTGATCTGTGTCTGCCAGGAATGGTACCAAAGATGACAACAACAACATTTGAATACAAAATATGAATTAGCCAGGCCTAGTCTCCTTGCTGTTAAAGCTTTCCTTCAATGGAAAAGAGAAAGTGTGTGGAATCTGTGTGTGTGTGTGTGTGTGTGTGTGTATCTTGGATCAGCTTTTGCGTCTGGCTGTTCCACTGGCACATGTGTGAAAAGGCCCTCAGACTCTGAGGCAAAAAGGCAAAGCCAGGACCCCAAAGGCATGGTGTTTTGTTGGTCAAGAAGGAAAGTCTGTAGGGATGGTGCCCAGTGTTATGGAGTGAAGGGGTGACACTTGACAGGCGAGGAAGGAAAGACTGGTAGCGCAGCAGTGGGTGTTTCCCAAATTAAAAACGGTGTGAGGAATATTTATGGATGAAATAAAAGAGATGAGACCCATTGGACTGAGAACTGATTAACGCAAGGAGAGGGCTTTCACCTTTTATTAAAGCCGATGGTTCAATCCATGCCCCTTTTGTATTTAAGTATGTCAGTGCCGCAGTAGCCAGAAAGTAACAAATGGATCAGTCACGTGAAGAAAAATTTCCCCTCCTCCAGTTCTCAGGACTAGAAAAAAGAGAACACAAATGTTTCATTCATGGAGCAGTGAAGTAGCATATCAAAAGTCTTGTCTATTGTATTGACTATCCAAATGAGGATTATCTTTGGTGTACCTTCTCCATTTATTCAGCTTCTAGGCACTGTAACTGCTTTGTTTAAATGATGTTGCCATCATTATCAGGATTGATTTGTGTGCCTACTTACTCGCATTGTGTATTTTATTTCTGTCATACGATGACAGCTTTGTATGCACAGTTATTCATGATCACTATCTCACTGGACTGTGGAACAGTTTTGGGTGGGACAATAACCTCTCTTGATTCTTAGCCATGGTGGTCACTGGCTACTGTAACAAAGGATCATGGGAGCTGCAGTCCAAAGGAAAAAACTGCTTTGTGCAAATAAGGACTTAAAGCAGATGTCAGCTTTCTGTTTCATGGTCCTGTATGATATATTAATTTTTTTATTTTATTTTCCCTTGTTGAAATGTTGGCAATGGGTATTTTTCAGAGCTGTCTTCAGGGCCATTCATCATTGGTCATCCACCCAAACCTATATCTATTTTCTTTTTTGTCATGGTGCTTCTGACTTTCCTCATATTGCCACCCTTTACCTTCTTCAAGCATGCAAGCTTGGACAGAAACAACCTGTGTTCCCAGACTGGCAAATCCTACAAACTGAGCCAAGAATAAAAAGCAAACATAAGCAGGTGGTAGCACATTTGAAGGGAAAAAGGAAGCCTACAGAAAGGAGCAGCCAATGAGGCCCCATCACTTAGGAGCCTCCAAAATCGAGAGCAGGGCCTGGACTCAGATTTCATTTCCACACTACTAGGGGTGTGAACAAATGAAATTTTTGACGTGCAATTTGAATTGAATATTCGAATGTCCAAATCTGTATGAATAGAGAAAAAAACAAATGTATTAAAATTCAAACCAATTCAAATACATTCATATCTATTTGTATGAATATTGATGATATGAATGTACACATCCGTACATATTTTGCTTTTACCCATACACATCCTGTTTTCAATGCGTATGTATACGAGTAAGATGGCTACAGGTTCGTATGTAATGCATACGTTTCCGTACACATATAAATGTCTGAATAATTTGTACTAATAGTTCAAAGTATTCGTATTCGTTTGAATAATAAAAATGAATGTCGGGACATTTGATTCGAATTCAAATGTCCAATTTCTGCCAAATTCAATTGAATAATTAATATCTTGAATATTCTTGCACATCCTTACACACTACCCCTCTCCCCCAGTAACCTGGGACAGAGCAGGGCATTATGTTCTGGAACAACTGACACATCTCACACTGGGACAGTTTCCTACTGAAGGGGGACAAGGTCATTCACATTTTGGTGAACTGTTCTGCTCCAGCCCTGGCTGCTGCCTCTGGAGAGCCCTCAGAGATAGCACTGAGGGTCGAAAGGCCAAAGACTTTCATTCCCAGCCCTCAAAGCTTCCAGGTGGCCTATTTTCAGGCCCGACCCTCTTCTGGCTGTGCTTCCTTGAGCTACTGAAAATGCCCGCTCATGGTATATGAGACCTCACCGTTATCATATACAACTAAATCAGTGTTGCCCTAGCCTGGTCCACACTTCATCCAATGTGAATGAAGCATGATTGGGTTCTGCTGAGGTCCACATGAGCATGCAGAAGGCAAGCCTTTATTCCAGGACATATCCAGAAATAAAGTGCAATTAAGAAGGGGCCTTTGTGAAACATCCATACCAAAACTGAATGACAGAATTTATCTTTCTAATTTCCTGCAGGAAGACTTGAGGAAAAAGAACTCCTTCAGACCAGCGTTGCTTCTGAATTCTAAAAATACCCTCTTCCTCCTGATATATATTTTAGCACCACTAATCCAGTTGTTGCAGTTCCTCCCAAAGAGTGTTAACAGCATAGCTTACAAAGTGTCATCTTTTAGCAACAGAACAAGAACTGGCTGCTTCCCACTTCAGCCCTGTCTGCATCTCTCTCTCTCCTGGTGTTGGACACAATTTATGCATAAACTGTAGAAGGACACTTAGACAAAAAGCTCTCCAAGCACACAAGAAATATTTCCAACCATGGTGAAAAATATCTGGCCCTGAGGTTCAAACAGTGCCTTATGTCCCCAGAACAGTACTTGGTTTTATTACTGAATGGCCAGCCTTGAGTAATAGCTCAAGGGAATGAGCTCAAAGCTTGTCTCACACTAACATATGAAGGGGTGCAGCAGCAGCAGCAACTAGAGTATTCCTGAAGGAGGGAACTGAATGGATCCCAGGAGGACATAGAATGGGTGGTATAACAGGGACCAGAGCAGGAAAATGCTTAGGATTTGCAGATGGTGTGGCTGCTATACTGCAACAACTTGGGATGCAGAAAAATTATAACTTGGCCTATAACTCTCATAGGTTTTTGTTATCTTCTCTCTAGAAAAATGTCCTTTCTGCACTTAATCCTAATTTAGGAGCTCTGAAGAAACTTGGCTGCATGGGATAGGCGTAGATCCAGATCTGAACTGTGCTAAGAATTTACTAATCCAAATTAGTGTGTAGACCAGATAAATATGGTCTTCATCTGTGCTAGCACCCTCTGTTCCATATTAAGGAAGGGGCATACACACACAGAATGAATCTAGGAAGAATGTGGGAGCAGGTATTAAGTGACATGCACAGTTGCAATGCAGCTGCAAAGATGCCTTGGCAACACCTCTGCAACAGCCACCACATTGATGGCAAAGTTGTCTTCTTAGTACTTGAGAAGACACATTGTATTTTTGGAAAAGGTATCTTTGCATTGCCTTTGAAAGCACTTCACACACACCCCACTACCCAGATGCAACATTTGATTGATAGGGATGTGACCAATTGCATCTAGTGGTGGAAGTGCTGTGGGCCAATTGCATTGCAGTGTGGCCAGCTTGTGTGGTGGGACAGGGCTTAGACATCTGTGTTGCATTTCTCTTTAGCACACATTTGCTCTTCTAAAGCCCACTCAATGCAGATGTCTCTGCCGGTGGCTGATCTTTGATCTACCTAATCTAGATTTACTAATATGCATTAACTGAAGTAAGTGCAGAAAGGCCCTTTGGTTCATGTAGAGCATGCTAACAAGTCTCCAGAAAAAAAATACTAATAGTGCATTTGGCTCAATACAAACACACACAAATTTTATGTCTGTGGCTTATTTCAAAAGCTTTGGCTCCATAGTCCAAGACCATGAAATAATTTTTCTAGCATGTAAGACTTTGGCAGACATTGCATTCCCAGCTTCACACAGCTACTGGAGGTATAGAATCCTTCCAAAATTGAGGGCTCTAGGAAGTGGGGGGGGGGCAGCAGCTGGGGAGCTGCTTCGATACACAAGTTATTACAATAGATAAAACCCAGGCATCCACTGGTCAGGATCCTGGAGATCAACTAGGTGTTCATGGCTGACCCGAATTAGGCTAGAAAACAAGGCAAGGAAATGAAGAATCTTGAGGTGGGAGTCAGCTGGAAAAAGAGAGTGTTTAATCTGTGCCAGGGGTTTTTATACAGTCAAAGAAATGGGGGTGGGGGAAATGACGCTGATGTAACAACTGGGGAGGTGATTGGTTGAAAGTTGGTGCTTTGTAGGTCAGAGGTCCTGGTGATGTCATATCCTCTGGTCAGCAGAAAGAGAAGGGCACTTGTTTGTTTTTCTCTCCACATGGCTGAGACCCTCCTAAGGGCAGCTGCACGGAATGGGAAAAATTCAGCACCCTGGTGGTGCCAAGATTGTATTACAAGTCTATGGAAAGGAAAATCTCTGGCTCCTTTTTACTCTCGAGGCTTGCCTTTAACCAGTGAAGGAGCTATATGGAAAGGGGCTGAAAAGCCGGGGTGGGTGGGGGGAGGCTAAGCAGCCTAGTGATTACTACACTGGTCAACTAAGGGTCACAAAATGAAGATTTGTTCTTCCCTAATACCCTTTTAGTCACCCTGCTTTCAGTCTACTTAAAGCAGACAGTGTCTGGCAAACACGCTTCATGAGACTTCGCCTGTTACATGTAACATAAGATCAGTCTTGCATTCTACTAAATAAATCAGAAAATGCATACTTTGGCATTCTAGAGAAATATGAGTTACAATAAAAATAGTATCTTAAAAAGTAAAAAAAATTAAAGTATAAATTTTCATAGCCTACATTCTGTTTCATCAGATGTTTGGAGTGTTAATAGCAAACACAAACACACACAAATTTTGCTTTTCTCATCTACTATTCTCCAATGTCCAGCTCTTGTCAAATACTACAGACAATAGAATTTTTGTGTTAAAATTCTATGCTGCATTTACTGCCCAGTGACAGATAATGCTTTTTGGATTAGTTATGACTACAGATATCAGAGAATTCTTTAACTTTTTTGTTTGTTTTATTCTTTCTTATTGTGACCCACCTGAGACCTTTTGGTGAAGGGTGGGCTATAAATAAATAAATAAATAAATAAATAAATAGTTTACAACAATTAGAGATGTGCACAAATTTTCTAAACATTCGAAATTCAATCGAATGCGATTGAATGTGGACATTGAATTTGAATAGAACGTCTACACATTAGAATTTAAACATTCGAACAAATGTTGAATATTCTGAAACATTCATTCGAATGATTTGAAACATTCAAACGTACAGATAGGTGTGTATTACATACATATCTGTATGAATCTCATACATATCTGTACACATTTGTGCTGACAGTATAGGACAAAACCGGGATGCATACGGGATAAAACGGGATGCGTAGGAAATGTGTACAGATATGTATTACATGTACTAAAGTTGTCAACATTCATATCTTCAGATTCGAATCTAACATTCGAACAAATAGACTCAAATGTATTCGATTCGAATTGGATTTTGTGGCATTTGGATTCTAAACATTTGAATCAAATTGAATGTTTGGATATTCTATACAAATTCGAATGCAAAAAAAAAAAAAGTGCACATCCCTAACAATAATGCCTCACAGAAATAGTTAATGAGTTTATTATTTGAAGCTAGGTGTGAGTAAAAGTAGCAGGGAGAAAAACGGGGGAAGCTGTGCAAAGTACAAACACCTTACTAACAGTCAGTGTTTTCTACTGCTTTAACTACCACTAAATAGATGGTTGCTTGTGTCCCTGAGAGTGAGAAACTCCGGTCTGAGACGCTTCAGTGAGCCAGTACAGTACAGCATTTCCAAGAGACATAAAAATTGTGCATGCAATCCTTTTACCTGTTTGCCATAGCTTGAAATGTGGGGCTGTCCTCCTTGCCTATGCAGCTGTGCCAGTGTGCTAAGCTGCAGCCCATTTAAATCAAATCTGACACCCAACACCTTGCTGTTTTCTCAGTCTGCCTACCCCAAATATTTCCTTCCAGTTTTGACAGAATGTGTATTCACAGGGCTGCTCTAGAATAACAAGTTTTCATTTTCAAGAAGGTTGTTCAGGGAGCTTTGTGGTATGGCAACCTGCCAAACGGTGAACATTTAGCAGGGAATGCTCACTATTGGGTTGTTAATTTGACATACAGAACAGAGCGGTTAGACTCTTTCTGAACACTGTAGGCTCCCAGCACTAAATTACACCCAGCGCTTGCCTTCAGGTTTAAGCCATGTGAGTATAAAATCTGTCTGTACAAAGTCTGATCTGTCAAACAGGCATTTATTCTCTTTGACCCAATCAATTTCCACTGCTGGTTTTTGTCACCATAATTTGCATATCTAGAAAACAACACAGACTAGTTCATTAAATAGGGAACTAAACAGATGTGGAGATCCATTTTGGTCAGTAGACTAGCTAGCTTTAAGGCCTAG
>MTQE01002560.1:11339716-11355787 GCA_014337955.1 Aspidoscelis marmoratus | reverse complement strand
TCATGGCTCTTCTCAGATTGAGGTGAGGCAGCACTGGCCTTCCTCAAACAGATGAAAATGTAAAGCAGCCAAACAGAGATACTGCATATGAATGAAAAGCTAGGAAATCAGATTGTTTCCATTATCGGTTTTGAAGAAGTGAACTGTGTTCCTTGCAACAAACAGTAATCTTTTCATATAGAGAATGAAAGAAAGAGGAAGCACCAACAATGGACCTGTAAGACAGTGGTGGGGTAGAATAGAAGTCCCTCCCAGACCAGCAGAAAAAAATCTGTAGTTATATAAAAAATTTCAGCTTACCTGGCTGCAAAGTCACAAGGTGTTGTCCCCACTCCAAATGGAGGTCCACAGCTTCCTCCTTGGAAGTTGTGAGATTTCTGTGGCGTATCATGTGGGATCAGGCAGCCAATGGGAGCTGACCTGCAGGCTCAGCTCTCATTGGCTGTTTCTTGCCACCCTTTTAGGACGGTGGGAAACTTCAAATTTACCCATAGCTGGTAAATAGAGATGTGCATGAATATTTGTAACATATGTTATTCGTACAAATTTGTATGAAATCTTCCACTTGTTCAAGAATCAAATGTTACAACATTTGTGCATTAACATTTATATGAATACGAATGTTTCAGAACATTCGTACAAATAGTTCAGAGATTCATTAACCTGGGGATGTGTATCTGTCTATGATTGATATAATATTGTAACCCGCCCTGAGACCTTTGGGTATAGAGTAGGATAGAAATATAAATAAATGAATGAATGAATGAATGAATGAATGAATGAATGAATGAATGAATGAATGAATGAATTAAATAAATAAATAAATAAATAAATAAATAAATAAATAAATAAATAAATAAATAAATAAATAAATGTGCTTGTATCGGATATGCATCAGATATATAACCATTCATATACGATACATATTCATTCATATCGGATATTCATACGAGTTCGTACAAATACATTTGTTTTTTTCCATTATTTTTTATTTTAACACAACTTTAAAACTTCATATTTCCATTTGTATACATATAAACATTACTTCTTACAGTTGTTTATTATTGGTGACTTCCTCCATTCTTCAGAATCCTCCCTTAGTGTCTCTCCAGTGATTGCATTGAATAGAATCCTGCCACCTTTGAAGGAGATCTGAGGCCTTTTCACACACGTGGTTTTGGAACGCGTGGAAGACAGCCCGGGACGCGGCATTCGCATTGCCATGACCGGGTTTGCATCCCGGCACGTCCCGGGCTGTCTTCCGCGCGTTCCAGATACGAAGCGTCCCGCGCATACGAAGCGTCCCGGCGCATTCGGGGAGAGAAGCGTTCGCGCACGCTTCTCTCCCTGACAGCCACAGGCACGCCTCCCCCGTCAGCATGGGCCGAAAATCGGCCCAGCAGCTGATGGCGGTTGGGCTGATCACCTTCCTTGCCGGGCTATGTAAGTGATCACACAGCCGTGGCGAGGCTGGCTGACAGCAAGGGGACCCACGATTCAAATCGTAGGACCCCTTGCCATCTGCCAGCCTCGCCGGCGCTGCGTGATCACTCCCACAGCCCGGCAAGGAAGGTGATCGCCCTCCACAGGGGGGAGCTAGGCCCTTCCCGGCCCCGGCGGCCCCATTGCGGCTGCCAGACTCGGGGACCTGGGAGCATCGGCTTCCTGTAGCCCCTTTCCGGGGTGGCAGGAGGCCGATGCCGGGCTGGCTGGGGGCGAGGAACCCCTTGGGCGACCGGAGCACGTCAATCCAGTCACCCAAGGGTCCCCCCGCCCCCATTGCAACCGTCTGTGGGGCGTGGGCGCCCCGCAGATCAGTCCCCCACCCCCCCCACTCCCCAAAGCCCCCACCCCCACCCACGATCGTGCCCATCTTCGGGGTGTAGGCACCTACACCGAGGCGCCTACACTACGAAGATGATTCTCCCCCCCCGGGCCCCAGGACGACGCGCGTGCGCGACACAGGACCTACCTGCTCACTGTCCGGCCTTGGAATGAGGCGAGGATGCCAGGAGCGTGCACCACGTGGCTCGGGGAGGCGCCTACACCCCAAAGATGGGCGCGATCGGGCTCGGAGGCTGGGTGGGGTGGGGGCTTCGGGGAGTGGGGGGTGGGGAGCTGATCTGCGGGGCTCAGGCGCCTAGATCCAGGTGCCCACGCCCCGCATTTGGGCACGATCCGTGTGGCGGGGAAGCCTTTGGAGATCGGAGCCAGGGGCTCCGATCTCCGAAGGGCTCCTGCCCCATACGGACCTTGCCCCGGGCCCTCCGATGGGCACGCGGGTGCCCGGGCGTCTTCCTGCCAGCTGCACGGGCCCCAATCCGGCCCCGTGCAGCCGGCAAGATGCGGAGCAGCCGCTTGACAGGGCTGCCCGCTCCTTGGGTGCTCGCACCCAATGGGAGGCAGCCTCGCCGGCCGTGTCCCTGCCCCTGGCTGGCCTTTGCCGGCTAAGACACTTCGGAACGCTTTTACCATTCACACACAGGCGCACCGGAATGCGTTTACACGCGTTCAGGCGCTCCTGTGTGTGAATGCTGAAAGTGTCCTGAAGTGTCTTAGGCCACCCGTCCTACACCCGTTCCAAATGGATCGAGTGTAGTGCAAAAAGGCCTCTGTTCAAACAAATATGAATTTTCTAACATTTGATTCAATATGAATCAAATGCCCCAAACCCCATTCGTGCACATCCCTAGTGGTAACTACCTGCATAACATGTTTTTGTAATACTTGGGAGTTTGCAGGAACTAAATGATAGCATACAAGGGAGGACTAAAAATAGTTGCTCCACACAATCACAAGCAAGGTGATAATCACAGCACCCCACGGATTCCATTTCACTGGATACCAGTAATCAAAACACAACAGATGTAAAAACAAATAATTAGGCATAGTGATTGCATTGCCAAATTTAGCCTCACAAACAGACAGTCCCCGTTAAGACAATTTTGTACAGGATGGTTTTGCTCTTTTTCTCTTAATATGCATAGGAGGAGCCCTGCTGGATCAGGCCACAGCCCATCAAGTCCAGCATCCTGTCTCACACAGTAGCCCACCAATTGCTTCTGGGCATCTCAAGCAGAAGTCAAAGACAAAACCTTCACCTGTTCCCAACTCCCTGCTCCCAACTCCTTGTATCTCCAGCCTGGAGGCAGAACCTAGGCATTAGTTCCAGCAGTCATTGATACACCTGTCCCCCAAGAATTTGTCTAGCCTTTTCTTAAATCTATCCAGGCTGATTGCTGCCACCATCTCCTGTTATACAATTTTGTATGACATGGCTTACTCCTACACAGTTGGCAAAATGGGATTTCCTTGGTTTAAGGTGATATAGAAGCCTTTGCAATAGCATGATTTGGCTTCTTTGAGTCTCTCCTGCTGCACAAAATGAACCTGTATTGTCTCCACTGCTAACCTCCATAGTGGTTTATGGGACCAAACCATAAATATGAATGACAACTGTAAGGAGGACTCAGTGAGGATACCAGTCCACCTTTTAAAATTAATTTATACATGTTATTTTATTTTTCAATATATATTTGATTCTCCAAACATATCATTGCTTTAAAAAACATTTACTGCATGCTTCACAAATGAAAAAAAAAATCTTTACATAACATTTAATGGGACACTAGGTCCATGGTCTAAAATTAGCAAGCTGCTCCACTGAGTGTGCAAACCAAGCTTGACAGCTATAGGCTAAAGACCTTAAGTAATCTCAAGGAACCACTCCAATGACAGTGCATCCAACTATTTCTAATATTTACTTAACCTTTGATCTTTGTTGTTTTTCAGGGCAGACCTCTGAAGAATTATCTCCAGCAGCCAGGGCCCTCCATTCCAATCTTCCTGGAGAACAGACTGTACTGGCAAAGTGACTTTTGACTGACCTTTGGAAGTTGCTTGATGCTAATTTTATCATTTTATCCTTATAGCAAATGTGGCAGAGTGACTGGATAAAGAGTAACTGTTGGATTAACGCTATAGGGATTTACCAACTTTTTGCCCTTCGAACTTTCATTGCTTTACTTAAGTCAGACTCTCTTCTTCCAAGGATGTCAGTATGTCAGTCATCATTTGAATAATAATAATAATAATAATAAACATTTGTACAACAACAGGAAAGAGAACAAAATCCATACATTGAAATAAGAAAATATACAGTATAACAAATGAATAATAATTAGGTCAAATCATGACTCCGCCAATGACCAACACATTATTGACTACACAAATACACCTTTAAAAATGTATCAGTCCCTGCTACTCATATACACACCTCTACCCCAAATAAGAATATCAAATAGAATTGTTTTCTACATTATCACTCATCCCTATAGCAATATCTGCAACAGTAGCAAATGACTCAAATGATTTGATTTACTTTCTAATCTCTTCAGATATTTTGCTAATATTTAAACTGGGTTTTCTTCAGGGTTGGCTTAATGAGATGAAGTGTTGTGGTCCAAAAAATGAGAAGGTTCCAGAACAGATCCTCTGAAGGGATTTTCTGATGACTGTCAGTGTATGAGGTCTTGGCTTTCTTGCATGTGAAGAGCTTTGTCCCTCCTCCTGCTGGCTCAGAAAGGCAGGGAGCTGTGTAGGAGTGAAAAAAGATACAATTGGATATCCTGAACATGGCTGTTAGGATGGTTTTTCACCATGGGCAGATGAACAGCTTGATAGATGTTTCTCTGTTCACAGTTGTCATGTTCTCTGTGATTTCCCTCTTTCCTTTCCTTGGTGGTCATAATGTCAGCATCTTAAGCCTCACACCCTTCCTTCCACAGGGATTTGGAGGAAGAGTTAGGAGTTAATGTGATAAAATAGAATTGGTTGATGCCATAAATCAGATGGATTTTAGCATCTGATGACAAACCTAATTCCTGTCAGAAAAGAGCTGAACCAACCCCCTCCCAAGCTGTCATCGAAGCCGGGCCATAAAAATCACAGCTGTCACCAAAACATGCCTGGCCTCTGTGGAACATGCCATCCCGGGGACTCTTCTGCTATGCTCATGGCCAAATTCCCAGCCCACAGGCACATTCCACTTGACATTTTGTCACATCTCTTGCTGGTGCATCTGTTCCAGGGTCTTTACTCTTCCTAAATCACTTTATCCCCTTTTTACTAGGAAAAAAATAACGATGCAAAAGATGAGAGCTGAACCGGGAACATGAGATAAGCTTTATGAGACTACTGTAATTCTACAAAACCTTAAAAATCTAGACCACCCTTTCTGTAGTACCTTGCTGCAGCTAAAAAACACAACATCACACCTTGATTTACAGGAAACCTATTGTGCTGTGACTTGTACAATATTCTGTATTCACCAAAGGCATATTTTTGCAGGAATAATTATTCTGCTCTTTTAAGTTATAAGGTGGAAAGGGGGGGGGGCTACCAGGATGGAGGACAAATGACAGTCTCTTCCCTGCCATGCACCAGTGTGGATTTCATACGAAGTCTGAGACACAATGTGGGGTAGAGGGAGGAGTTTCATTTTCTGCCCACTCCCACTGGCCACCCCAGTAGAAATTAGATAGCAAGTGCTATATAAACCTTTCTTTCAGCTTAGTGTAGCAGCTGGAAATAAGTCATCCTTCCCATGTATATTCTAATTATATCTGTCCTCCCGAGAAATGTAACCTTTAAGGTACTGGATAGGACTTTACTGAAGTCTGACCTGAATTCTCTGTTGCGTTTAATGTATAAATCAGCTGGATTTGGTTTTATATAGTATTTTCTTCCTTGTTGAATGAATAAAGAAATCTAAGAATCATTATGTTCTGTGAGTCCCCATTGCTATTTTGAGATTGTACAGATCAGGTGTGAATTCCCACAGCAATATTTCCAGGAAGAGTACTAAAATAATAAGCTGAATAGCATCAACTGAAATTTGCAAAGAAATTTAAATAACAGGACACTGAAAAGGTGTAGACTAATGCTTTCCTTTAAAGAAAAACCAAAGCTTAAAAACCAAAGAAAGACAAAGTTTTGGTTTTTGCATCCAGCTCTGTAACTTTTCAGCTCTATGATCTATTCAGCCAATGGGAACATGTGGAATGAGTCTACCAAGGCAGAGGAAGCCTCCTTTAGATTTCCCAGATTTTTCCTTGATCTCAAGAAAAGCAACAAATGATTTAGGAGGAATCAAAGGAAAGCTTCCAGTCAGAGATTCATCCTCCATTATGCTTGGCGAGCCTTGAGATGGAGCTTACACCAAGGGCTTACCTGTGCAAATCTGGATCTATGGACCTGGATCAGGCAGAGGCTCTCACACTGGCCCATAGCTCACACAAGCTTTGAAGGTGATCCCAAAAGCCGGGAATGGAAGTTCTGGCTTTGGAGCTGTCAAGGGACCCATTTAAGCTGCACAACAAGGCATGCTGCCAAAATGGATCCCCTATGGCCCTGCTATGCCAGTAGAACTCATTTTCAAGATCTACCTGTATTCCAGCCCCAAAGTGGACCAGGAGGTCATTTTGGGCCTCCTGATCCAGAATACACTTTGTATCATTGAGATGGAGTGTGCCATAAGGGATGGGGCCTCTCAAATCTGCAGTACTGCAGTGGCAACAGATCTGCACTGGGCCTTATTCCAGATGGAGCAGGGGCCTGCCATCTACATCTTGGCATTAGACTACAGCAAGCCCCTATTCCAAGATATAATCCTGGAATTAAAGCCCAATGCGGTAACAGTCTAAGTTAAGTAGAGAAAGGCCCTAAGCTGAGAAAAACAAATGAAAAGGAGACTTGGACTTTTTCATTGCTATGCACACATTGTGTTTAGTACACCTTATGTGCACAGTATCTAATCACACAAAAGTTTTCTAGCTTGCCAAGGCCAGAACAGGCAGTTTATCCTATTCCCACCTACTCCCAGCCATTCTATGCTGAGTTAGGTGATTGGTTTATTTTATGAATCAGTTTCCAGGAGATTTTTTAGTTTGTGTCTGCATTACCTTTTGTTGAATTAGTTTAGGTTTTACAGTAATAAGTTGCCTAGTAGAAGTCAGGAAACAGAAGTTATTTTTCTATCCCATAGCCCCTCAATGGAGCATTAACAATTTCCTGACTCCCTCTTTCCCTTTTGCCCCTGACGGCCTGAATACAACTGCTGGGTTATTCTCTCTCTCTCTCTCTCCTCTCTCCCCCTCTCTCAGAAAACAAACAGAAAATATACAATACAAAATAATAATCAAAACATTATAATAAAAATGCATTATAACATCACACATCATTTAAAATATTACAAAATAACATAAAGCAAAGAAAACACATGCAAAATAAAAATAAAAATGAAGCAGCTGAGACCACCTGTAGCTGATAATTAGGAAACATCTAAGCAGGTGTATCTGCACTTGCAGGAGGTGTTTGCACTGTAGAAATGCCTCCCGCCTGCCTAGAAGTTCCCTAAGTATCAACCAGCTGTGGAGCATGAAATCATGCTCCACTAGCTTTCCAGTCTTCCCCCAAAGCTGACCTGTCACACCCAGCCAGTGATCATTCACTCCCATGCTGGACAGGGAAGTCAACAGAGCTGCTGCGCAACTGCGCAAGTGTGCTGGCAGCTCTGTTAACCTCCTAACATGACTGTGACTGTGCAGAGCATCAACAACATCATGGCAATGGTGCTTCCTGAAGGTGAATAGTTCATCGCACTCCTTTCCCATACAGCGGATGGGAAGGGAAGTGCAAAATCGCCCCAAGTCTTGAGAGCTGGTTGATTCACTGCTTCTGTCTTCCCTTCCTACCTAAAGCACTGCTGAAGCCCATGGTGGCAATTGACAGTGTTACCACCTTCACTTCCTCCCTGCCGCTGAAGTGCACATGGTGGTGGTGGTGGTAAAAATGAGGGGGCATACCACCTTCTCACTCCCTTCCCCATGCCTGAATTGCACAGTGGCAGATGCCTTGCTGACTTCACTCTCTCCCCAAATTCAGTGCATGCACAGTGATGGTGAAGGGGCACTGCTGCTGCATTTCCTTCCATCTCTCCAGAGCTGAAGCGTGCCATGGTGGAAGCTGCCACCTTCTTTCCCTCTCTCTGGGTGAAGTGTTAGCAGAGAGTCATCATGCTGCCTTCCCTCTGCAGAGCTTAATCACACAGTGGCAGATGCCACCATTGTCAAGTCTCTAACGGCCGTAAAGGGAGGTTGTGTTGGCATTGACTTCCCTCCGGGTGCAGAGCTGAGGCAATCAGGCATTAAGTGTACTGCTGGTATTAGGATCTCACATCCCTGCATGGATTTAGTGTGATAAAGAAGACAGCATTCCGACTGGCCACTTTTAAAAATTGAAAAGCTTCCTTCACTTCCTGGGAACACTCCCTCCAGCCAATGAAAATCCTGGCCAGCATTCCCACCAAAACAGCAAACTGGACTAACAACGCATAAAATCCACTCTGCACAAAATATGGACTATTGTAGGAATACAATGAGACCTGCACAGTTCACCAATTTTTAATATAAACTCTGCAGACTATTGCTCATTGAATTATAGGTGGAAGTGTGAGCAGTCAGGCTTAAAGGTGAAGATTTAAAGTGAAGGTGTGACCACGGCCCAAAGAAAGTGAAGCAACACCCTTAATAGTATAAATAAGCAGAAATGCTACTGTTGAAAATGGAAAACAATTTTTTTTAAAAAAAAATCCATTTATATTTTTGTTCAATGGCTTCATGTTTTAGAAGCTTTTAACTGATAATTTGCTGGGTTTAAAATTTTGTTGTTGCTGTACTGCATTCTTTTATATAGTCTGTGCTCAGAGATTACTGTTTTTAAAAAGAAGTTATTAATCTTTTAAACAAACAACACATATAAATATGAAGTTTAGCAAACAGCCAGTGCTTCTCAATAGGATTTGGCTGATGGATGTGACATCAATCCATTCATATGAGCTTATTCTAACAGCTGCTGTTTCATGGCTGCTTCAAACAGAGTTAAAATAAGGCAGACTTGGAGCAATATTAAAGGTGATGAAATAAGAGGCAGTTTGGTGCCCTTGGGTAATTTATTGGGACATTCTCTCATGCAGATTCCACTGAAAATAACAATAGCTTCTGAGCCATACTCATCCCCCATTTTTGTAGGATACATGATCCCAGCCAAATGGCCATGTAAGATTACTAAGGCCCTATTCACATTTATCTCCACAGTGAAGGGAGCAAGAAACTGCAGCCAGCCACATTGCTGTGTTTATTGTATTTCATAGGTTTGGGCAAACAGAACTGGCACAAAACTTTCCTGGGTGCTGTTTTGCCCAGGTGGCATGATTGGAAATCATTGTACATTCAAGCCATGCTCTGGTGAATGGGAGCATAAGCAGCAACTGATAAGAAGTGGGAGAAGGATGCTATCAGGGCTAAGGCAGGTCAGATGAAGGGGGGGGACTGTCTTCACTCCGCTGCAATAGTAAATACTTTTAGCTTAGGGATGGGTGAAAATTGTTTATCACTTTTGCAATTTGTACACATCATGAATGTTCCAAACTTCACATTCAAATCAAAAATTGACTGTTCAAAGACTTACCTCCTTGTGCGAAGCAAAATCATTTATGCCTTTTTTCAAAGCTTCCTTACATTCATGACAGCAAATCTGTGGATTCACAGCAGATTCAGAACGGATTCGGAGGGACGAATGGTGGCAGCAATGGTTGAGTGGGGGTGCCACTGTTGATGAACATTTGAAGTGAATTTGAATCCTAGCACATTCAAAGTGGCTCCATGCTCATGAATGTAAATTTCTGTCCCATTCACTTCAATGCAGGATGAGAAGGGGGAGAAAATTGATGCACTTCCATTTTAGCCTGCATTAAACTTCGCTATAGAAACCAGTAATTTTCATCTGAGAAAAAGGTAGCTTGAGAAAATAGTAATGGAAAGCAACTCTATCATGGAATAGCTCTTAACATTCAAGTTATTATTCCAGCATGTATGGAAAAGTTGAAGAATAAGTTGTCTTTCACAAACCTAATAGGAAAAGCCAAAGAAAGGAAAACTTAAGGGTGCCTATAGAAGTGAGTAAAACCCCACAATTCTCCTAGGACTAATCTATGATGGGAATGGGAATGGACTAATCTATACTAGGAATATTCCTGACAGTTCCAATATGGTCCTGGGTTAGTTAATCGAATATCTGAAACATTGGAATTATGGAAAATCCAGCAACTATGCAGAATTTTCCTTAGTACCAATTCCTCTCTTTTATCTCATGGCTCCTTCTGCTACTGTTCCTGATTTAAAAAACTAGATGTAGGAAAAGTACAGAGGAAAGTGGGCAGGTACTTGGCTGACATCTGAGTATTTCAACCAGGAACAGTAACATGAAGAATGGCCAGACAGAGCTAATAATCCAGAGCTAATAATCCAGGATTACCACCTGCCATTTGGTATGGGTGGGGAGAGGCTATTGCAGAACCTAAAGAAGATCCCACAATTTCCTCTTGCCATATGGAGGCACCCTTAGATGGAGAGAATTATATTTCTATTAATCTTGATTATTTTCATGTTTTAGTTCCTAAACTAATAGAATCATAGAACTGGAAGGAGTCATTTAGACCACCGCATCCAGTTCTCTTCCTAGATGCAATATCACTTACTTATTCCTCTATAATTGGATATTCCAGAATAAAGCATAGATATCTCACATGTTATTGCCTGTCTCACACATTAATTGCCTAAGGAAGACTAGGAAGAGGTATAGATCTCTGACTATCTTTAGAACTGTAGGTCTGTTTCCTAGGATGAAAACAGGAAACAAGTTGAAAATATGTCATGGGAAGTATTTAGCAACCAAGTAAGTCTGCTGGTAAAATTCCACCAGTGGAAATGTGGAGTTGCAGATGGGATATAGGCTACACTCTCATGAATATCTTAACTTCCACTTAACAAAAAATATGGAGGAAATCTGCACTAGGTTTTCAAAAAGCAAATTTAAAAAAAAAAGCCTGACTCCTGGGTATTATGAAAATTCAGACAGTTTCCTTAGCAAAAATCCAAATGTGGTTTGCTATGACATTTGCCCAAGATATTCTTCAACTTCCTAGTCCAGGCTGAGCACCTGGTAGTTCCTTGAGGCTTCTCATTAAAATATTCATGGGGCTTGTTGCTGATTAGCTTTCAAGCTGAAATGAAATTGACTGATAATGAAGCCACTGTGCTAAGGGCTCACTATTCTTAGGCGTTTTCGCACACGGGGTTTTCGAACGCTGCAAAACAGCCTCGAACGCGGCATACGCATTGCCGCAGCGGGGCTTGCGCTCCAACGTGTCCGGACCTGTCTTGCACGCGTTTGAGATAGTGCTCTACATCTGTTCCGGTGCGGACGAAGCGCCCGCAGCCGTTCGGGAAGAGAAGCATTCGCTCATGTTTCTCTCTCCCTGACAGCTGCGGGCTTGCCTCCCCCGCTGGCGCTGGCTGACAATCAGCTGATTGCCTGCCTTGCTGGCTGCGGGAGCCTCGGCAGCCGTCTCCCCGCCCCTTGCCGGCATTTGCCGGCTAAGGCACTTCAGAATGCTTTGAGCATTCGCACACAGGCGCGCCGGAATGCATTTACATGCATTCCTGCGCTCCTATGTGTGAATGGTCAAAGCGTCCTGAAGCGTCTTAGGCTTCCCATCCTACACCCGTTCCAAATGGAATGGATGTAGTGCGAAGATGCCTCTAGATTAGTAGTAGACCACATAAGTGTGATCTACAATTTTTCACTGAATGAACCATTTTGATACTTGCCTTACATGATCTGATAGATGCTTCCAAATGATTACTATGCTATATGTTGGGATATTCTGTTTGATGATATGATTATTTGTTTGTATGTTTTTGCTATAGTTTGTTCCTGTTGTATGTTAAGATATTTTTGTTTTTAAAAAGTGTGGTCTACATCCATGCTAGCACTCTTTAGCATGCATTTGCTGTTCTAAAACCCACTCAATGTAGATGCCTTTGCCTGTGGTCAATCTGGATCTACCTAATACAGATCTAGCCGATATGGATTCCTTAGGTAAATGCAGATAAGTAGCCTTTCTCCTTCATGATTTTAACTAGTGTCCTCCATACACCATGCCTTACAACTCAACACAATAATACTGGTAGGAGTTGTAACAGAAAACATCTGAAAGGTCCTGGGTTGGTGAAGGCTGCATTCAAGGTATATGAGCAAAGGAAACTACAGAAGCAAGGTGTAATGAATGTACATTTTTTCTGAGATAGTGAACTCACAGTTGTTGATCTAGTGTTGTTTTTAATGGGCAAAGGAGAGGATCAGACCGGGCACCTGGAAAAAAATTGACAGTTTCTGGCAAACAAATCACAGAGAATATCTATTGTCTTCATGCCATGCCTATAGGTTTTGAAGAAACCATTCATTAAACCTGTTAAAGTTAATGGACCATTGTTCTCACTCAGCACAGATTTCCTGGCATTGTAAGAAGCCATGTAGAACAAAGGAGGAAAAAAAATTCAATTTTGTTCATTCTGAGAATTGTACTAATATCATGTTTTTACCATGGTTACTGTTTGGAAAGCATTAGGAGCCTCTCTCCCTCAACTGCCATTTTGCCTGTCACCCTGTGTCTGCTTTCCTCTAGCTTACCTCCGGTACTTCTTCCATTTCCTCTCATCTGATGGCTTTCAGAATAATCTCATCCACCTGTTAAACCTGAGAATGTCATCTTGAATTTACAACAGCGACTGGAAACAGGATGCCCCTGAAAAGGAATTTTAATTAAAGTCTTCTAATTGAATACATATCTCTCAGCTGGGAAGGGCAGCTGGTCAGGGAAGGTTGGTGGTGTCACCAGTTTTCCCATATTTGTCTCTGGAAAGGAGGGCAAATGCTAATGGCCTGTAAGGTGGCTTGTCGAACAGCAATCAGAAAGAAAGCTGCCTGGACCTAGCTTAAATGTATTGAATAAGGGATGTGAATGAATATTCATAAAATTTGATATTTGCACGAATTCATAAGAATTCAGACAATATACGAATCAAATGTTATGACATTCTTACATTGACATTTATATTTGTATGAATGTTTTGGAACATTCCTATGAATGCTTCAGAACATTCACGAACCTGTGGAGGTGGGAAAGTGGCTGTGTCAGTCACGCCTGAAATGGATCCAGAGTACATTCGACATGGATTGAGAGCAGATTTAAAGTGGATTCAGGGTGGATTTGATGCTTTCAGAGTGGATATGTTACGGGGTACGTATCGGATACGTATCAGATACATTTGGGAGACATATGCGTTCATATCAGATAGTTGTACAAATTCATACAAATACATTAGTATCGAATAGAATTCAACTGCATTCAAAGGGGATCTATTCAAATGAATACAAATTTTCTTACATTTGATACGAATAGAATACAAAACCCCCCATTCTTACATATCCCTATATTGAACTTCTGTTTCATACTTCTTCCCACCCAACCCCTCCTTGCTTCCCATAGGCCTTTGCTGTTTATATGAGATAGGAATATCCCTGAAGTTTATGTGACATAATCATTTAGTATATATATTTTATGCATACATCTGCCACTGTTCTGCCCACTAACATACAAACTTTCTCCCAGCTAACTGAAAGGCTGCCCCTTTATAGGAATAGTGGGGACTTGTGGTTTCTCCCCTTTCTCCCAGTCAACCCTGTGACAGCACAGCAAGCGCATGTGGATCCAGCCCATGATTTGGTAGAGTTTTCTTTCTGCATTACCTCTTTCATATTCCAATAGCTTTAGAACACAAAAGGCAGGGGTTAATAAAAACGTATCATGCATATCCTAGTATTTACACTTCTATATCAGATTGTCCCTGAGGTTTCTAGCTGTGCAGCACTAATATAGCTGGCCATGCTCCATTCACACGTCTTCTGGGCGAACAGAGTGTGCGGCAGGGCAGGGCACGCACAGTTGCACCCTGTGTTGCCCGGTTGCTGTGGCAACAGAGCCACACATGCCTGTTGCCTCAGTGAGGCGATCACCTAGTACAGAGGCAATCACATTTAAGTTTGGAACAGATCACACCTTGCGACACCCAAACCACTCCAGAAGTTTGCTGGCCATCACACCTAATAAAGATGTGAAATGTCCCACAGTTATACACAATAATGTTGCAAAAACTATTCTGAATATCAAATACTCACCAACAAACCATATTTTAGGAGGCAACAGTGCATTTTTTATGATCAGAAGAAAAACTGTTAGGGATATGCACAATTATTTGTAAAGTTTGACATTCGTATACAAATAGATTGTTAAGACATTTGTACATGGACATTTGTATTCATACAAATGTTTTGGAACATTCATGAAATGGGGAGGTGGGAAAGCGGCTGCGCCAGTCACCTTTGTAACAGATCCAGAGTGAATTCAATGTGGTTTGAGAGTGGATTCAAAGTGGATTCAGGGCAGATTTGGCGCTTTCATAGCAGATATGTTACAGGATATGTATCGGATACGAATTGGATATGTATGAATTCATATGAATACATTAGTATTGAATAGAATCTACTGCATTTGAAGGGGGTCTATTTGAACAAATACAAATTTTCTTACATTTGATTCAATGCGAATAAAATGCAAAAAAAAAAACCCATTTGTGCACATCCCTATTAAAGACGTCTACACTGATAATGCACAGAGTTTCCCTTTTCGTGCACATGGCATAATAATTGCTACCTATTCTAGTAAAGTTAGCCTTTGTCAGATTTTCATCATCATCATCATCATAATATTTATTTGTATACCACCCTGTGGCGAACCAATCCGGGCGGTTAACAACAATAAATATAAAAAACATCATATAAGAATAAAACATTATGGTCCCTTCAACTTCTTCCCAGTTCTTAGTTTTTAACACAATATCCTATCATGTCTGAGAAAGTTGCAACTTTTTCTAATACATAATATGCCCCGTTAAGGGTCTTTACATGAGATATAATGGAATAGATCTGTTCTGTATAATCTCGATGTAGAAAAAACATGAATGAGTCCCATGTAAAGTAAGTTACTTTAAGACTGCAGCTGGTAGCCACCAGCACAATAAAGTTTAGCCAGAATATCTTTCCCCATTGAGAGCTGGTTCAGGGTTTTCATTTGAAGTCCACTCAATGCCAGCAAAATTTCAGTTGATTTTCAGGTCAATCAGGAGAAGATCTGCTGGTGCCACATGGGTCCCAATTGGACACTCATTGGGGGAGGAGTTTCCATTACAATCATGCAGACAACACAGTCCAATTATGCCCAATTCTGAATGCAACTCAGATAGGTATCATGAGAAATTATAGGTGCTCCCATTTCAAAAGGAATCTGGGGCACAGAAATTTTAAAAGCAGCAAAGATTTCTGCCTAGGATGGGGGCGGGAAGTGAAAGCTTTTGACTAAACGTGTATGGCAAGTCCATGCATTCCAGACAGCTTTTGTCTGAACAAAAATCATTTTTATGGGACTTTTTTTTTAAAAAAAAGGAGGGAGTAGTTGGAAGAGAAGGAAAAACATGAAAAATCTCTAAGTTCAAAAGATCAAGTTGCGTTTTCATTGATGTTAGACTTGTAAGAGCTGCTCCATCAATCACAGGTGCCTAAAAATCCCCATTAATGGCCCTGAATGTTGGAGATTTCCATATGGTTTATCTTTGTAACATTTGGGCATTTTCACTTGAAACAGCGTGTGAATCTGTCAGTGTCAGAACCAGATGCTAGGTTTCAGCTTCTCTTTATATACTCTTAGTAAATGCTACAAATAATCTTAAAGGAAAAGGCCCATAAAAAAGACACTGCATCTACAGTAGAGACTTTTGCAGAAACAGAAAGGCATCCTGAGGGAAGCCACCCATGGTTCCACATAACTAGGAACACTGTCAGTGAAAATGGCTAGTTTAAAACAGTTTAGATGGCATGGCATAACATCATGTAATGGTTATGGAATGGTGCAATTAAGCTGCGTGCCTTGGATTAGATCGTGACCTTGGCTGCAAAGTTATGTAGATGACCTCAAACTAACTGCTCTCTTAATTCTGCTTTCCCATGGAGATATAGGGACTATGACACTGAGCAATTTTACCACCATTGTCAGTG
>MTQE01002560.1:11309936-11330875 GCA_014337955.1 Aspidoscelis marmoratus | reverse complement strand
CATCAGGTAAATCCATTCTGCCCTAAGTGGAAGGCATGCTTGTGGCACGGCAAGACCTGCCCGTGCCTTAAGATCAAGTGGGGGGGCCCTCCTGGTTGTCCCATCACCCGGGAGAGAGCCTTCTCTGTGATGGCCCCCAGACTGTGGAATAGCCTTCCCCTTGAGGTGCGTCATGCCTCTTCCTTATATATATTTGGGAAGGCGGTGAAGACACACCTCTTTACCCTGGCCTTTGGCTGAGCTGCTTATGTTTCCCCCCAGTACAGACACTATTATTTTAAACATATTGTGTATCATTTTATATTTGTTGAATTCTTTTTAAAAGTCTCTTAATGTATACTTTGTTTTAATCTGTTTTAAGGTTGTTACCCGCCCAGAGACCTTCGGGTATGGGTCGGGATAGAATTGCAAATAATAAAATAAATAAATAAATAAGAATGGCTGGTGTGGACATCACTCAAGGCCCACTTTTGTTGACAGTGTGCATGGCGGAGAGGTAAAATTTTGTAGTAGGTTATGTAGCAGCTATGAAGTCTGGCACACACACCATAGCCAAACTGCGTAGTTCATCTACAAAGATTCCGTTGGAAACATAGGGCTGAGCATTTAGCAGCTATGCAGATAGATCCATCTACATGGACCGCTACATCACAACTATGCAGGCTGTGCTCAACTTTGCAGGCAACTACAAAGGACATGCACAGCTACATAGATGTGAGTGGCGCAGCGGGGGCAGAGTCAGCCTGCTGCAAGTGGTGGCTGCTAAGCCCACCGCTAGGCCCCATTGCCCCAATCGCAGTACAAACTGGTACCCTCAGATCTTGTCTTCAAGGCAGAAGACTGGATTGAAGACACCTTTAAAGGGGTCCATGGGAAGTCCAGATTTAAGGGCCGGAGGACCCCATTCAGTCTGGACATCCCTTATGCTGGTGTGAATGGATGGGGTCCTAATGGGGTCTTGTGTGGGAACAGGGGCTTACTGATCGGTACCAATCAGGTGCCTAATGGGTTTTAAATGGGTGCTTCCTGCCAGTGGAAAAAACCCTATGATTGGACAGTCACATGTCCTAAATTATTCTTCAAGCAAAATGGAATAAGGAACTCTTTTAAATATTTTTTTTCCAAATGTTTCTTGTGCAAATGCAGTTCAAACCCCCATGGAACATGAAAGTGGAGCCGCTCACTCCTACTTCCACATCTTTGCTCTAAATGTCCTGGTGCTTGGCACATGGTGAGGCCCTTTCAGGCCTTCAGCAGCAGTATCTACATGCCATGGATCACTCTTTGCTACCTTTCCATCACCTGGAGAAGTACTGGGGATCTATATTTAAGTTAGCTTCTTTCTTTTTGGGGGCGGGGGGGGGTTGATTGTCATTCAAGTGTCCTAATTGTATACATGCACATTCAGTATAGAAAAAGTATTGGGATCACTGAGAAATGAAAATCAATATGTCTTTGTGAAGAACAGAAATATAGGGGATCCAATACGAAATATAATTAATGTAATTCATTGTCCAAAGAAGTAAAAAAAAAACCCTGGCAATTCTAATGTTAGATGACTAGTACTCTGCTTTTTAATTAAGTCAATTTTTTTTGTGAAACTATTAAATCATTGGATGACTCATGGTGAAGACATGATGTATGGAGGACAAGAAATAATCTATGGCACCATCGCACCTATCAGCACCCAACTGTCCTGTAGCCCAAGTATTCATACACCTGGGCACTAATGGGCCTGGACATCCATATGTTACTAGCCCCCAAGTTTATTTATTTAAAAATTTAGATCCTGCCCTTCAACAAAAAGCCCCAGGTTGGGCCGCAATAAGAAAATGATAAACTATACTAAGTGCTCATATTTAAAATATGTTACTCTAAGCCACAAAAGCAACCTACCTGCTTAAAGTGCTCTCATATTATATTGTTAGAGGAAATTTTCTTCTGTTCCTCATGTGGATTCATGGAAAAGAGGCAACTCAACAGCTAGTCTGTTACAGTAGAAAAGTACAAAAGGATACTTCTTGTGGTCAGTGGAAGTTTTGTTCACAGCAGCATCTTAGGAACTGCACCAAGGTACATGGCATATGTATCTCATTTCTTTTGCTCCCCTTCCAGGCTTTGTATGAACTGAGTTTAGCTTAATTAATTAAGGGGCTTTCTGCAATTGCTGGAACTTCTTAACAGGGAGTGTTCTAAGGGCCTCGCTCCTGCGTGATAGTACATAACACAGGATGCCCTGCCAACCACTGTAATGCTCTGTCCACACTTAATGGAGCATAATCTAGAATGGGGAAGGGGGGGTTGATCTTGATTGTTGTTAGTCCTTGACATCAAGAACTAACAGTGTTCCAGCTCAGACTAGTCCAGAACATGGAGGCATGCAGAAGACACACCTCCGAATTATGGACTACTGGGGGACCCATTTTAGCAGCACCTCAAAGTGCACTGTTGAAATGTAGTCTCTGGGGCCTCTGAGGTGAGAAACATTCATTTTTTAGCCCTTCAGGGCCTTCAGAGATTGGCCCCAAAGCTCGTGCAGGCTTCAGAGCCAGTGCAGGGGCTGATCCGGACTGGTGGTGTCATACAAATGATGCTGGTTTAGAACATGCCTTGCCATGGTCCAAACCAGTGGCTTCACTGGTCCAGATCCTCTAGTTCAGACCGTGGCAAAGTAGTGCAAAATGGCCCTAATAATTCTCTTTTTTAAGTGTGCCTTAAATGTACTTTATTATTTGAACCTAGTAATCTGCACATTCAGGTCCAGATGATCAGTAGATCCAGCAGCACATAACAAACAACATTATTTTGAAAATAGAAATTGCTCTTTTCCTTGACAATAAATTCCCTATGCTTCTCTATTTTCTAAGCAAATGAGTTTGGTTTAGTATATTCTCTAGCTGATGTTCTCTGACCTAGGAAAATTAGGCACATTTTGAGAGTAAATTGTCCTTACTAAGCCCTCTTGAATTCATCAAAGGTATGTGTTTGGAGACATCTGCATCTGCTTTCGTACAGTTCCCATAAATTTCCATGATGCTCATCCAGAACATCCTCAACGACCATATAAAATGAGTCCAACTTCAGTCTGATTTTCTCTTGCAACAAGAAGCCAATAGTGCTTGCCAGTATTATTTGGAGATTTTTGGTCTGGATTCTTTGGCATGGGTCACTTCACTCTTTGAAGACAGGCAAGAAATCTGTTGTGCTAATCTTTCCTGCTACACCCCAATTTCGGAGCAGCCTAAAGGATGACAAAACTGATGCTCAGACTCCAAATGTGGGAATTTCTTGAAACGTTCTAGCTGTAAAAGATACCTTCCCCATTCTCATCTTTGCAGTTTTTCATGAGCTCCCTGAAAGTTCAAGTAACAGTGAAAACATAGCTTTCCCTCCCTGCCATCTTTTTTTTACAAACTAAAGAACAACCATGGAATCCCGCAGGCAAAACAGATACACCAGCAGCACAGCACAGGATGGCAACAGGATGGAGCATAGCCACATCCACTTTCTTTTAGGATACAATCCTAATGCTTTTATTCCACACTGTTACACCTCAAACAGAATTATATTTCCCCCAGCAAGGCCTCAAGCATGTTTCTGAGGCTTGTTTTAACCTGTATCTTGTTTTTTTAATATGTTTTAAAAAGGTTGGTCGATTTGTTGTCACCCGGCCAGAGACCTTCGGGTATGGAGCGGGATAGAAATGGAAATAAATAAATAAATATACATTTGATGTGTTTTATGCTCTCTTACATTAGATTTGGTGCTTAAAATGTGAACTAAGAAAGGGTGTTTCCACACATACAATTCTGCAGACCAGGAAGGGGTCTTAGGAAGCTGCTAAACACATACTAGGGCCACATCCCCATTACAAGCTTATTTTGGTTTCAAACCATTTTCAATCCTCGCAGACCCCACGTCAGTTTGGCTTAACACGCTTTCCGCGTGTTAAATCGCCCCAAAGCGTTCTAAATGTTAACCCTCACTTCAACAGGTCTCACTCCGGATCATGCACGATACGTGTTACATTTTTTACTGTGGGGACCCTACAGTTTTAAGGGATGAGAATCCATGTTTAGGGTTTCTCTCTCCCAATAGCTTGCTTCCAAAGACAGTGATTTCAATGTAAAAATCCAACCTTCACAGCAGCCGCTACACTGTAGCAATCCAGGCACTTCACACCTGATAACAATGTTGCAATTTTGTGCAATTCTAGCTCTTTGGAGTTCTGACCTTTAAAGGGGAAAGGAAAGCAGGGCAGGTTTTGGGAGATGTGTGAATGTTTAAAGCAAGGGGGCTTGAGCTGCTGCTGCTGCTGCTGTGTGCCCTGGGCAATGGGGAGAATCACTGGCTGCCCGCTGCCAGTTTTCTTCCATCCAGGCAAGCAGCAGCCACCCAGCCAGGCTCGGTGAAGGGGTCCGTTATGGATGGCACATTCACGCCAGGAGGAAGAGGGCAGGGCAGCCCCGAAAAGCAGCTTTTAGAAAGCAGCCACTTGAGTCCCCTCTTGAGTCACATATGCCACGTAGGATCCTCAGAATCTGGATTGAACGCAATTAAGTTGAAAGTAATGGGAACAGGCAAATTCGTGTTTGCATCCGGTTCTATTAGTTCAGTTTAGGGAAACTGGCTTAAGATTGTAATGGGGATGCGGCCTAGGAGTCTGCACAAAACCAATTTCCCACATTCGATTCACTACACCACCACGATCTCTGCAAATGTAAGGCAACCCACCAGAGGTGAATAAAAGGCCACAGTGGCCCCAAATGGGGAGCTGCACGTGCAAACTTCGAAGTTATTCTTTGACCTATGAAGTTTTTTTTTTGACCTCTGAAGAGCACCAAAATAGGCCCAGTGTTGCCACTGCAGCCCCTGCAAAGGTAACGAGGTGCACTGGATGGGAAGGGGAGGCCACGTTGGCATCCCAGGGCCTATTTTGGCACTCTTCAGAGGCCAAAGGAGGCCTTCCATTACTGCATGTGCAGCTCCCAATCCAGGAATTGTGTGACACAGTGGGAGCTGCATGCGCATAACCAGAAGGCTCAGGACAAAGGTGCATGGTGCCAGCAGTGCAAGGTAAGTGAAGGTACAGGAAGCCATGGGAGGAAAGGAGGCCCATGGGGGACGGGAGGCACCAAGGGGGATGGGAAGGCTCAGGAGCATCTGGTATTTGCCAAAGCTCCAACTGAAGCTTTGACAAATACTGCATAATCCGATTTGTGGACAGATAGAGCCTACGAATGTGGACAAATGTAGGCCCTATTCGATTTGCCCACAAATGTCAGAATTTGTACATATTCAAATTTCAAATGTGCCAAATATTTGTACACATCCCTAATGTGTGCTGTGCAGCTCCTCCATAATGTTCTTTCTGCATGGACAGAGTAATGTAACAGATTTGGGTGGCCCACATGGCACCCTATTCTCCTCTGCCAGTTGACTTTGAGGAAGTCAGCCAGCATTCTAACAGTTCCATGGGGAACCTATTGAAGTGGTGCTCCAGGACATTCCACCAGAAGTCAGTGCACCACTGAAACAGGCCATCCCAGCAACTTCCAAGACCAGAAACATTTGTTCCCAGCCTATGAAGGCTCTGTGCTGGCTTTGGAAGTTTTGAGGCCGGCCCTGGAGCTTACAACAGGAGTGCAGATGGGCAAATCCCATTCCAGCAACAATTTATCCCAACATGGGATGTGTATTCTGGGCCATGACATTCTGGCCTGGCCCAGGAAAGAGATGGTAAATGTGGAAGCAGCCCAAATCTACAACAGCATTCACAAACTTCAGTAATAAACAAACAATGATAGGTCCACACAACACTTTTTTGGCACCATAAATGTAGCTGTCGTGGTCAGTAGAAGTTCAGAGGAAAGATCTGTGTGACCCTGGCCTCCCATGGCATATGCAGTGCATGGGTAAATCTGCATAAACTCACACTGCACTTGCATAGACTCACACTCAATCTGCCACCATGCTGTCATCACTGCCTCTTACAGTGCTTGAATGGCAAATGAGAAAGAACTCTGAGATCCTTTTCTAAGCAACCCTGTCACTATTGTGATGATGATGCCTCGAGAAGCCCTAGCTGCTCCATGGGGCCATTCCCTGTACCTGACAACTCCCTCCACCTATGAAGATGAAAGCTGTATATCCCCTGGCTTTGATCTTGATGTGCAGGAGGGAGTTTTTAAAGTGCTGCTCAAACTCATTTTGGGAGGCTGGACCTTGGACAAAAACAGAAAGTCAAAATACAAAAACAGTGACAAACAAAAAGGAATGGCCAATTGAATCATGTAACTATCAGGGGGAAGAAAAGGGACTGGGCTACCTGGAATAAAGTGAGGTGGAGTGTGTAGGAGTGCTGGATTATGTTGGGAGGAAGGAGAGCTTGAACCTGGGTAACAACTACGAGTATAGAATAAGCCAATGACTTGGTTCACAGCACTTCAGGAATATTGTGTGTAGCTGGGTCCTTAGAGCTGAGGCTGTACCCAGACATTGGTTACTTATTCTGCTATATTTAGATATTCTGGAATAAAGCATGGATATTCTGGACATCTGGATGCAGTTCTTCTCCCATTCTACAAGGTAAGTTCCTTTAATTGGATTGACTTCGGAATCTCATGCAGGAGAGAGATGGTTCTCCTTTGAAACAAGACAAAATTGCCATTGTAGAGCAAGTCAAAAATAATCTACTGGTCGTTCTGCCTGAAACATTTGAGCAGGATCTGTATGGAATGAAAATGGCAGCATGCAAAAGACCAAGAAACACAGGGGCCACATGTTCCCACTCCCATTGAACCACCACCCCACCATAGATGGGCAGAAGGTGCTCTCAGAGTCATTATCTGTGCAAAGTAAGAAAAACCCCTGAAGTTGCTTTCAAGTCTTCTCTGTCCCAACTGTAATCATGCACTTACCTGAAGTGCTTTCTTCCCTACTCATTGCTATTTTGGAAGATGCATAAAACATCTGGGTTCCTGCACCTTCTGAAATAGGGCTGGGCTGAAACCAAAGTGAGGGAACAAAAGTTCCCTGGTTTGACAGAATGCCCTCCACGCCTAAGTGGCAGAATCCACCATCATATGAATCCTTCCTCTGTCATTAACTTTGGATGGTATGTGTGAGGTTTCTTGCTTTTCTTTTTGAGGGGTAGATCTGATTCAGAAAGCAGGGAGGTGCATGAATATTTGTATTATTCATTATTTGTACACATTCAGCCAAATTTGGACATTCGGATTCAAACTGAATGTTGGCACATTCAAAGGCGGACATTTGGATTCAAATAGAATGCTTCAGAACATTTGTACAAAGCTTCTTTACATTCGTGAACTTGGGAGGTGGGAAGCAGCAGCTCCAGTGGCATCTGCAACAGATCTGAAGTGGATTTAAAGTGGATTGAGAGCGGATTCAAAGTGGATTCAGGATTGATTTGACAGGTTCTGGGTTGATGCATATGGGATAGGTATGGGATTCATATGGGATTTGTATCTAACATTCATATCAAATTCATATGGAACATTCGTATCAAATTGAATCCTACCAATTCGAAGGGCATCTATTTGAACAAATACAAATTTTCTTGCATTTGATTGATACAAATCAAATAAAAAAAAATTCATGCACATTGCTATCAGAGACAGCTCTACTGCTCTATAAATGGGAGGCCTCCTGTTAGAACACAGAATTTACTACCAGAAGAGGTAGTAACAGGTATCAGGCTGGAAAGGAGAAGATAAATTCATGGAGGACAGCTGTATCAATGGTACTAGCATGGATGTCTAAGTATCACCTCCATGTTGGAGACAGAAATGATGCCTCTAAAGGCCATTTGCATGGAGTTGGGAGCAGGTTAAGGTGCTGCCTTTGTCTTTTGCTTGAAATGCCCAGAAGCAATTGGTGGGCCACTGTGTGAGAACTAGATGGGCTGTAGTTGGATTAAGCAGAACTGCTCTTATGTTCTTGTCTTCTTAATTGCAATCTTTATGCAACAAGGGCTTTGGGGTATCTTTAGACGACTGAGGTCATATGTGCTGGTTGCATCTTTTCTCCAGGAAGGGGTGAAGAGAGCTTAGAGGTTTCAAGGGCACCGTAGAACACTCTGATGATAGCATAGAAAGAGGATTGACACTGGTACTATGACACTACTGCCCTTCTTTACCATTCCTAGAAATGTCTTTAAAATACATTCATTAAAATTGTGAGGAAATTAATTGGGCAATTGTTCTTTGTAAAAAAAAAAAGCCACACAGCCTCTTTCAAACACTGACTAAGAGCAGTTTCAGACCTCCAGTACATTCATGTCTTGGGTCACTGTCATGTAAATTGAGATGCTAGGAAAGAATTGGGTTTACACAAAACAGCCCATGGTGGTTCACATGTTTCTATTTTTTTTTCCAATGCACTGACAAAACACAAAAGGAACAAACGTTTATTTTGCATTAGTTTTGTGCTTGGCACCTAGAAACAGAATTCCTCGCATAGGGCAAATCTTTATACATTTTCTTTCTTAATATATATTTTACATTCCCACTTATTACCCTCTTTAATATTCATAATATTGAATTCCCCCTCCCTCCCCCCCACACACTAGAAACATAAATACATTTATCTACAGCACCTCAAAACAAATCTCTATTCCGTAATTTCTGTATTTTGTTATTTGAATTCATATTCTTTCACAACTTTAAACCTCTTAGCCTGCATTAAGCGCCACATGTTTGCTTATTTTAAAAAGAGTTGAAGGGGCGGGGGGGAATTAAAAAGCAGTACTTGAAAAGGTCACATCAGCATCATCACTAAATCGACAGGCTGTCCCGGGATCAAGCCTTGCCTCTTGATAAGGGATAGCGTTTTTCTCTGGTGCAGACAAGGTTACCAGGATGAGGCCATGCTCTCACAAAACGTGTCTGACCGCCATTGAATATTCCCTTATATGGAACTCCTTTAGGCGGCTAATGCTTCAAACATGCTTTGTCATTTTTTTTGCTTGTGTTACCTAAGCACTCTGTAGCTGAAGTGTACCAAATGTACAGTTAAATACCATTTCCCCTTATTCAGCATTTTCAAAATGTGGAAGAAATCCTGCTTCTTTGTCACCAAGCATGTTCTAGGGGTATTTTTTTTACCCCACTGCAAAGTTAGAGGACACCTTTTAATATTAATGATGACTCTCTCCCCACCACCCCTACTCTTCAAACAGACATGCATTGTAAGGAATTTTATTTTTCTCTGCTGGGAAGAACCCCTAAGCCCCCCAAAAGGCAAAACCAAATATCTCTTCAGGGAGAGAAATTCCAGTTCAAATATAACGTTCTTTGGCTACAGTGGAGAATGATTGTCACGGACTTGAATTAATAATTATAGATGGCAAGACAGGAAAAGATGATGTCGGAAAATGGTCTCTGGCTGGTAGTGCAGATCTACAAAATAAAGGCGTCAGGAACTGTTCCTTGCATCTGGGAACTCTGGAGGAAACCACATACGCTCTGGACTTCCTCAACGTTGAACAGTTCATATCACTGCCAAAGTGTTATTGCATATATTATACAGTTGCCCTCTCCCCTGTACCCCATTTTCTGCAAACAATGCCATTTTCTCCAGAAATCTATTGGAAGCAAAAGCCAAACAGGACTTTTGATTCCAGTCTCTTGCTCTTTAGCTTCTTTGGAGTGGAACTACACATGGCATGAGTTTCCTTCTGCTACTGTAATTCAGACACAAGTCATCGTGTAGATTGAAGTTAACAAAGGAGAAGCTCATCAGCTCACTGACCACCATGATGACAACTCCAAGCACCAGTTACACCATGTGCACTGACATTTGTGAAGAAGAACCTGGTACGGCCCCGTATTGTCTGTTATCGCAGGCATTGGCTGTTGGTTGACTGTTGCTGGGGGGACTGATGACGTGCATTGCATGATCCATCCCTGCTGAGAGATACTGCCTCTCTCCAAAAGCCCCATTGGAAGATGAAGAGCAAAGTAAAGTGCTTTGGCTGTTGGCTAGTTTCTCAGGACTTCCTGACAACCTCGGGGAAGCTGGGAAATTGTATCCATATAGGTTGTAAGGGTTGTGAAGGGAAAAGGCATTGTAGGAGCTCTGTTGCATGTGGCCACTGCTAAACATATGTGAAGAAGAAGAGGTGGAAGCAGGGTTGCCGGCTTGCATGACATACTGGAACTGAGAAGTGGGAAATGACCCCAACTGGCCACCGTAAGCTTCCATTTTGCCATTGTTGGGCAGTGAAGAAGGAGCAGGCATTCCTGAAATCAAAGATGGCGTCCGCTGAGGCATGAAGTTTTCAGAAGGCTGAGTAGCGGAAGCGTTACTGCTCTGCAGCCGATTGTATCCACTGTCGCTCAGCCCTGGATAACTTTGCAGAGCAGCCATGTTGCTTCTTGCACATGGAGGATAGTCAGAGAGGTTCAGATTACAGAGCTGGCTCTCCCGGCAGCCCACATTGAAAGAGTTGGGAGCCAAGTGAAAAGCTGGAGGTGAACATGATGGTGAAAGGAGATGAGAAGATGCAGAAGGGGAGGGTGTGCCTGTGCTGGATGTTGTTGGTGAAGTCCCTGTGCTGCCCCCTGAAAGGAGAAAAAGGAAATAGAATTCTTTGAATGCAGAATTCGAGAACAAGAAGTCCAATTTATTTACCGTATTTACTTATTTGATTGGATTTGTATCACATGATTCTAAAGAAAACTTGGGATGGTTTGCAAAAATGAATATATGATTAGAACACGCAGAGAGACAAGAGTTACAGAAACAGAGTTAGAGATATAATTAAATAGTCATTTCATGCTCTTTTCATCCCACCCACCCGCAAAATCGTGATTTGCAAAAGTGAAAAAACAGTTGTAGCCTGGGCACAGGCCATTATTATTGCATTTTAATTACTTTTCATAGTAAGAAAAATGGAGTATCCTAACCTGTATCTTTATGTCTTTCGCCATAATGTATCCTAAGGACATATTTCAAAATACTCTGTAACATCCCTGCTCATTATTTACTTAACCTTTGTCCTGTTCCTAAATCTCAGTTCAGAAAATACTAAAATGAGCTTAAAGTTCCAGTTCTTTTCAATGGCACATAATTAAAATCTCTGAATAAGATCTGAGTTTTTGAATTTTATTGGAGCAGCTAAAACTGTTATAAAATATCAGTGAAATAAAATAGATTTTTGAAAAAGTATTTGCCACTGTTTGTAAAATTCAGAGGCCCTTAATATTGCAGTTCTAATATTTAACATGCACTTAGAACCTACTTAACTGACCATGAAGGCTAGAAGCACACAAAGGACAAAGCTACTTGTACATTTTACAGAAAATAACCATGAAAACATCATGATTCCAATTTAACCTATTTGCATTACACAAATATTCTAAGCCAATGTGCATTGCAAATTACTGTTTACTATATATCCATTATTCCTTTGTAGTTTAGTTAATTTCATTGATTAAGCCATCAGCCATTATACACAAATGCCTTTTAAGACAACATGGAAAGAAAATTATATGTGCAAATTTTAAAACATGTGTCTGAAGGTAGAGAAAGAACTGTTCCTGCAGGTACCTGGGAAACAAGTCTAAGACTATTTTCTCACTCCCCTCACCACTTTCCCATATAAGAGTGGGTCACTCCAGTCTACTATAGCCAATCTGTCCCAAGCTGGAAAGATTACTATGTTACAAATATTCATGCACTTCCCTAATAAGAACTGTAGCTGCTCTTGGCTGGGAGAAGGAGGAAGACCTGAGCTGACTTGCTGTATTTGCGTCCTTTAATTGGTCTTTTTTTTTTCTTTTTACTGCTTGTACTAACAAGGGGAAGGGTGGGGGCATTTTTGCTTCCTTTCCTTTATTCCTTCATATTTTGTAGCTTCTGTGTAATTTTATACTGCATTATTTTATATTATACTTGTTTTGCTTGCAAAGTACCTAAAGCAATTTCTTTGGAAAGGGAATATACATATAAAATGGAAACAGAAATAATAATCTCCATATTATGGTACTATACAATACATTACAGATAGCAGGGCGCAGTAGACTTGCATGAACCTACTTAACTTAGTGGGAATGTGCAGCCTTATTTTTACAGCAGCCAAATGCTGTTTGGGTGGCATAAATGCACTTACTAAGTGTAACTGGATACAGTAAGACTTACTTCTGAGTAAACTCGTTGATTTAGTACCTGGTGTTCAACACAACAGCAGGGAAATTGGCTGCTTAGTGTTGTTTGGTCAAAATATTTTTCAGATGATTCTGGCAGATCAAAGGCCTGGATGGAAAGCAGATTACAGTGCTGAGGTAAGTGAAGTGGTTGCTGTCTCTCATAAAGTCTCCATTATTTTCTCTTATGTACCTGGATAACTTTATATTCAAAACACCTCCATCCAAGATACTTAATCTACTTGTATATTTGCAAGCCTTGTTTTTTGCTAGGCCAGGTAAACCTGGAAAAAATAAAAAGCTAGGCTTTAAAGAGGTGAACTGGTATGTTGCAACAGCTCAGCAGACTGACTTTGATTGGAAGCCCCCCTTTGATTTCCCCAAACATTGGCCAGGCCACACACATGGGAGGGTTCTTTAAGGTACCCTCCTAACATGTCTATCTGGGTTTGATAAGAACTGCAGTCCAAGGCCCTTTCTGCACTGGGCTTTAACCCATGTTCTATCTCAAAATTGCCATCTACATTTATTTACGTTATTTATTTGCATTTTTATCCTAACCTGTATCAAATGTAGAATGAACATACTAAAACAACAGCAGCGCCCAGGATATGCAGTAGGCTCACTAGCATGAGGATGCTAGGCCCCTGTTTTGCAATATACCCATATATTCCGGCGTATAAGACGACTGGCCATATAAGACGACCCCCAACTTTTCCTGTTAAAATAAAGAGTTTGGGATATACTCACCGTATAAGAAGACGGCATATAAGGCAACCCCTGACATTTGAGAAGATTTTCCTGAGTTAAAAAGTACTCTTATATGCCAGAATATACTGTAATCCAAAATAAGGCCCAGTATAGAAAGGGCCCAAAGTATGTTCATGTTGACAGATTAGTGAAAGTTGTCCCAAGGAAATCAGAACTGCCCAGATCAAGAAATGCTCGAAAGGCATGAGCATGCCTGAGGACAATTCACTAGAAAGCAGAAGGTAGCCACCTTCCTTCTGCTGATGTCTGGTTTATGAGGATTTGGGGGCTGCAGAGCTGTGGGGTTCAGATTATTTTTAGGGTCTTTTACAGTTTCAAAACCTGCAGGTCTTATTTAGGATGCTCACTCTTTGGGACACAATTCCCCGCTCTTGGCTGCCACATATATATAAAACTGACAGGAGTCTGTGTCTGAATTAGCTGCACAGAAGACAAAATGTCAGCAGGTGTAGCTTGTAATGCCGGAAAACCTGCTGAAATTTCTTTTTCATGCAACTATAAAGTACCTTGGAGACCTTTTTGCACTATAGCCATAGTGCAGGGAGGCTAGGACATGCGGGGATGGATTCCCCATTCACACCTAGGCAGGCAAGGGATGTGTGGGAACATGTCCTTACTTGCCTAGGTGCAAATGGGGAATCCACCCCTGTGTGTCCTAGCCCAAAAAGGCTGGTGCAGGGGCAGGATGACCCTCCCAGACCTGCTGCCATTTGGCCATGTTGGCCCACTGGCAGATAGGCTGGTCCTGTCCCATCCTTGGTTCCTGCAGGCTATAGCTGACCCAATTGGGTTGGCTACTGCTTGCAGGGACCCCCTAGTCCCCCACCCCCACCCAGGGCTAGGCACCTCCCCACAGATGTGCACGAGTGACTTACCTGCTCACCTTTGGAGTCCAGACTGGCAAGGCCAGGGGCAGGGCTTATTGGTCCAGTTTGCGGCATTCTTTCGATCCCGGTTCAGTAGCGTTAGGTCAGCATGAGGGCAATCTGTGGGGGAGCACGCTCCTGTACACAGAGCGGCAGATCGCTCTGCCAGGCTGCGCGAAGACCCCATTGGACCTGATGTTGAACAAGGTCAGTGGATGGCTCAGGTGCCATGAACCCCTGGGTGGGGAGGGTGGCCATGGCGGCCATGTGTGTTGCTGCAGTCTGATTGGGACTGCAACAGCAGACATGGCAATGGGGCAAGCCGTCCTGCTCTCGCCCCACCCCCGACAGGGGCTGCCAGCTGTTGGGCCAAAATAGGGGCAATGGTGGCAGCCGGGGGTGGGGCCTGCAGATGTCCAGCAAGGAGAGTGCAAATGCTTTCCCTGCTGTGGAACTGTGTGGGACAGCCTGGAACGGCCTAGGCTGGATGTAGAGCATGATTTTGTGCTCTACACTCAGAATGCAATTAGGCTGCCCTGGGAGGGGAGGGGATGTTTCCGGACAGAACCACCCACCCAGCAGAGTGAATGCTCTATCCCAGGGCTTCCCTAATTGCCTTCCAGAGGCCTAGTATGAATAGGCCTAAGGCCTCATTTCCATATGGCAACTTTACCTGAGCATAACATATCCAGTCCATCAACACCTATTAACACCTGAGAAAAGCTCCTAAAGCTTTCAGATTGGAACTTCACCATGTTTCAAGACAAGTCCAGATATTTAAGGCATATAGCAGCTTATCTCGGTGTTATAAAAACTAACTTTTTCCTTTATTCATGGCTCACTGCACTCTGTGCCCATCAGTGGAAATTTAAGGAACCGTACAACTTTCTGCAGGGCCTCCTTCCTTAGCTTCCTCAAGCCCAGCAGGTGCAGTACCATCTGACCAAAGGAATCAGCAGTTTCCTGTTGGCTGACATTCCATTAGCAATGCCGTGTATCGCTAATTGTTGGAATTCAGCCCCACATTTCCTCCACTCAGCATCAATGGAATTTTCCACCAGATGATTGTAGAATGCCACAAGGGAGAGCTATTGCACAAACACCTTCTTCAGTCATGGAGGAATTATGGACTCTTCTGTACCCCCCCCCATTCCCCACTATCCCAGTTCAGAGTGGGACACTCTGGTCTGGGATAGGTAATCTGTCCCAAACTGGAACAGATTGTTCCTGATGTGGAACAAGGCCATTTTCATTGCAACAGCCTTTTCTGCACCAGCTCCTACACTGGCCCCAAAGGTTGTGTGCCACCTTCAGAATCAGTATGAGGTGCCTTCAAATGTTCCAGAACCACCAAAATGTCCCCCATGGTATACCAGACCATAGAGGCATCCTGTCTGCATGCCTCCATGATCTGGCACACCAACCCCTAGAATGCCAGTAGACCAGCCCAGGATGCCATTTTGGGCACCCTAGCCTGGGGTATGCTCCACCCGGTGAGATCCAGCATCTTAGGAGAGGAAGATGTTTCTCTTAAACCATACCAGAACACAGAGCGGGGGGGGGGGGAATAAGCCCCTTCTGGTTCTGCACTACTGACACGTATGGAAAGGCCCCATGAAACATAGACAGATACAGAAGTAGAAAGAAAACCAGCAGCTGCTTGCCTCGGAAAGGGAGCAAAATCATGATCCTGGCAGGGTGGGGGTGGAGAAAACCGCGGTATCCCAATGGGTTTGCCGCAGATTTGCCGCAGTTTTCATGGGGACGGGCAGGTTAAGATTTGCGCTAATGCTGCCCCAAATCCACCCCAGGGAAGGGCAGCCCCATGGGGACACACCCACACTGATAGTTACTGGAAAATATAAGGTCTTTTCAACTGTTTGTGCTTTAACTGAAGCTAGTAGCTAGCCAATACTATACATAAAATCCAAAGGATATGGCTGTGTTAAGGAAAAGCGAGTCTCTCAGAACCAATATTAGCTTCTCCTATCTGTGTTGTGTGGGAACAGGAACTGAGTATAAAAGCCAGCAATGGCTTCTACATGCTTGGAAAAATGACATAGTGCAGAGTTACTGGAATTCTTATTTCTTTTTACTAAATGTTCTTCATTAAAGGAAAGCAAGAGAGCCAAATATTTTTAATAATGAGAATCTGGATATGGTTCAACTGTTTTTTTTTTCTTTAAAAAGAAATCAATTTAAAGCATTTAATAGATTTTTGGCTCCCCCCAAGCCAGCTCTCTTGCGTTTATATTACCATGTGTATTTAATTAATCTCAAACCTGTTTTGTCCCAGTAATGAGCCAATCTTGGCCAAGGTGACATCATTCTTGATTTGTTCAGCTTCTCCAGGGCCTTTAAGTTTTGAAGCATCTCTGCAATTTTGGTTTTTGTCTTCTTTTTCTAAAATAAGATATGCTCAGCAGAAGCCAGCCATTGACAGGATCAACATGATGGAAGATTCTGCCACTTGATAGTCTGGTGCACTTGCTCTGGCCATGGAAGTGGAAAACATGCTGGTCGCGTATCTTTCTACCTCATGGCCATGCTAACATCAAAGGCAGAGAACTTTGGTTCCTTGGCTTTGATGATTCTGCCTTGATATGTTTTTAAAGACACTATAAGCCTTTTTTTCTTTTTCTTTTTTGATCTTTCAAAATAGACTGGATCACACTATGGGTAAGCTGAGAGAGCTGGCATCTTCCATGTGTACCATGGCAGTGGGGTGGGTGGCACTGTGATTGCAAATCATCACACTCATCAGGTCTGCAACCCATCTTAGAGGGCAGCCAGATCCCTCAGAGGAGTCTTTTGTGAAGAGTGTGATAAATGATTCTCAGGGTAAAGATAGATCTATGAACAAAAATCACATGTTTGGCCGCAGCATCAAACTGCACATCTGAAAGTTGGATTCAACGGTGAACTGGTTAATTGAACAAATGGTTGTTCGTGTTCCATTCTGAACTTGTTCAAAAACAAAAAATACAATTTTTTCCATCAAAAAATGCCTTTTTCAAGGGCAAAAACACAGCAAACATGAACAGTTCAGTTCTTTCCAGACATTTTCAGTTTGATGCAAACATTCACAAACACAAACTGTTTGACTGAATTTTTGAATGTGAACCAAACTTTGGACATTCCTGCCTCAAGGCGATTGCCACTCTCTTCCTGGCATCCTGTTTGCCCTAGGGCGTTAAAGGACATGCAGAAAGTACTCAACTTACAGGGCCATTTCCTGCATATCCTTTAATGACTCCTATTCTCCAGCTTAGACATTAGCATAGGAAGGCAAGGGGAATGGGAACAGCTTGCCTCCTGCTTCCAGAGCCAGAGCCATCAATCCAGCCCATCAAGCATCCTGATCTGTTATTGTGTGGATCCTGTCCCAGTAGTACAAAAACTACAAACCTAACATGATGTTAAAGTACTTCTTAAAATGTCTTCCAATATGCTGACAAACTTCTGTCCCACTCGGGTTTTTCAAAAATGCCTTTGGAGAAGGAAAATAGGGTCAGAAAGACAGTGTTTTGATTCAAGCTGTGTGCATACTTATATGTATACAGGGAAGGTAACTCCCCTCTGAAGACCCAAGAGTGCAGTTTCAGAGTCTTCTTGAAACTCATTCTGCTTTAGACCAAGGCCAAGTGGAAGTTGCTGTTAGGAATGTTGTTACTCAGCGACACACCATGTGCTCTTTTTGGAGAAAGTTGAGGTGCCTTCTGTACTCCATGCTTGGCTTCTGCAGTTTATACCACCTGATTCTAAAGCAGGGCTAGGAATGAGCTAAACAACTCCTCTAGGTAGTTTTAACAACAAGAAGAGACTTGAAGCAGCTGACAAACTTTCTGTCCTCCCCACAACAGACTGTGAGGTAAATGGGTGCTGTGATTCTTCAGAAAGAGAGTTGTGACTAGCCCAAGGTCACTAAGCTGGCACTTGATATGGTCAAGCGACTAATCAATAAAGTTTATTCACTACCATTCACTAAGCTGGCTTCGTGGAGGAATGCACACTCAAACCAGGAGACTTATCAGATAAGGGACTGACACTCTAAGACCAAACTGGCTCACAAGCTATGAAAGACTCCTTCAAGCTTTGACCTGAATTACCTTTTGCTGTTGATTTTTACTGAATTTCGTGTATTGTTAAAAAAAAGAAAAGAACAATATCTATCAAAGCACCAGAACCATACAAATGTATTGCTTTCTGTTTTGTTTGAACTCAACCATTTTTCAGCCTCCAGGACTGATGCCCAACAAGGGAAACCTATAAATTCTGTAGTCCTAAAGCAGTCTGCTTTCTTGACTTTGGCAAGCGAGTTCTGATTTGGGGACAAAATTCAGCTAATGCCATCCTGAATGAACAGCCAAAACAACAGTTGGTTGTAGTCTTCAGGGATCTAACCAGTCACATGGGGTTGGCTTCCCTCCTGGTTTTTCAGCTGCCAAATTGCATTTAAAGAAGCTAAAAATACATGAAATACTTTCCTTTCCTTATATTACTTGACTATGTCAGCAGTTGCTGTAGTTGATTATGAGTGTGTTATTTGATAACCAGCGGGGTAGAAGGTTATCAGGGCAGATACAGATACAAGGCCAGAAAGCCTGTCTGGTCACCAGAGAAGAACATGCCACATTGTTCTGAGGTCCAACCGAGGGTGCCCACAGATAGATGCAACCTTTAAACATATTTCTTGCTTGGAGGCAAATCCTCAGAGGGCTTTGTTACACAGGGCTTCAGGATATATTGTTATAGTAGCCCCATGAAATGCATGATCTCATCCCTTGACTTTTTATGATCACTTTAAATACCAGATATGAGGAATTCAAAATTTGTTCAGAGAAGGCCTACCAGAGCTAAAGATGCTAATGCTGCCTCTTGTGACATTTTCTCATTCTAAATTGCTCATTTCTCTCCAAGCATCTATTAGTTCTGCAGCATCTGCCGTGGGGTTGGGGGGAAACCTGATATACCTACTGTAGAAAACAGTATATAAATTTCATAAACTTCTCTACATTTTGACTGAAGATTTCAATCAAACAGGACTGGGGCAAGATCGACACATCATCTTTATGGCATCCTGAATGTAATACAAAGCCAAAGGCTGCTTTCCCATGGCACATTCAGTTCTGCAGCCATGTGGCCACAAGTGCTTCTTAGGCTATATTCAGACATAATAAAAGGGGCACCTCAAAGTGGTCCTCATGTTCCCAAGCCTGCTCTAATCCAACTTTTTAGCACAGAATGTTCATGAGAAGGGGAGGGGCAGACTCGTGTGGGAACAGCCCCACCTCAAAGCCTTCACTAAGTTACCTCAGAAGTGCTTTTTTGCTGTGTTGATCACAGTCTTGCAGAGCCTGAGTGGCAGCATGGCAGCAGAACCAAAAAAGTTTCAGGACATGTATTAAAACTAAACACAATATGCTGTATAAGCAAAAAAAAAAAAAGTAACTGTTAATTAAAAATATACAACTTATGCTCCAAGGAGCAATTTCTCCCAACAGTAAATGGCACAGATGTGTCAAAGAAAAATGACCACAGTTAGGATAAATCGGTTCATAATTACATACAAAAGATAATGTTTGTCTGTAGATTTTGAGGCCACCGGTCCCTGGATATTAACAGTTCATACCCAAAACAATTTGAAATATCCAAAATGAAAATCCTCACACTGCAAGGTATGCTATATTCAAATGCCATAAGAAGCAGAAACCTGTGATTGATTGTTTTCCTCATATGGCTCAGCCCAACACATCTCAACAAAAGATGTCTTCCTTGTGACTTGAGTTTTAATTTTTTTTTTGGTTTGTGGCTCTAATTTTTGGTTTCCGGTTCACTGACTGTATGGTTTAGGCTGCCTCCAAAAGGCAGCAGGATACAGCAAGAAGAAGAGGAAGAAGAAGAAGAGTTGGCTTTTTTTATTCTGCTTTTCTCACCCATTTAAGGGGACTCAAAGTGGCTGACAAAGCTTTCTGTTCTCCTCCCCACAACAGAACACCCTGTGAGGTAGGTGAGGCTGTGAGAGCTCAGAAGAGAGCTGTGACTAGCCCAAGGTCACCCAGCTGGCTTTCATAGCGGAGCATGGAATCGAACCCAGTATTCCCAGATAAGAGTCCAGCTCCTTAACCACTAGACCAAATGTGGGGCATTGCTCCCTGACCACTGTTGCTTCCTATCTAGACAACACTGGCCACTGCACTGTTTTTGCGTGTTTTTGTGATACGCTATCCAGGCAATTCAGCATGCATGGTCAGTTGAGTTTCTAAAAATTGCTAAAGCTGGAAAGCCTGCTACCAGTGCTGGTTTCCCCAGCCACAGTTAAAAGCACTTTTTAGGAATGAAAAAGCAGGGTTATGGTTGGGATTGTCTATGATAGGTGAGGTGATCCCACCACAGCAACACTGTAATGATGGGAAGGAAGGTGGGGGTGGGAGGAAGGGGGTTATATTTTTAATTATGTTTTACTATTTGATATGTTTTAATCTCATTGTAACCTACCCTGAAACCATTTGATGAAGGGTGGCATATGAATTCTATTAATTAATTAATTCATTCATCCCATCCGGATTCAGCCTTAGTTCCTCAGTGGCCTCATCAGTGGCATAGGACAGAAAATGGTTAAGTTCTTTGACTATGAGGCTATTTCCTACATTCAGTGATTTCCTCCCTCCTGGCCATCAAGATCACAGCTGGAGAATCTCTGGCTACAATCTTGACAGCCAGGGGCAGCGGGCAATGGGCAGACAACACACTGTCATTGTAAAAAGAACGCTACAAGTGTAATGCTTTCCTGTAACATTCTTCCCCTCTCCCATTTTGACCTTGGAAGATTCTAGTCCTTGTCAGGTTAGTATTAGGTTGCCTCTTGCTCAGGGATCTTGCAGGCATTTCAAAGGACAAAGGGTTTTTACACTGACACCCAAGAACACACATTTGAAACACAGCCACACAATTGTGAGAGGGTGGTATTGTGCAGAAGTCCAGTTTCCATACAATTTAACCAGAGCAATGGGGAGGGTTGAAGAAGTTATAACTGATTCATAACAAAATGCTCTCAAGATTCATCCCTGCTCCCTTCCTCTCTGAACCAAACAACCACACTACCAGTCCTCTAAAGTACTGTATATTCTGG
>MTQE01002560.1:11271469-11309926 GCA_014337955.1 Aspidoscelis marmoratus | reverse complement strand
CTTATACGCCGGAATATACGGTAGATGATGTGTCATCAGCTGCAAACCCCGTTCCATAATTACAATGCACCAAGAGTGCACAATAACCAGTCCTCTAGCCATTACTATAAGCTGGTTCAAACTTAACTTCTGACCCAACTCTTTTGTACACACACCTCGTCCTGTAAATATGCTGAAAATTTAATTACTAGCATGCATCTCTCTGCAGAGAAAAGTCTATAGTCCACCCAACGGGCTCTTCAACCACCCCTGGGCTATGTTCACATCTAAGTTTTAATCCAGCTTCAGTCCACTTTCAGACTGGGAGAACACACCTGTAAAGCGACAAGGTGTTTTCTTTTGGCATTGGGTTGCTCAGAACATTCAACCTCTGGTTAGATAAGGTGGAAGGAAATGATTGGTCAGTTTGATGTTTTCTTTTATTCTGAAAGTGGACTGAAAGTGAATAAAAACCTAGGTGTGAACACAGCCTTGGAGTCATCTTGCTAGGAAACTCCAGTGAATAATTACAAAGGGGCTTACTGCTCTTTTCTGCCTGCACCCCCGCTGTCTGGAGAGATGCCAATAATGAAGGAAATTTACCTGCACCATTTTCTGACCAGCACAAAGAAGAATGAAAGCAAAACCAGCTAAGTTCCTTGGCCATTGGCCAATACTTGACCGCATTGGGTAGAAACATCGAGGGTGTGGAGTTTTACGTAAAATCCACACAATGCAGTAATGGCACCATGAGGAAGTGCAAAGCGCATGGGGATCACATGATCCTATACCCACTGGGCCACCATCCCACCACAGAGAGCTGGAAAACACCTTCAGAGTTGCTTTTTACACACGGAGGGAAAAACCATCATGAAAGCACCTTGTCACCACCATACAGACTTACTTGCACCACTCTGTCCCAGCAATCTGCTCACTCTCATTTTTCAAAGGTACAGAAAATGGTTGATTTCCAGGGCACTTCCTAGTCTTTTCAAAATAAGGCCAGGCAAACTTGGCTTCAATGTCAGTGTGAGCAGGAGGGGGGATGGCCATGCAAACAGCACACTGGTTGCCTCTATGGCTGGAGCAAGCATTCCCACCCATAAAGCACAATCATCCACTACCAGGCAAATTCTGCTATCGTTCTGCTGCCTTAAATCATGGAAGAGTGGGGAACATCTGGGGTGTATGCATCGCGTCTCCCAGTTCACAGGCAGGATTGGCAAATCCTACTGTCCCTCGGCAATGCAGCCTAAATCTGAGAAATGTGACTTCCAGGTAGCAAGGAAGGCTGCGCAAAAGGAAGCAGGACATGGAGTGGAAGCAAGGAAGAGTTTGTCACTGCATTTTCTATGGAGACTAAACATGATGTTATCAGCAATGAAAGGAGAATTGGCCATCCGAGCTGTGTTTGGCCTGCATTAAGATTTCTAGCAGCATTCCAGCTTCCAAAAAATTATCTGCACCATAGTTTAATATTCACGTCTATGTTCCCAGTGATTGTTTTTCAAGGAACTGCATAAGAATCTCATGTCTCCCAAGTTTCATGCCATTTTTCAACTTCACCGCAGTTTATATTTGCTTAATTAGTTGTTTTGATTTTGGTTCTGTATGGATTGTGAGCTGTCCTGGAAGATCCACTTTGTTCTAAATAAATACATTCCTGAGATACAGTTTGGCAAAAACAGTTATAGCTCCCTTGCCAGGAATTCTTGACACCTTAAATCAAGCTACAGTTCCTCAGATTCATTGTGGAGCTCAACTCTGTAATAATGGAACTGCTATGAAAGAGATATATGTATATTGTGTCGCAATGCGTTCTTCCAAGAAGAAGAGGAAGACAGCAAACAGGTTTGATTCACCCTTCATCCCTGCTGAAAACAAATAAGAAGGCAACTCTTGACTCTGTGCCACAACTTCCTGGCAAAGACTCAGAGCTTTACTGGCAAACACAACATGCTACCTCCAAACATAGGTGTTTACAAGAATGCAAATCCCTCAGGGATCCTGCGAAAAATGCTCCAGAATTGTTGCCACTTTCCCAGGAAAAATAACTGCAAAGCTTTATTTCAGATCTGGCCTTTGCAAATGAGAGAGATCATCTAACAGCAGTCTCTTTTTCTTGGAAGTGACAAGGGAAAGCACACATACATAGAAGCGACTTCATTTCAATCACTGATCAGCTTTAATCCCTTTAAGTAGGTCTTTGCTTTTCTCCAAAGTATTAGTTGATTCCTCTTACCTGAATATATGGAATTACTTTTTTTGCTTGTCACTAATGTTCCATTTAGTTCAGTACAGCTAAGCCAAGGCTGTGGTCAGATTTTCTCTTTAAACCTTCTTCAGTCCATTTTCAGATCTGACTGTTCATGCCTTTTCAGTTCTATCCATTTTATTTGTGGACTTTCCACCCTCCATTTGGAGTTTCCTTAATGGAAAGGCTACATAAAATGGATCAAACTGAAAAGGTGTGAGCAGTCAGACTTGAGGATGAACTGAAGAAGGTTTAAAGTGAAGGTGTGACCAGGGCCCAAAAGTGCCTTAACTATCCAGTTTCCCAGCCCAGGACCAACTACTTAGAATCTTCTCTACCTGGGAGATCTAGAACCTTATTAATACAGAGCAAGTTTGCAGCTTATCTCTTTCCAGTAACAGGAGAAACCCAAATGCATGCTAGTGGCTTTGGGAATGGCCATTAAATACCTTCATTACAAAATATCCCCAATCCCACCTTATACTTCTAACATTAGTAGCTGGACTTCTCTGTTTTATATCTCTGTTTGCCAATCAAAAGTGATAGGAGTATCAGAAAATCAGCTGGATACCATATGCCCATTCTACTGCTTGACACTGGCTCCCCACAATCATTCTGGTGCCCATTATAGAATGGCTCACCTTGCTGTTTCTGCATGGTGGTGAAATCTTCAAAGGTGAGAGTACGCACAGGAGGCCTCCAGAATGCATATGTTTCCATAATGGCCTCCAGGCCAGTTCTGTGAAATGAAAACAGAAGAAAGGAGAATGAAATGTCGATGAGCCAATAGATCATTCGGAATAAATTGGATTATCAGAACTTTATCCTTTTTCATCCTCGATGTTCGTTTGACAGCCATTAATTCTTATGTAATACAAGTCTGTGTACTTTTGTCACCCAGCTTTTTTTCAGTGAAAACACATCATGTTTCTCATTTAACCTTTAATATTTTCCTTTGGCTCCTAAATCATTCGCTTCTTTGTGAAGAACAGTTTTAGTGATTAATTTGGCATTGCTTCTTTGATCACAACGCTGATCTTTCCAAGCTGTGCTAGAAATGAATCTGCCTCACTCGAACACAATAAGTCTGAGCTTAGACAACCCTTGGAAGGGAGATGAATAAACAGAAATTAAATGGCACAAACAGAAAGAGAAGGAGAAGCTGATGAGCCAGAGGTCACACTAAAGCCTAAGGCAGAACTGGAAAATGAACTCAAGTGTTCGTATTGGCATCTTTCATTACTGCTCATTAAAACTAAAGATGTTTTTGGGGAAAGAAACAGAAAGAAATGTAAAAGTAATCAAGAGAAACCAGTTAACCTTCTTCCATTACTCACTTATTTTTTCTTTGTTTCTACAGTATTGAAAGCATGCTTTCCCATGGTTCATTAAGCTTGAGGCTCAGTTTTTGAAATTCCAGACCTCAAAAAGCCACGTTTAAACATACCAGTTTTGGAGCCAGCTCCTTGAAGGAGCCAATCCAACTGAGCCTCACCCTCCTAGAGGCCATCCAAACTGACACATCATAGGATGGCATGGGGGTAGCTGTCACTACCAATTTACAGCCACTTCTCACCAGCTGGTCAAAGCAATCAGGAGTCAGGATGTCCACTTCATGCAGTAAGTGCCCTAAAACCTAGGGATGTGCATGAATGGTTTTTTTGCATTCAAATTTGAGTCAATGTCAAAACATTATATTCGATTTGAATGTTTAAAATCCGAATGCAACAAAAACCAATTTGAATCCATGTTAGATACGAATTTGAAGATACAAATGTCGACAACATTCATACACGTTGTACGCATTTTGTGTGCATTCCATTTTCGTTCCGTATTATAAGTGCAAATGCATACAGATATGTATGATATTCGTACAGATACATATGTAATACATACGTACCTGTACATTCGAATGATTCAAACAAATGTTTTGGAACATTTGAAATTTGTTTGAATGTCTAAATTCAAATGTGGAGACATTCTATTTGAATTCAAATGTCCACATTAAAATGAATTCGATCAAATTTCAATTGTTTAGAACATTTGTGCACATCTCCCTGGCAATCTCCCTCTTCCCATCTGGACATCCTATTCCCTGAAACTTGGGGTGGGATACAGAGCTTTGGTACAGTTTGGGGTGAGAGAACATTCAGACATCTCATCCTGGTGGCAACCCTTGTTGGGACATAAGACATATGAAAGCATGTCCAGAAGATACCTCAGACAATGGAAAGCCAGAAATGCTATATATGAATGCATGGCCCAAGTGAGGGAAGGAATAGGCCTTAGAATCTGATCTGTTGCTTAGGCAGAGGGCCACTTCAGTTTTAACTGTTCCACACCTATACACATGGGGGATACTCTGGCACACTCACAATCATTTCGAGGAAAGAAATGGCTTCATAAAGTGCAGACAAACAGTGCCAGAGTGTCCCCTGCACTGACTAATATGGTAAGTGTTAAAGGCTAATGTTGAGGAGAGGGGGCATAGGCAGAATACAGATGAGAAGTATTACTTTTATTTTTATTGCTTTTTAAATTTTTTGCAGCCCAGCTTTGAGTGTGAGCACTGTTAGGATGTACTCCTCTTTTAGACCAAAGCTGCTCATAGTAAGCTTTCAGTTTCTGCAACACAACTGAAAGACTGTAATCACTGCCCTCTTTCTAAGCTGAATATTGTGTCTGATAGTATAGAAACCTGTCAGAGGTGTTCCTGAATGGCCCCCAGCCCCCTCATACCAATTTTGAGGTCTCTAGCTCTAATTCTTCAGAGGTTTGGCCCTGCTGCTCCCTCTTTCTTTAATGCATTGTTCCCTGTGACAGTTTGCTAAGGATTTGAACTGAACTGCAAACTTCTTAAATCATTTGAAGTTCAACTTAAACCTGAGGCATTTTTGCACTACTCTTCCCGTCTGCTGGAAGGGAAAGGAGCACGATGACCCAAGGTTGACTAGTGCTCGCACTTGAGTGCTAGTCAACTTTACCTCCTTCCTCACCCCTGGGATTGGATACTCACTTTATTCGAATCCGGAGTCCAGTCCTCCTATAGGTGTCGCCATTTTGGTAGCAGTGTCTCTATGACTGTGCATGCATCAGTGCCATCGCCTTGGCAACGCTGATGCTCTGTGTGCACGCAGTCATGTCTATAGTTGTCCAAGGTCCCAGCACACTTGCGCAGGACCTCAAACGACCCCGGAGCAATGGCAAGTCATGCTGCTGGACTCTTCAGGTAATGGTTAGATAAACGTTGGTAAAGGTATACAGCACGATTTTGTGCTCCACACCTAATCAACAATTAGTGAATGTCTGAGGAGGGTGGGCACAACTGTAGGCTGTAGCAGCCTAGTCGACGTGCATATGCTTTTTACCAGACATTCACTAATTGTTGACTAGAGGCCATAGTGCAAACAGACCTCTGTTTGCAGGAAAATAAGTACATGACATCTCCAGCAGACATAAGTGCAAGAGCTGGCCACAGGTATTGGTACAATTCAGGAGTTAAAAAGCAGAATTCTAAAGGCCCAACTCAAAACTGCCTGTTTCAATACTTAGAGTAAAATGATTTTGTCAAAACGCCCTACTGAATACCATACAAAACATAAATTCCTACTGGTGCCAGTCTCTGCTATGACAAATATGAGCATTTGAACGTTGTCCCCTTCTCTAAATAAACTTCATTCATTCATTCATTCATTCATTCATTGTTATGCAAACCATGTTTCCTTAAGTCCCCAGTTCCACATTGGGTATCCCTAATTCTGATTCTGAGTATGCCATACAGGTGATTCTCAGCACAGTGTGCTGCCCCAATGTACACTGCTGCTCCCAAGCCATGCAAACATCGCAGCTGGAGAACTTTTGTTCCCAAGCTCCAATGTTTCCCCCATAGGGACTGTTTTCTAAAGCACAGGAAGTTGGCCTGTATTATGCAGTCCAGAGAAAGCACATTGATTAAGTCCATACATAGCACTGGTGGCAGTGCGGTGGAAGACAACACTGTTGCTGTACTTTCTCCTGCTCTACCTTTAAATTGCTCTTACGAGGGCATATTGCAGCCTGCTTGCTGCAGGGTCACGCAGACCCCACGCTCTCACAGTGTCTGCACAGTGTCATTAGGGTACCATGTGTATCCTACTTACGTCTGGCTCAATGGCAATGGACTGCAACAAAAAAGAATAAAATTTTATGCACTCTCTATCAATAAAATTGGCTTCTTTGATAAGTCTCCAAAAGCTGCTCTCTCAGTTGATTTTCTTCTTGGGTTTTTAGTACCATTACATTTTAATAATAGGCTCTATATGAAAGAAGTCCTTTATTTTATTTTTTAAAAGATGTTTGATATATCTCTTTGTTGCAGTAACATTTTCCATATGGTCAGTCTTTCCTATCTGTTTGCACACATAGTTTTCACTACCATCTAATTGTTCACTTAAGAAGCTAAGTCCTTGGCTTTTGTAGTCCCTAGCTAGATTTTCTATGCCACCTGGCTGGTCTAAAAAGCATTCCCAGCATAAACTGCAAATCACAGTTGTCAGTGTATCTGTAAAATTTGGGTACCTGAACGTTTCATATTAGGTCCCATGATGCAAATTCATTTCAGATGAAGACCAACCTCAAAATGGAAGGGGAGAGGGAGGCAAGCAACGAAGCAGATCTAAGATCTGGTGCAAAAACCTGGCATTATCATTTTACCGTTACTATGAAACACTTTTCAAATGTCTTTTGAATTTAAAAGGGAAATAAGCAACCTCCTCAGTAAAAACAACAGCAACAAGAATCAGACCTCTTTTCTCAAAATAGAAGGCTTATTCTGGAACATCCAATTACTGTATAACAGAATAAGTAAGCGGCATCTTGATGCAGCCATTGATAATGCCTCAGAATTTACTGACAGAACATCCAAAAAGAATAAATACACTTTCAAATGCATTTTTTTTCAGTGATGATTATTAGTTTCCCTCCCATCAACAATAACAAAACTGTATATCACTCAAGTTCTGTTACTTTAGAGATTCCACATTCTGGTTATTGCGCAGACACATTATGACAGCTATCCAAATTTCTGCGGTAAGTAGCACTTGGTTGGTCTTGTGCTTAGAGTGTCAAACTCCTAACCAATAGTCTCCCAGTACAATTCCACATGCCTCCACAAAGCGATCTGAGTGACCTTGGGCTAGTCACAGCTCTCTTTCTGATCTCTCAGAGACCCACCTACTTCACAAGGTATCTATCATGGTGAGAAGAACGGAAGGTTTGTCAGCCACCTTGTGTCCCCTTAAAAATGTGAGAAAATCAGGGCATAAAAGCCAACCCTTCTTCTTGTTGTTTGCAAGAAAACAATAGTGATAACACACTTCCTGCATACTTCAGCATCTGTTAGGAGGACTCTTTTGATCCCAGGTATTTGTTTACAGGCATGTCAGACAGTTCCAGAATTGAGTGGGTCTTTGAAGCCTTGTTTTGGTATATGTTTACCTTGCTGGTAAACTGGAACTCAAAGAAGACTAGGGAAGGAACAATGATGTGTATCTATTCCTAAAGAGCATGTTTTGCCAAAATACACATAGGTGGGAATGGCATACACAGAGATACAGTGAACTAAATAAAAAGTAAATCTACCATGTTCCATAAGTTTAAAATTAGGTAACAAAATTATTATAGGCCTTGTTCACATTGAAGTTTTACTCCAGCCTCAGTCCACTTTCAGGGTGAGAAAACACAACAAGAAAGTGTAAAGCTGGGATGGGGGTTGTATCATGTAACTCAAAAAATGACATTTGGGTTAAATAATGTGGAAAGAAAAGACTAGCCATTTTATTGATGCATTCTCTCACTCTGAAGGTAGATTGATGTTGGATTGAAGCTGAATGAAAACTTAGGTGTTTAAAGGGAGAAAGATCTAGAGCAATTCCACATTGGCTAATATACTGGACCAGCAAGTATTTCAGGAGTCTTCCTTCTGCAAGCTGGCAAAGTGTAAGGAAGCCCCAGGGTGGGTTTCTGGGAGTTCAGCCTGACGCTATGTCAAATGAGTCCTGCCAGATGCCCTAGTCATCCAGCAGCATGCTGGAATGTTAATGATAGTGTGGGATTTCCATCCCTATCTTTAGCACAAATTTTGAGGGTGACAGACCAGCAGAGCCTCAACACGTCATGGGGCTGTCTGCCAGTCTCGCCACAGTGTTGGCAACCTACTCGCACTTCTAGCATGTGTGGTAGCTCCCACTTGCAGCATGCCAGTCTCCTCTCTTCATTAAGAGAAATTCCTCATCAAAGGAACAGAGCTCAAGGTTGTCCTACAGGTTACACCAAGCAAAACAGCTAAGAGGAGCTACACATACTCCCCAGACCCAAACGTATTGGTCCAATGCTCTCAACAACCATTGGAATTACTATGTCCAGAGTTTGCCCTAAGCATTAAAAATCTACAGAGGTGTTCCTTTCGAAATAAATCACCCCATGATGACAATTCACGTTGACAGCTTTGAATACAGTATCTGTTTTTATACTCCTTATTTACATAAAGCTAGAAGACATGAGTTTCAGCCTTCTGTCTACAAAGTAGTCCTACCCTAAGGAATGGCAAACAAACATAAGCAGAGCAGAGTCTGGGGATGGACAGTCCTAGCGCAAAAGACCAAGACCTGGGCAATGGGGCTGGAGGAGACGTACTATTTAAGTGCCAATTTAAAGGCAGCTGATTGACCTTCAAGAATTATTATCCTTTCCCCTCTTAGATTTGAAATCCATCTCCCTGCATGTATTTATCAACAGCATCAGTGCAAATGAGCTGTATATATATAAAAGAAACAGCAAGGAAAAAAACTCACCTCTTCTCAAAACAATTGCCCAAGGGACATACGAATAAATGAGAAAATAAGGGATGGCCACCCTTTAAGGCAATTGCTACAGCTGCATTTTTATCCCTCCCCACCACCACCACCATCATGTTCTTCACCATGGGGATAACTGACCCAACAATGCCTTTTTTCTATAGTTCAGCTATAGTGAGGCAATTTGGTCTAGTGGTTAGGGAGCCAGACTCATTATCTGGGAATACCAGGTTTGATTCCTCACTCCTCCATGAAGCCAGCTGGGTGACCTTGGGCTAGTCACAGTTCTCTCCTAAGCTCCCACAGCCCCACCTACCCCCCCCCAGGTGTTATGTTGTGGGGGGGAGAATAGAAAGCTTAGTCAGCTACTTTGAGTCCCCTTGAATGGGTGAGAAAAGTGGGGTAGGAAAGCCAACTCTTCTTCCATAGTTTGCCTTTGCTAGCTTGGGGGATTCTTTCTTTTTTAACTATTCATTTGAGCAGGAGCTGCCACCAATGATACAGCAGCTCCGAGGCCCTTCCTTTATTGGAGGAACAACCTGAACTAGAAGCTGCCAGAAAGGGTGAAAAAGCTGTAATTGATTCCTAACTGTACCTGATTTGCCAGATGGTGTACAGCACAGTGGAAGGGTTCAGGCACATGGAAAGAAAACCTCATGGCTATAACATTACTCTGCTGCTGTGGGAAATGCTAAAATGCGGAATATAGATCTTATGTCTAGACAACGTGTGATAATTCCAGATGTGCTTTATACCAATAAATCAATAAATTGCAGAATAAAAAAGAGAGAGATTTGGAGGTGTCCTTAGCCCAAAGGTAACAACTCCACCACACTAGCTTGAGTCGGTTTTGTGGGGTCACACATTTCCAAAGCTATTTCCAATTTGTTCAGTCAGATTTTGTAGTATTGTTCAGAGTTCTGACGAAAAGGTTAGATGGTAGGTGTGGGAGGCACTTTATGAGGGGAAGAGAAGGACAGCAAAGCCAGCTTGGCAAGCTTCAACCCTTTGAAACCAAAGGCCTAAATTGCTCCCAAATCTATACCAGATTCAGCCTTATGTGTTCATAAATGGGCAACTGTATTTTTGGTGGCAGCTTGGAAATAAAACAGAATAGAACTGAACCCAGCAAGCGGGGGGAAACCTAAAATTATCTCAGTGTAAACTAATTTTTCCTCCTTATTTGCAAAAGGAAGATCTCAATGAAAAACAGTAGGAAACGTTAATCCTTTTTCATTATATGCAACTTGTTTTTCATTCTGTGGGAAGTTTTATATTAAGAAGAGCCTCTAACAGTAGGCAAAGCCATGGGTATCTGAAAAAGAAAAAATTATCTCCCCATTTCAAACTAGCCATAATCCTCTTCTTTAAAAAGGTATAAATTAAATGTTTAGCTCTTGTATTATTTATTGAAAGTGTTTTTCTGCTCATGAGAGTTCTGCAATTGGAATACAGCATGAAAATGCAGAACGTGGGAGCTGAGTTAACAGAAAAAAATCTGCAGCTGTTGCTATTCTGCTTGGATATATTCAGAGATTTTTAAGCATTTCAGTGTTTTCAGCTGATTAATCAGGCCCAAGGTCCCATCTATACTAACAGAAGGACTGGTTTCCTGTCAAGCCAGAGCACCAGGAAAATCCTTCAATCCATTCCAAAGAAAGCCTGTGTTTGAACTTGTAAAATACCACATTGCCATCAACAACACGACTTCCAAGTTAAGCCACGTTATGAATCAGGCTGCCATTTTGAAATGTGATATTTTAACCACTATGGTTAACAATTTAAGTCAACAGATTGGGAAAGACAGGAATGATAATGGCGTCTTTTGTAACAGAGCAGCCTGAAAATTTCTTAGTTTCATTTGAAGCTGGTCTTCTGTGCTCATATTTAGGACATGTTCAGATGAAGGACAAAGTTTCATTCTGGGTTCTAGGGGCTCATAACCTGGATAGGACAATGACATGTACCTTCACCCTGAACCTTCTGATCCTGCCCTGTGGCAGGGAACAGGACATCCTGACCTCATATATGAATATTTTGCTCTGGCAACATCTGCCCTGTTAACTCAAGATGTATATAGATGTCACTTACTTATTCCACAATATTTGGATATTCTGGAATAAAGCACTGATATTCTGGAATATCTGTACTTTATTCCTAAACATCCAAATATAGTGGAATAAGTAAGTGATGTCTGGATGCAGCCTCAGACTGCAGCGAGCCAAACTGAAGTTATCTGTGCCACATGGCATTATCATCATCCACCTGTGACCCCCCCCCCCCCACACACAAAACCATATTGAAGGGGGAGAAGTCTTAGCATGGCTTTGTTTGTTTCCTGGGCACACACTGTGGCAGGAGGAAGCATAGCGGAAAGAGGGAAGAACAGAATGTTTTCAAGATACATCCCCCTGAGATGAGTAAACACTCCATCCATCACATGCACTTTCCAAGTGCCAGGTTACATTACTGCTAGTCTCTGGATTGGGGCCACAAGGCAGCTAGTAGGAGGAGAGGGTCTGCTTAGAAGCTTCTTTTCCATCTCTCAAACTTCCCTTTGATCTTCTGTGGCTCAAAAACATTATCTGGGCAAATTAAACCCAAGAGCCCAATTAGAGTTCTTTCCTTCATCCACTGTCCTGAGATAATACTGACCTTAGGTAGTCTAACACCACAGTCATTAAACTTCACTTGTGACTCCATAACTTTATTTTCAGATTACAAACAATTCCAGGGGTGATTTCACACTTCCCTTCCCATCTGCTGGATGGGAAAGGAGCGTGATGAACCGACGTTGACTAGCATTCACACTTGGAGTGCTAGTCAATGTTACCCATTCCCCTCATGATCAAATATTTACCTTGATTCAATCGAGGGGCTGATCCTTTTCAGGGTGCCACCATTTTGGCTGTGGCGCCCTTTGTGACTGCATGTGCACCAGCACTGTTGCCATGATGACACTGACACTCTGCACACGCGCAGTCGTGTCTATGGTCATCCGAGGTACCAGCATGCTTGCGCGGCCTCTCAGACGACCCCGGAGCACTGGAAGAGGTGCAAATGGCCACTGTCTGGATGTGCCAAGTAAGTGATTGGGTAAGGTTAGTAAAGGCGTGGAGCACAATTTCATGCTCCACATCTAGTGCATGATTAGGGAAGTTCTGGGAAGGCAGGGGGAACCTGGAGGCTGAAACAGCCTCCTCAAGGTGTGGTTGCTCTTCCCCAGAAGTTCCCTAATCATACACTATGGGCTGTAGTGTGAATAGGCCTTGTGACTTTTAAGGGTGAAATTAACACCAACCCGGCTTACACAACAGACTTCTTGTACAATATGACTACCCTTTCTTCTCCCTGCAGACTGTTGCATAGCCCCCAAAATCTGCCTGGGGGCTTGGGAGGTTTACTAAAGCAGGTCTGAAAGGAGTAAGGATTTCATGATTATAGAGAAAGAAAATCTCTTGTGTCCACGTGTGCGACATTTGATATTGGCCATGGCTTCTCTGCAGTTGGGAGCATTATAAAATAAACCATATTCCTTTCACAGCAATCTGTTCAATTTATATTCCTGATGACTTGCTATATCTTACAAAAATCACATTAATCAACTCACAGTGAGCCATACTGAAAGATGGAATAAGAACACCTGTAATAAATTTTACCTGTGTTTGCTTATGTGCTTACATGCACACAGGTATCTCTGTGTGATTGGGAAACATAAAATATAAAATGTTTTATATAAAATATAAAACATAAATGCCTCAGCCTAGTCACTGTGTTCCATGCAACAGTTACCTCCAGGCTAGATTACTGCAACTCTCTCTTTGCTGGCCTTCCCCTGGGCCTGAGCCGGGAGTTGAAATTGGTCCAGAATGCAGCAGCCCACTTATTAACGGGTACCCTTCGTGGGACCCACATCTCACCTATCTTACAGGTACTGCACTGGCTGCCGATTGAGTTCTGGATCCTGTTCAAGGTGTTGGTCTTGATCTTTAAAGCCTTACTGTGGGACCGTCTTGACCTCTATGCATCCAGGAAAGTATTATGGTCCCTGGCATCAGTGAGGCCATCACAGGACATTCTCCTGTGTCACCCCTACCTGGTGGAACACTCTTCCTGCAAGTACTCAAGCAATCCAAAGAACTGTCCAGTTTTCAGAGACTTTGTAAGGCAGAGTTGTTCCACCAGCCTTTTGGCTAGCTTCTGGCTAGCCTAGGCTGGCCTTGCCCTTTCTGTAGTCTTTAGTAATACTGTCCCTATAGATTTGAATTTGTTTGCATTGGAACTGTGCTGCTGTTTTATGTTTGTTGTGTGGAAATCTGTTCTCTGCCAGTGGGGGGATAGCTGGGGTTTATGACTGTTTAAATTGTTTAAATATTCTTTTTGATTTCGATTTTATATAACTCATGTTGTATGCTGTATTGCATTATCCTGGATTTTATATTTTGTATTGTGGGCCACCCAGAGCCCACTTGTGGGGTGGGCAAGGTATAAATCAAAGAGTAAAGTAAAGTAAAATAGTAATGAAATATACTAGATAAATTGAGAATAAGCACAAGACCACCGACTAGTTCTGCCCATGATCAGAACTGATGTCTGGAACTAGTACTAAGATTCCTAACAGGCTGCCCAGGTTTCAAAACTGTAATTTGAAGGACTCTGAAGTTGAAGCAAGGACTGTTAAACTATTTTAAAGTGTAAACAGAAGAGAAGAGCTTTTTTCCCCTCCTTGATCCTGCAGATGGCTTTTCACATTAGCTTCCCTGCTAAAAATGCACACAGTGGATAATCCTTTGGGAAATGCCTCTGAGAATAGCAGCAACTTGTTGGCAGATCTCTGCAGCAGGATCTTGGCAGAATCTTCATTATGTTCAAAATGGTTTGGTGCTGGTTTTCTTCATTAACCCCCCCGGCAGCTCTTTGAGATGTGTAATACCTTAGATACTTTAGTTCTGTTTTACAGCAGCAGAAAACTGTATTAAGCTCTCTGTAGCCATAATTCCATAACCGTTTCCTGGCCTTCCAAATGGTAATGAGCCACAAATGTCCATGATACCCAACCTTTCAGGAAAATGTCCAATTGCACCAGACCAAAACCTTTGTACTGAGACTCAGCCAGCCAAAAGCATGGTCAGAAACCATTCTCTGCCATCTGGAAATGACTGGATATGTTTAATTCGTTTGCACCAAAAGCTCCCTACCATGTGTATCTTGAAACCCATGCTCCTTAGTTTTCTGGAGGGAAGGTGTAGACCAGTGATGGTGAACCTTTTGAGCTCGGTGTGTCAAAATTTGCAAGAAAACCTAGCTTAACTCGGGTGCTGTGTCACTTCTAGAAATATCCATAATTTTGTGGTATTTGTAGCTCTAGTAAGAAAGTTATATTTTTGATATATGTATTTTATTAGAAGCAAAAATGAATAATTCTTTACATTTGCTAAATCTTCAATTGAAAGTTGGCATTTCGTACACTTCAAGGACAAGCAAGCACGACATGCCCAGGTGCCAGGGTGACCAGGTGTGTCACCTAAAAGGGCTTGGGGTGTCACCTGTGACACGCGTGTCATAGGTTAGCCATCACCGGTGTAGACCTTTCCCATTCATTCTGGGAATATCCTTTTGGAATATCTCAAACCAATTTCCCAGATTCCTGGAAAACTGCCTGAGACTGCCACTGATGAAACCAGAGTCAGATGCTGAAAACCTACTTCAGCTTTTCTCTCACCACCTCCGGCATTGTTTAATATTATTTAATAGAGGTGGCTAAGGGAGCTACACCTATGATGAAATGCACAATATTTGAGGGGAGGACTCTAAAGTTTCAGAACCCTGAGAATTCAGATACAACATGGTTCTGTCCTGAATGAATGCTTGAAATCTAATGACTCAATTCTTCATTTCAAACTTTCCCATCAGCTGTAGGGTACATAGGTCTGGAAGCTCAAAAGAACCACAAAAACACTCAGACATTCCACCAAAGAGGGGCATTTTCCTCCTATAGGCTAATTTTCATAGGTACACAAGACTATATACATTTATGTTGACTTTCGCAGTTCCTAGGAGGCCTATGGCATTCAACAAAATGGGGATGCACTCACTCATTGTACCCCTTAAAGGCAGAGTGAATGGTGAAGTTAGTGGGGTGCAAAAAGCTCAGACTCTACCACTTGAGAATTCCAAGCGTTCTGACCATAACTGCCCACACACAAAAATAAGAATAATAAAAAACAATGTTAGGGAACCTATTTGCACTACGGTCTCTAGTGAAGAATTAGTAAACTTCTGGTGAAGAGTCTCTAAGCATGTCCTGCCTCACCAGAAGTTCATTAATTGTTGATTAGGTGTGGAGCATGTAATTGTGCTCCGCACCTTAACCAATGTTTACTAAAACCTTGCCTCAAGCATCCAGTGGTGTGACCATCTGCACCTCTTTCGGTGCTCCAGGGTCATCTGAGGTGCCACGCAAGCAAGCTGGCACCTCAGACAACCATAGACATGACTGTGGGCGCACAGAGCATCATCATCATCTATGCGATGGCACTGATGCAAACACAGTCGTAGTGGTGCCCAGAAGAGGACCGGCCCTGGGATTGAATAACTTAAGTATTCGGTCGCAGGGGGAGGGAACAGCCAAAGTTGACTAGTGCTCCAAATGTGAGCGCTAGCCAGTGTTGGTTAATTGTGCTCCTTTCTCATCCAGTGGATGGGAAGGGAAGTACAAAAATGCCCAGGGTTGGATATTCAACAACCAACAATCTTGCCAAGATCTGTGCATAGGAACGCAGCAGAGAGAGGTCAAGGAAGAATGGATTTCATGAAGATCTCTGTTGCTCTTCCCATCACTAACTCCAGTTATGGAAAATACCTATCATGAAACTCAGTAAGGGAAACGATGTCAAAAGCAATGATAAAACTGAAGGAAATGACGGAGTAACTCTCTTTCACAAGGCATGAACTATCCCGTGCTAAACTGTCCCACTCTAAGTAGCCCAGACCATGCTACACCACACTAGCCCCAGTGTAGGCTGGGGGCCATCAATATGCTGGGTGGCCCATGCCAGCCAAGCTGCAGCAGCCAGTTTCAGAGTCTGTTTGCATTCCTCCATAGTTCAGAATACAAGCCCTGGGCTGACTGAAATCATCATTGAGACCTATCAGTAGTCCAGTCTAGGGTGACATTGTGGGCACCCTAGGCTCGTCTGTGCTTTATCCTGTGCGGGTAGAATGTGCTAAGAGGAGGTGTGTCTCCCTTATCCCACACTAGCACGCATAAGGGAGGCCTCTGGACCTTTTCCTAGCATAGATTAAATAGAACAGACAGAATAGTAGGCAACCTTCACGTAACAATATCTTGGAAGGAGAAACACAATTAATACCAATACAACAGCAGTTCTATATCCACCTATCTGCTGTGGCAGTCAGTGGTGCTCGGCATGGCAGGAAACTCCCAGGGCCAATACATTCTATCCCAAACCATGTCAGTAGTTCGGCCTTTGATCAAACCCAAAATGGGCTGCATTGAACAGAGATGTGTCAACACATGGAGGGTTTCAATTGAGGCTGACAAACCAGAGCACCCCTTGACCAAGAGCTAGGCTCAAAACACACCTTCACTGCATCCACACCAGTTTTGATTCACAGGCCGTCGCCTCTTTAAGTGTATAAAATTTTATGCATTGAAACAAAACAAAACAAATTTAAAAAGCATGACTTTCTACCAACTATTTTATATAAGAGCTTTCAAGCTTACCAAACTAAACAGGATTATGTGGTACCAGTTCATTAAGAGTGTGGGGCGAAGTCAGTGGCTTGTTAAACATGGACACTAGGGCTGTGCATGAATAGTTGTAACATTCGAAATTTGGCCGAATCCGGACATTCAAATTTGAATTGAATGTTACAATATTCATATGCTAACATTCAAATGAATACCAAAGTCTCCGGACATTCGTTCAAATAGTTTGGACATTTGTTAAACTGGGGAAACATATCAGACACGTATTTATTTGTATCAGATACATATCCATTTGTATCAGATACATATCTATTCATATTAAATACGTATTGGATACGTATGCAATCATTCGTATCTAATACATATCAAATGGTCATACGAATATGTACATATAGATTCCTATCAAATAGAATTTTACCACATTCAAATGCCGTCAATTCATACGAATACATTTGTGCACATCCCTAATGGATTATTATTGTTGTTGTTGTTGTTAACATTTATTTATAATACCTTTCCACCAAAGGGCAGAACGACAAGTTAAATCAAATAGAATTTGCCAAAGGCTGTTTACATAAAACAGAAAAGATACAGTATAAAATGATATATCACATGCTTAGACTCACTGAATGATCTTGGCTCAATCACTTCCACTCAGCAAACCTTCTCTTGCTAGGTTTTAGTGAGAATAAAGCAGGGGAGGGGAGAAAAAAGCCATATGGGCAGCTCTGGATAAAAGATTTGACAGGAATGGAAAAACAAATAAAATAGAAAGAGGACTCAATCCAGTATCCCTTCCAGGCAATAAAAATAATAGGGAAAAGGTTCACCTGAAATAAATAGAAACATTAAAGGCTTTCTTACCTGTTTCTTCCAGAATCCCTGAACCCTTTTGCAAATGGATTCCTGTCAATTTTTAATCTGGTGATCTGTAAAAGAATGCAGATTGCTCTAGATTCTGACATGAATATTTGAAAAATACTGAGCAATTACAGTCTTCTTTCATTTAGGCTACTCCACCATCTACTTTAAATTCCAGTTGCAAAACAAGAGTAACATAACTCAAATATACTAATGCCGGGAACATTCAGATCTGATTTTTGAATCCGTCTCCATCCCATTATTATCACGTTTTAGTTTCATTTGCATCCCATTTGCATCCCATATTACAAGTGCAAACAGACCCGATATTCGAATGCTATATAAGATGAAAATTTCAGACGAATTATTCAAAAATCCATATCGGATTTTCAAAAATCCAAATTCAGTCTTCATTCAAAAAATCAGAATTTCAAAAATCTGATTCCAATGTCAATATTTGTCAAATTCAGATCAGATTTTCAAATTTTCAAATATCCATGCACATCCCTGCACATCACCTCTGGGCACCCCAGAATGAGGACGGAAACCCAAACTCACTGAAAATTCTAAATAAATTAGGAAGCACTGGAGAACGTCAGAAATTTGGAAGACTGATTCCAGCAAAGCTGATTTTCACCATCTGTGGAAAACATGCCACCCTGACTGCACTTCCACAGCCCTATTTGGCTTTTTTTATGCATTCTTCTAGGAACAGGCAAAACTTGTCCTCTGCCCTTGCTATATAGCAAAATAAGAACAATTTGTTTGTCAGTCTGTTGGGCTTAGATACTGTAGATTTCATAAAAGGTTCCTTCCCACAGTTAAACAAAAAAGCGGCCCAAAGATTAGCAGCAACAAACAAACAGAGAGGGGTAGAATTAAGGTTTCATCTGGAAGCCTCCTTTGACCTCCTCAACCAGAATATGCACTGGGTCATATTCTGAATTACTGTATATCTCAGACTAGGGACCTGCCGTCTACATGCTGGTTCAGCCTAGAGGAGGCCACAGGTGGGGTCTCCCATAGTCTGTACCAGCATGCAAGATGGCAGGTCTTTATTCTGAGATACAATCCAGAATAAGTCTTAGTGGGGAAAGGACTTATGTTTTGGTCCACAGAGGACCAAAATGGAATTAGTTAAGACTTCCAGTAAGAGCAATATTCTTCTCTCTGCAGCCCTTCCAGAAGGAATCTCACTGCTGGTGGAAATGATCTTTCATTTTAGATGTTGTTACCTGTCCGGAGACCTCTGGACAGGAAAGGAGCACAATTAACCAATGTTGATTAGCACTTGCATTTGGAGTGCTAATCAACTTTGGCCATTCCCTCCCCCCACAATCAAATACTTACCTTGGGGTGTTTTTCCACTGCAGCCCTTAGATCCGGATCTAAGAAGATCTGGATCTAAGGAATGGGTACATTCCTTAATTCGGATCTAGTAGATCCAGATTAAGGGAAGCACCCAGTGTGTCTCCACAGGAGGTGTAGCACCCATTAGCAATGGGTGCTAACACCCCTGCTGTGGAAACAGCTTTGCACCCATCTGGGGAATCTGAATCGACCCTCAAGGGGGTGGTCCGTTACCCCAGGTGTTTCGGGGGCCGGGGGGGCAGTCTTCGAAGCCACTTCAAATTGACTTCGAAGTCATTTCAAAGTCTGTGCAAAATAGCTCCAGAGTGCCTTTGAAGTCTGTGCTGATCTTCAGAGTGAACTTTGAAATGACTTTGGAGTCACTTTGGAGTCACTTCAGAGTCACTTTGAAGTCACTTCGGAGCCACTTCGAAGTTCACTTCAAAGATCAGCACAGACTTCAAAGGCACTCTGGAGCTATTTTGCATAGACTTCAAAATGACTTTGAAATGACTTTGAAATAAATTCGAAGTGGCTTCGGAGCCTAGGTTTATGGGGGGCCCAGTGGGTGCATCCCCTCCCCCTTTGGACCCCATTTCCTGTTTCCAGTGGAAACAGGCTCCCTTTAATCTGAATTTTCTGGCAGAAGACCCCATTGTAGTCCCCATTAATGGGGTCTACAGAAAATCCAGATCAAAGGCCAAAATGTACCCATTAGATCCGGATTTCCCCCATGGCAGTGGAAACAATCGGGTCCCAAATGGGTGCCATGGTGGAAATGGGATCATCCGGCTCACATCCAAATGGGTCCTAAATGGGTGCAAAAATGGGTACTTTTTGACAGTGGAAAAACACCCTTATTCGATCCCAGGGTCAGTCCTCTGCTGGGTGCCTCCCTCTGCAATTGCACATGCATCAATGTCATTGCCTTGATGATGCTGACGCTCTGCACATGTGCAATTGCAGTTGCGCCTATGGTAGTCCAAGGTGGCAGCGCACTTGCGCTGCACCTCATATAACCCCAGAGCTTGGGAAGAGGTGTGAATGCTCCTGCCTTGGACTGTTCAGGTAAGTGTCTGATAAGCGTTGGTTAACGTTTTGTGCTCCACACCTAATCAATGATAAGTTAACGTCTGGTGAGGGCAAGCACACTTGGAGGCTATAACAGCCTACTCCATGTGCAGATGCTTTTCACCAGAGGGTCACTAATTCTTAACTAGATGCCATAGTGCAAATAGGCCTTACATCTCTGCCTTCTTCACCTTAATGCAGAATAGTAGAGGTCCCATCCTTACAGTGGGATCTGACATTGAAAGGGTGCCCTATTTCACACCACCAATAGACCTGTTAAAAGCAGCCCACAACTGGACTACTGTTGGCATAACAGCCTGGCCTTTTTTTTTTTTTTTTTGACAGCACCAGGAAGCAGCTCCAGAAATGCACCACCTGAAATGCAAGCTCCCAGACATGGTTTGGGAATGGTGCCAGTGCTCACAGGGCAAACACCAGCCACTGCCCCAAAGTTAACTTCAAGGGAATAGCATCCCTCTGAAGTTAGGCGCAAATATGCCCTAATTCTGTTTAAGACTGTAGGAAGGGTTCTTTATGCACTGCAATGATCTGTCTATATTTAGTATCTTAAAGATGAAAAGATACACACATGCTGAAAGCCTAGTTGAACTATCCTGACATTAATCTTTAGTTAGTTCCTGCTGGAATTCTTCCAGAGACTTAGATTTCCATATTAACAGTCAGTAAACACAAATCTCCTTCCCTTCTTGATTTATGACAAATTCTGTTCCTCTGCGGAATTTGTAGCAACACGCTGTAGATCAGAGTGTGTTTTCCCCACACCTTAGGTTTCAGCCACCTGTTTTTTTTTCCTTCCAAGCTAATTTTTGCTGTCATTTTTGCTTTCTCCATGGGGACAACCATTGTGGGAAGTAAATATTTTTCTCTCTACCATTCTTCCTTTGTCACCTTGTTACTGCTCTGTCCTGTTCTGGGTCATGATGCAAGTGACTTCTGAGAAATCTAGCTTTTTATGTGATCTACAGCTATTGAACTGAAATCCAAATAGAAATACTAAGCAAAAGTTGATATGTTATTTCTAAGTCAGTTGCACACAGGAGAGATGTAAATAAAACTGTACTATAAAAACTTAGGCATGCAGATATTTGCGGCACATTAGGACAATTCTTTTTTAAAAAGAAATCAGAACGGTAGTTTTTAGGGGTTTGCATGAATGCAATTTTTAGGATTCCACTCAATTCAAATTGAATATCTGAAAATCTGAATGGATTCAAATGTTTAAAATTCAAATGTATTCACGTTCAATTTGATTCAAATACATTTGAATGTATTAGTGTGAATTTTCAATCTGTATTTGCAAATACAAATGTCGACAACATTCGTATGTGCCTATACGCATCCGGACGCATCCAGATGCATCCCATATTTATCCCGTATGCATTCCGTTTTCGTTCCATATGGATCTGAACAAATGCGTACAGATCCAGGAAAGATGCGTATGGGCAAGTATGCAACATGTATGTATCCATATCTGTATGAATGTCTGAATAATTTGTACAAATGTTTCAAAAATTCAAAATTCATTTGAATGTTTACATTTGAATTTATAGACATTCGATTCAAATGCAAGTGTCCAAATTCGAACCAATTCAATTGAATTTCAAAACTTTCAAATATTCATGCACATCCCTAGTAGTTTTAGTAGGCATTTCACTAATCAGAATATAAAGTGATTAGAAATATTATTGTTGCTGCAGCTGAAAGTCCATCTAATATATCCTATCTATTCACAGCAACCTTGAATTTATTTATTTATTTATTTATTTATTTATTTATTTATTTATTTATTTATTTATTTATTTATTTATTTATTTATTTATTTATTTATTTATTTATTTATTTACATTTCTATCCCGCTCCATACCCGAAGGTCTCTGGGCAGGTAACAAGCTTAAAACAACAGATTAAAACAGAATATACATTTAAAAACTTTAAGAATTCAACAACTCTAAAACAATACATATTATGTTTAAAATGATAGCGTCTGTTCTGTGGGGGAAATATAATCAGCTCAGCCAAAAGCCAGGGCAAAGAGGTGAGACCTGAAAATGATACTTAGGAAGGTTCAAAAGCAGTGTATGTTCGTGCCATGTTGCTAATTCCCCAGCATTTCCTAGGATAATGTGTCTTTTCCCATCTTGATAGACCTACCAGAGCCACATATTACTCAACATATTTTAGGATAGATAAATAAATTACATATCAAAGCACCATAAGGAAATGATTCCCATAAAGTTGTAATTATAGCAAATTACTAAATTGTTGTTTAGTAAATCTGATTTTACTTTCCAAGTTGCAGCCCTACACACAAAGGCCGTATGTTCACATGGTGTTCAAGACTCCTCGGAGGGACATCGAAAAATGCCTGTCCCCATTGCATCCCCATGAGGGCAAAGGGAGGGATTCCTACCCTGATCAAAGATGCATAAAGTTCAGCACAGGAACAAGAGCTCTGAAGCTGCTTCTTGCACATGGAGAGGCTCTTTCCAGAGCAGGTAAAGGTTTTGCCATTGTCTTCTGCTTGAGAATGCCCAGAAGCAATTAGTGGGCTACTGTATGAGATAGGATGCTAAACAAAATGGGTTGTGGTCTGATCCAGGAGGGCTCCTCTTACATTCTTATGTTCTTATATTCTCCCCAAAGCATCTCTCACCAGCGGACTGGAGACAGGTAATAACCACCTCAGAGCAAGGACCACTTTAAAACCAATGGGAAATATGTACAGAATTGGGCTGCTTTGTTCTTATGAGACCACAGTTAGACAGATTATCTCTCACATGCTGCATCTGGCATTAAAAAACCATTTAAAATGTGCTACATCTAGTAGGACCAAAGAAACTTTTCCATGTAGACCAGGCTCATTCCAGTTGGCCAGTTTTTCTAATAAAAATATTCAAGTGCATAGTGCAGTTGAATCCTGACTCTGTGTGCATAAATAGCAACAAGAAAAAGCACAGTCCTTGGACATCAGTAAGTGAAAGCAAGATGTTTGGTTTTGTATGTGCATCTGAGAAAAACAAAAAGTTTGTAAACATTCTCTCTGTGTGTTTCTGCTAGATTTTTGAGAGATAAAGTGTGGCCTATGGGGAGTTATTGTTCATTACCTGCTGGTTTTGATATGCAGTCACTGTGGTGAAGACAGTCTCAGGAAAGCTGAAGGTTTTCACTCCATCGCCTGTGGGAACTGGCTTTGTGGGAGACAAGTCGCTGCTGAAGTCCTTCCGAATAACGTGAACACGTGGTTGGTACTTATGCATTGAGTGCAGGATTATCTTTAAAGGGGGAAAAAAAGGAGAGGAGGGGAGATTTATCTCAAATGCATTGCACAGTTTTAATAATAATCCTAGGAATTATTGGACCCAGAAAGGCAAGGTCTGCAAACGTCCTATGAAATGTTAGCTTGTTGAGGTCAAGATTTTAGTCTTGAAATTAGTGAAATCCTGGGCTAGCCTTATCATGAAGCAGGCCAAAAGGCAGGAGGAGGCAGGAGGCAGATGCAGCAAGGAAGTTATAGCAGGATCTTCAGGACAGCAGAGGCTGCTAAGTAGGGAACTGCACAATTGTGTGTGTGTTCAATTCAAATTGAATTAAATGTGAGGAAATTCCCATTCATTCAAATAGAGCCCCTTTGAATGTGGTAGGATTCAAATTTGATACAAATGTTCTTCAAATGCTATTTGAATCCCTGCTGCCAATTGCGCCTGTGAATCCCCTATGAATCTGCTCTGAACATATCAAATCTGCTCTGAATCCACTTCAGATCCACTCTGAACCTGCCTAGAATCTGCTCTGGATTGACTGCAGATGAGACTGGGCATCTGCTTTCCCACCTCCCCAGATTCACAAATATAACAAAGCTTCAAATGAATATATAGAAACATTTGATTTGCATTAGAATGTCAGTCTTTGAATGTAGCCAACATTCAATTTGAATTCAAATGTTCATATTCCGCCAAATTTAACTGAATTTTGAATGCAGTGAATATCCGTGCATGTCCCTACTAAGTCCTCTGAGAAGACCACCATGTTCATTGTGCTCTCATTCCTTGTAAAGCAGCAATATTGTGTTTGTATGACTTCCACTGTCCCAGCCACACAATAACTGCAAATATTTTTCTTGCCGGAAATGATTTTGGAAATGCAAGAAATGGTTGCAGAAGTTGATCATTTAACAGGGTTTTCAAAAATAGGGGCATGCTATGCAGCTTATAGAAAGGCCCTGATAGGTCTGCCATGGCACAATGGAAGAGCAGTAGAAAAAGTTGTCAGCATCCTTCCTGCCACTCTGCCACTAAAGCATTCTAATGCTTCCTGCCACTCTGCCACTAGAATACTGTAACACTTCCTGCCACTCTGCCACTAAAGCATGCAGGGCATTTACATTGAGCTGCTTGTTGGATGAATAAAGGGATGTGTAGACTCTTTGCTCTTCCACCACACCCACAATATCACAAAGGTGCAGGTACATATAGACCCTTTGCCTTTATTGGATTCCCACAGTGTCATAGTGGTACCATGTGAGTCCTGCCTGTGCCATGGCAGGGCTTGGTTTCCATCCTGCCCGGCTTCTGCTAAGCCTGGACCTTTGGCTGAACTTATTTCCCTTCGTGAGCTGCCCTAGCTACCTCACTTCACGCACCCTGACACTCGTTGCTCTGCTTTGAGGATCAAGACGGCCCCTTTCTCTTTGCTAATCTACTGCAAGATTCACCCAAGGGCCATTCTGGATCTATAAAGATTTGTTTTTTGGCGAACCATTTTTCCTGAGGATCTGCTCCAAATAGGGACAGATCCTCAAGGCCCCGCATGTCTGCACATGTGCGGGGCGGTGACGGCAAGGCCAGATTGGGGAAACGGATTGGGGTGGGTGCCGTACGGATGCGCCAGCGCCCATCCCAAATCGGCTTCCAAAGGCCCTCCCCTGTCAAAGAGGGAGAGTGCATGCTCTCCCTCTTTGACAACTGGGCCCTCCCCCCGGCCTCTCCAATTGGCTCCACTGGAGCCAGCATGGGGAGGCTGTCAGCTGGCTTCCCCGGGTTCCCCCTCACACCTTTTTGGGTGAGGGGAACCCGCAGCCTGTCCCCCCCACTCTGCCCAGGGTCACGCACGTGCGATCTGCTGCTTACCTGAACACTGCCATGCCCCTGGCATGCCTGCACATGCGTGTGTTGTGGTTTCCCATTGGCCAGCTGCCCTCAGGATATTCGCATACCAATCAAATGTCCAGACATTCATTTTTTAGTATGTGTACAAATGACTCAGACATTTGTATGTGTACGGATACATATGCATCACATACATACCTGTACGCATTTTGTTCGTATCCATATGCATCCGGATACATACAGGATGAAAATGGGATTCATACGAGATGCGTATGTGATTTCTATCATCAGATATGCATAGGATATTCATACCAATAGATACAAATGTATTCATATCGGTTTGAATGTCCGGATATTCATTTTCTTTTATTCGTACAAATTCGAATATTCAATTCAAATTGAATATTGAAAATTGCATTTGTGCACACCCCTAGCTATTAGCCTTGTTGGCAGTAGGCGGTGGCCACTGTGAGAACAGACTGCTGGATGAGATGAGTCAGGGGTCTGATCCAGTGGCACATTTTTCGTGTTCTGAAGTCAGACTTTATATCACATCCTTTGGGAGATTGGCAGGGCAGAAAGTAATTGGTGCATAAAGAATGTACTCTGTAAAGAACTATACCCATTTGCCCAGCGCTAAAAGTGGTAGGTCTAAAGCAAAGCAAAAAGGAAAATAGAAGACAACCTCTTCCTGACTTACATGGCCTTGGTCATCTAGTTCATTGTTGGTCAGTTTGAGTTTATCAAAACTGACAACCTGCCTCATCCAGGTGTCTCCAGATGCCAATGAGTCAGGATGAATATAAACCCTTGGAGGCACAGGGGAATCCGCATTGCCTGCTACCATCCACTTGGAGCTGTGATACACATACCTGCGGGAGACACAGATCATAGAAATGAAGCTCCATGCCTGAGAACACAAGCCCAATAAATATCAGTCACTTCTTTCTCCTAAAGGGCTTTTCTTCTGCACTCACCAAATAGCATTCAGGCTCAGACGAAAGGCACAGGAAGGAAATTGTGTGCTTAAGCTTTAATGGGAACCATATGATACCTGGAACCATTTCCTCACTTTTGCATCTCTATTAATCCTCTTTTCCAATTACTGTCCATAGAAAACGTTTCACATGGGGCCAGCTAATTGGTTAACCTGACTAATCCACAGATGAAAGCCTGCAGATATAGTAGGGGATATTTCATTACTTGCAGATGACTCTCCTGACACACTCTGCACCTGCAAATGCCATTTATTCCTCTGTTTACACTGGAATGGTCCATGATTCCTCTCTAAAAATCTTTAGTCCGGCCTCTTTTCTGATGCTTTGCAAAACTGGCTGCTATATTTAGCACCTCCGCTAAGTTCGTTAAGAACCGCAAGCACAGCTGCCTGTGACTCTACATTCCAAAAGTGCATTGGCAGCATAGTTTTAGACATTTCCACAGTGGCAGGGGTGGCATATGAGCCTGCTGGAGGAAACAAAGAAGCACATGGAGCAGAGGAACAGAATGTACCTCACTGAATAGATGCCACTGCACACATTGGCTCTCTTAAAGATCCCCAAACCTTATGTATTTATATAGATAGAATTCATTTATTATTTGTATTTCTCTCCTGCTCTTTGCCTGAAGGTCTCAGGGTGGGTAACAACATTTAAAAACAAACATATATTAAAACAATAACCAAAGATCTCAGGGCGAGTCATAATAAAATTATTTTAAAAACAGATAAAATAAATTGACTAAAATAGTGGCAGTACCTGCATTGGGCAGGGGTGCTGTTTCCTAAGCCAAAGGCCAAGATAAAAGATTCATCTTTGCCAGTCATCTAAATACATACAATGTGGGTGCCTGACACATCTCAGACTGGAGGATGTTTCACAATCTGGGGGCCATCACCAAGAATGCTCTCCCATGCATCTCCATCCCCTTAACTGCTGAAGAGGGTGACAGCACCTAGGGGGCATTCCCAGCAGATCTTAGCCAGTTTGGTCTTGCAGTTAGAGTGCCAGACTCTTATCTGGTGGTTACCAGGTTTGATTCCGCACTCCTCCATGAAGCCAGCTGGGTGACCTTGGGCTAGTCACAGTTTTCTTTCTGTGCTCCCATAGCCCTACTTACTTCACAGGGTGTCTGTTGTGGGGGAAAGAATAGAAAGCTTTGTCAGTTGCTTTGTCCTTTAAAGAGTGAAAAAAAGTGGAGTATAACAGCGAACACTACTACTACTACTACTACTACTACTACTACTACTACTACTACTACTACTACTACTACTACTACTACTACTGGCATTAGCAGGTCTACATCCGGACAGAAATCTGGCATTCCCTTATGTAGGCTGGATTTCCATACAAATGAAATAAGACAGTTTTCCCACAGATGCATTATGTGATCAAAGGACATTTAGCATTGTATAACAGTGTCAAACTGGATGGCAAGGGCCTATTTTGGGAAAAATTGTAGCATTGGAAGAAGGAATTTGTAGTTGCTGCTGCCATCAAAACTGTTTTCAGTGTTTGTTACTCTGACATTTTTAAATGAGTAAACATATATAAGCATTGGGGGATAAAATGGATACAACGTGAGGAGTGAGGTAATGGGGGCACATGGGGTGCTTCCAAGGCAGCAGTGTCATGGGAAGGAAATGAAGTTCCAGGTGCATGACCCTCTTTAATCCAACTGAACCATACTTTAATCTACAGCAGACTATGTATGTATCATCAATGGGAGGCTTCCAACCAGTCTTCTGATCTAGTGGTTAGGGAGCCGGACTCTTATCTGGGAATACTGGGTTCAATTCCAGCCTCCCCCATGAAGCCAGCTGGGTGACCTTTGGCTAGCCACAGCTCTCTTCTGAGCTCTCACAGCCCCACCTACCCCACAGGGTGTACTGTTGTGGGGAGAAGAACAGAAAGCTTTGTCAGCAGCTTTGAATCCCTTGAATGGGGACTTCTTCTTCCCCTACCCAGTGCACACCTTTATAGTCCTAATTTGAGGGTTACTGTTGACAAAGGAGACCTCAATTTACATTTTTAAAAGTCACAGCATGGCAGTAGGGAGGGATGCACAGAGGAAGGGACAGGTCTGCTTCAACTGGCATGTGCTTCCCCCCATGTAGGACTCACATGCAGGATGGTTGCTAAGTGAAAGTAGCTGAGATGGGCAAATTGCACCCCTACACCCCCACCCCTGAAATGCAATCCCTCCCCATCAGATCCATACAGATGGTTATGCCTCATTAGGAGCAAAATCAATCTCTGCATTCAAAAACCAAAACGTATTTGGCACAGGATCAAAACCACAGCAGAGAGGAAGGAGAAATACACTTTAGGCTCAATTTAAGAAGTGTCAATCAGTCTATCAATCTATCTATCTTTCAATAAACAAATAAATGTAGGCACTATGGGGAAAGGCCGTCAAAGACCAATCCCCCCCCCCCCAAATAGTGTTCACATACACTACAATTTATTTATTTGTATTTTATTCTACCTTAGCCCCTGTATAGGGACATCCCCATGCACTCTATAGTCTGAATTGAATCTGAGTGGGACTCAGAGCATCCCCATGCAAAGCTCCCAAACCAGGCTGCATGTGGAACAAACCACCCAAATCCACAGTAAATAAACTCCCCTTGCAAACTGTTCTCACTGCAGTTCAGGAGGCAAGCTAGGATTATTTTGGAAGCTTGGGGACGCTCCTGTGTTATTAGGGGAGGAGACTGATGCTCATGTCACTAGAAGGCAGGCTTCATGTCCTGTGCTTGCCGTTCCTGTCCTGTGCATTTGGGATCGCAACTGCTGGCCATTTTTAAAGATCAGACACGTAAAAGAACTGATCGCCCCAGTCAAACAGGTAAAGATGCTTTGCAGTCCCTTATCACAACTGGTGGGCGTTAAACCCCCACTCCCCGATTGCAGGCGAGCAGCTTCTAAAGTTAGAGGCAGTTTACCAGATAAGTGCTTCTCTGCTAAACTTCTGAATGCCGGCAATCCGGGAGTGGGGGTGGTATAAGGGTTGCAGGAAGAGGCTCGTGGGACAGCAAGGGCCAGATGACCCCTCTCATCACTGCCTCTTACTGGGGCAATCAGTTCTTTTACATTTGCCTGGCGATCAGATCCCAGAGAGAAGAGGCTAGTTTCTGTTTGATCACTGTTTAATGCCCAGCAGTTGCGATCAGGGAAAGGGTGTTGGGTGGGATTTCCCTGCCCTTGCTCCTATCAAGAGAGAGTGAGTGGAGAGAAAAATGTCGTTTCCCCATCCAGGGGTTTAGCCCAGTTTGCTTGGGGACAGGTGCATTCAACCTGAGCCTGTGCTTTTGTCAATTGCATGTGGATAGGTCAATTCGAACTCAACTCCCAAAGTAAATTGAGTGCATGGGGATTCAGCCTATGTATTTCATGTATGTTTTCCAACATTCATTAGTTCATGTCCTGCCTTTTGGGATATCAGAGAATAGGACAAGCTGTTGTCAATTCTGGTAACTAACTGGCTACTAAGAAACACACCTTTTTCTACAGATAGTGGCTAATCAGTATTTTTACCACTCAAGGATGTACCAGACTGCAAAATCATAATAAGTATCCCAGAACATCTGAATTCCCTACTTCAAAACAGAAGCCCAAGTTGCTTTTTTTTGGGGGGGGGGAGAGAATAAGACCCCTTTTTTTTGAGATTGGCCAGATGTCCATGTTTCTTCTCCTATTTTTAGGATCCTGGCTTCAAAGAAAATTTAGAACAGATAGCACAGAACTGCAAATCAATTTGACTTTTTAATCCTCGTTGGGCTGCAACATTTCACAAGATCACACTTGCCTAGCCCATGCTCTTTATGCCATTCATTTGCTTAGAGGTTGGTTAGATGCCCTGCTATCGCAAACTGACAATGTGGATAGCCCTGGAGTCTGCCCATGAGAATCCCCCAAAGCTGGAGTGGGATAAAGACCTTATGCACAAGCTGTCCAGGGTTTAAGGAAACAGCATGCAGCTGATTGTGATTGCTATGTGCTGTTTTTGCAAACAGCAGGGGTGCTTCGGCACAGGCCCTTTAACACCCATTAAGCACACATTCCTTAATGGGTGTCCGCGCACGCGTGGCTGTTTAGGACACTTCCGGTGAGGAGTGTCCGCACAGCAACACCCATTAAGCACACTTTCGAATGTGCGCGTCCGGATCTATTAAGCACACTTCCGGTTAGGTGCGTCCACACCTATCCGGACCTAAAGTGTGTGCTTAATGGGTGTCAAAATGACACCACATTTCATGTGGGCTTAATGGGTGTTAAACTGTGGACTAGCCAGGGCCCTCCCCTGGCCTGCCATGATTGGCTCCTTGGAGCCAAGCATGGCGAGCCGGGGGGCTCCTACCTCGCAGCTCACCCTCACCCCAGAAGTGGCGGATCACCGCTTCTGGAGCCAGGGGGAGCTTCTCCAAAGCCCTCCCTAGCCCACCCGGGGTGCAGCGGGCGAAATCCCCTCCTCACCTGCTCGGCGTTGCCCCGATTCTGGCTGCAGGGACCCAGGATGCAGCCCGTCTGCATTCTGCGTGCCTCCTGATTGGCCGGGGCTGCTCCTGGCAGCTCCAGTCATCAGGAGGTATTCTGTGCAGGTGCACCGACTGGCCAGGGCAGTAAATTCGGATCTACCATGCATCTGGCTTTAGTAAAACCGGGTCTACTGGAACCCGGTTTTACTAAATCCGGATGAGTTAGATCCAGATTTATTTAGTCAAATGCGGAAGCAGCCCACAGGAACAATATATGGCAATTTACAGAGTCGTGAATGTGTTTCCCCCACAAACAAAATTGATTGCCACAATAACACCATGAAGTACTTCTTTAAAACACACACACACACACACACACACTTTGGTCACTGTAAAGACTTTCACCACCATTTTTAAATGCACAAAGACAAAACTAGACCAGAACAACACGAGGAAGGAAGATAACACTTAATTGCTCCACAGCCACAGCCCAGACATTTGAGGCCACAATACACATGCCATTCCTCTCCTGGGATCTGTGGACACCATTTTGGTTCAGGAAGTGCTTTCTGGGCACTGTACAGACTGCCAGAGAGTACTACCATAGTGAGATGAAATCTGATTTCATGGCCTCACCCAATCATGGCTGCTCCATGGCTCCTGGTGGTGAAACTGCCCATTTCTCATTGGCACAGACAAGGGACATGTCACCATAAGACCTGGATCCCAGATCTGTGCAAACAATGCCAAGGGCTTTTTTGCTGCTGAAAATACTGCATGTTTATGCATTTAATTTTCTGGTTACTTCTAGGGATGTGCATGAATATTTGTAACTTTTGTTTTTCATACGAATTCAGACATTCGTATATGAATTGGATGTTGTGATATTTGTACACTGACATTCATACAAATACAAACATTGTAGAACATTCGTATGGAGCTTCAGAACATTCAAGAAAAGGGGAGGTGCAAAAGCTTCTGCGCCAGGCAAATCTGCAATGGATCCAGGGTGAATTTGACATGTTTGACAATGGATTCAAAGTGGATTCAGGGTGGATTTGATGCTTTCAGAGCGGATATGTTACGGGATATGTATTGGATATGTATGCATTTATATTGTATATTTCCAAATACATTCATGTTGAATAGAATCTTACCATACTCGAAGGAATTTGAAAGAATACAAATTTTCTTACATTCAATTCGATATGAATCAAATGCAAAAATAAATAAAAATTGTTTCTTCCCCTTCTTCCTTTTACAGATAATTCTGAAGCTGAGCTCATGTTTATCTTTTGCCAATGGCCCAAATGGTACATGAAACTAGAGCTGCAGAGCTTCAGAAGTACAATACAAGGTTTTGAGCTCAATCCTCCACGTTAAAAGTTTGGTGCCATCCATCTGTTAGAGAAAGACAGTAACTTCTGTCTGGAAAACTTTGGAATGAAGATGCTGTAGATTCTATAAACTATTCATGCCTCTATGAGAAGTGGCAGTCTAATAACACAGATGGGCTAACAGTTGCCCAGACTGCTGACCTACATTGTACTCTGAACTGGGCCATTTCCCTTCTCAGGTTCCACCAACAGAAACACAAAGTACAGTACTAGGATGCCTAGATCCTTTTATTTATTTATTTTTTGGTGCTATGCTACTGGGAATCTTTAAGTGATTCAGCATTACAGTTCTACATTTGCAAATGTGGCAAAGTTTGGTTTGTGTTTGAAATTTTGGTCGAATGATTCATAGTCACACATATTTTCATCAAACCAAACTTCCATTGCTCAAATATCCAAAAATTTCATCAAACTAGTTATCCATTTGTGAGTGTAAACTATTCAGTCAAACTATTCATATTCACTGTGGTTTTGGTTGAAAAGTGGTCCCTCCCCCACCCCAATGGAAGAAACAGTATTTCTTGTTTTAAAACCACTATGAAATCAAATGAGAACAACCAAATATTCAGACAGTTCACCACTGAATCAAATAAACGGATTTTGGGTTCAATGAACTGAACACACAAATTCAGTTCATGCACATCTCTATTCTATATTGCCACATCTAATATCCTCTGGGGATAAGGCCACCTTTAAGGTGATATGAGCTATACAGGTTTGGGGGATGGATCAACCTTACCTTGCCCTAGTTGTAGGATAACTGGTGCATCATTCCCTCCGTACACACCAACCTGAGAAGCAGCAAGATGGGCATACAGCTTCCCTGGCTCAGGCACCCAAAGGTCAACCACCCAGCCTCCAGCCTTACAGGATCCGACATTCTCTGGGCACTGGTTCTCCTAGAACTGACCTTTTTATGACAGCACAGTCCTCATTTCTTCTGCATTTTATTTATCTTAAAGAAAATGTTTGTCCTCACAGTTTTAAGCATTCTTTAAGTATCAGACACAAAATTGTTTTACTAATCAGTTTGGGGACAGAGTATCTTTGGCTCTTTAGGTCTGACCCTGAGGAATTTTTGCCCTCTTCATAAGGATGAGGTCATCTCTAACTCTCTTGTTCTAAGTAGATCATTGAAAAATACTACTGCCTTAATATATGTTTGAATTTAAATGTTGTGACCCACCCTGAGACATTTGCATATAGGGCAGTAAGAAATGCAAATAACAAAATGATTCTTACTGTTTCATAGTTCTTACCTGTATCTCTTGTTATCTACAGGCACAATATCCATGGCTATGTAATACTGCTGATGGGGATCCAGTCCAGTAATCTTCACTCTCATTGCAGGAAACATTCTCCTAAAGGAAGGAAGGAAGGAAGGAAGGAAGGAAGGAAGGAAGGAAGGAAGGAAGGAAGGAAGGAAGGAAGGAAGGAAGGAAGGAAGGAAATGAGTGCAGTCATTCAAATTAACTTGCTATACTGGAACACAAATTACAAAGTAGACCAGAGAACCAAGAATGCACTATAGAAACTCCATCATCAAATGCATCAAAATTATATGTATTCAAGTTGCAATCCTATATGCCCTTGCATATACATAATTCAAATTGAAATTCTATTGCATGGGCTGCTGGTATGCAAGTCCAAGGGAGAAGTTAGCCAACTTCTCAACTGTAGTATATGAAAATTTAAGGAACCATTTGCATGCTAGCCACCTCTATCTATTTTCATAGAAGCAGAACCATTTAACTCAACCAGACTCCATTTTGAATAGATAACAATAGAAATTCCCTGCAGAGATCAAGAGACACTTGTTATATTAAATCTATTTTTAAAAAAGAATGTGTAGCTTTTGAATGGGAAATCCCCTACATCCATACATTTTCCTGTGGGAAAGCTCAGGGAATATTCCTCTGCAACACATAGATACATATATGTTTTATATAAACTTCAACTTTACATTTTTACAATTGTTGTCTTCTTGTACACAAACCTCATAATTTAGGAAAATATGAACATAAACATAAGGAGGGGGCAGGAGGAGACCCCAATCCAGAACCACTGCTACTCAGGTTGCATTTACACCTAAATTTTAATCCAGCTTCAGTCAAATTTCAGAGTGAGAGAATGTGTTAGCAAAGTAACAAGCTGATTTCTTTCAGCATTATCTAACTCAGAAATTCTACCTTTGGGCTAGATAATGTGGAAAGAAAATGACAGCTCACTTTGCTGATGTGTTCTTCCACTCTAAAGATGGACTAAAGCTGTATTAAAACCTAAGTGTGACAGAAGACTCAGTATAAACAGAGAGAATAGACATGTCTATTTTATTCCAATCAACAGAAAATACCAACCAATGCTTTGGGACTTGGAGAGGAGAGGAAAATGCAAGACACAACTGGAGAAATAAAACAGATTGAAGAGATCTGTTCATATGCCCTCTTTTCTGGTACCCAACCTTGAAATAACTACACAAGAGACAACGCAACATTACTGAAGTACTAAGAGCTATTTGTGCTACATTAGAGGTTCATAAAGCACTGGCCTCCAGATATATGTATATAACAACAGGACCTGGCATGGAATGCTGGGAGTGGAATGCTGGGAATTATAATTCAGGACCAAAATATAAGAACCACTGTGCTACAGAACACTTGGGCTACTTCCAAGCGTTGGTTACTTATTCCACTATATTTGGATATTCCGTTTGGATATTCCAGAATAAAGCATGGTGAATGGCAGAATACAGAACCAACACTGGACTCTGACCAAAGAAAGACCATTGTCAGTACCCTCAACAGGTTTTTTGGCCTTCTGAGCTGTTCTTCTCAATGACAGCCTCAAGTATTTCAAGATGAAGAGGGATGGTGGGGCTCTTTCACATCCTTTTAAAAAAGAACTATAATGAGTCACTTATTGGGATGTAAAAAGAAAACCTGATGCAAAACAAACTTTTAGAGACATGGTTCAGGAAAGCCCTTGTCCCAAGCAAAAAGCACCAGATGTAAGAAACTGGCCCTTGGACTTATTTTTTGTGCTTTAATAATATTAATCACAACTGAATCTTGTATTTGACTCAAGGCAAATCCAGTGAAAATGATTGTGGGCTAAAGATAATGGAAAGATAATTTTCAAACCAATCGAGATGGCATGGAAAGAACTATCTATGGAATATTTGTGATCTATTGCTCCACCTAGCTGTCACTGTTTCCATTTCATTATTTTTTAAAGTTGGCACTTTTTAGCAAGCAATACCTGCTGACTACCACACCTCGCTTGCTTTTTAAGGAGTGTGCACTAATCCATATGAAAATCCCTTTGCTACCACAAAATTTCAGGGTAGAGAAAGCTGTGTGTCTGCATCAAGTTCTTCCTAGCTGCAGAGAAACATGCTAGATTTCAGAGGCCTGATGTGGAAACCAAAGGTAGCCCACACAAACCATGGAATTTATTATAATAGCCAAAAATATAGACAAGCAAAATCAGGGTGAGACCTTTCATGGAAGGTAAGGCTACTAAGGGTTGTTCATCAAGATGGATATGTACTCATAAATATACGTGGCATCAGAAACAGTATGCTTACATCAGATGGAGTGAAACATATGTACTCTGTTCTGCTTATTTATTTATATTTACATTCCTTATCATGTCCAAAGTTCTCAGGGTGGGTTACAACAATAAAAACAAAATATAAAATGAAGACCCTAAAAGCAATAACTGCCCGAAAGAGTAGAGAGGAAGCTGCTTCTTCAGCCAAAGGACAGAGTATATAGGTGTATCTTCACTGATTTCCTGAAGAAGTTTTGCACACCTCAAGGAGAAGACTATTCCATATCCTGGGTTCGCACCCCTGAAGAAGAAGGAAGAGCAGGAGGAGGTGGTGGCTTTTTCGCCCTGCTTCTCTCACCTATTTAAGGGGACTCAAGGTGGCTGATGAAGTCTTCTGTTCTTCTTCCCACAACAGAACAACCTGTGAGGTAGGTGGGGCTGTGAGAGCTCAGAAACAGAGCTGTGACTAGCGCAAGGTCACCCAGCTGACTTCGTGGAGGAGGGCAGAATCAAACCCAGTATTCCCAGATAAGAGTTCGGCTCCCTACTGAAAGTGGTGGTACAACCAGGAAGGCCCTTCTGACAGACTTTAAGGCACATGCAGGTCAATAAAGGAGAAGGCATTCCTTTAGATATTTGATATAAGTCTCCCTTTGGTAGTGCTCACAGGTATCTGCTTACAGGTATCTGTTTGGATAGTCTATGCTGTCTGAGAAAACGAGGCAAGACTACACATTTCACGCATGAGAAGTAATCCAGCAGGGAACCCACCTAAGCAAGTTCCAATGGAATGAGTGGCAACACCACAAAAATAACAGTGTTGGGCTGTGATCAGACATAGCAAAAAAGCACCTCTGAGGCAGCTTGGAGATGAGATTGTTTCTGAGCATTCTGTGTGAGAAAAGAGGAATCAGAGAAGGGCTGGGAATTCATACACTGTCTCTATGAGGCATCTGAGGCCCATTTGTCTGAATACTGCCTGAGTTTCAACTAGTGGAGCCTCTAAGTGCTAATATTATGGAATATGGAGCTCACACATTACTGATATGCAGCCCTGCATTTCCATACAATAATGAACGGGAAGGGCTTAGAATGGTGTAAAACCCATGCCGAAGACCATAATGAACTGGGGAGGATGAAGGGGGTAGGTGAGAAAAGAGAAGCACTCTTGATAAGCACTCTCCTTGATCAGGAAATGGGTATTCTACCCATACTAGGTGAGACAAAAACCCCTTGCAAATTATTTATTTATTTAGAAAATTTACATACTGCCCTTTACCTCAGTAACAGGGCAGTTAACAACAAGAATAACTAAGTAACTAATAACTAAAAGGTAAGTTAATCAATAAAACATACTAGTTATTAAAAGATTAATATACCAAAACGTAATTAGATAAACTAATAACTAAAGGCTTAGCTTAACTAAAATGCCAGAAACTTCACAAGATGCCAGAATCTATTCAGTGTGTTGGTGCCTCTGGGATATTTCCTTGTCGCTTGACAAAAGGTGACTCTAGTCACAAGACACGCTTATGTACCACCAAAACTGGTTTACCTGGACATAAGAGGAGCCCTCCTACATCAGGCCACAGCCCATCTAGTCCAGCACCCTGTCTCACACAGGGACCACCAATTGCTTCTAGGCGTTCTCAAGCTCTTGGCTCCCTGCAAATGAACTTTAGAGGCATCATGCCTGTCTCTCCAATCAGAAAGATGTAGATGGACCACAATTTTGCAGTCGCTGATGATTTCCCAACTTAAGAACTTTAATGCACTCTATTTGGGGCTACCTGTGGGGACAGACCCAAAACTACACAATGCAAATGCTTATCTTGAGGGACCTCTAATGGCTGCCTGTACCTTGCCAAAACTAATTTAAAATTACATTAATTTGCAAATCCTTAAACAAACTCAGTCCTCAGGGAGGGAGGCAGAGGCTTGAGGACAAAGGGCACTGCTCATCCAACTTCCAAAATATGTTCAAGTACAGCCCCGATTAGTACATTTACATCAGCTGTGTTCACACCTAAATTTTAATCCAGCTTCTGTCCACTTGCAGAGTGGGATAATACATAGTAAAGTGGCAAGCTGTTTGTTTTTTGCATTATCTAACTCAGAAGACCCACTTTTGGCTTCTATAAAGTGGAAAGAAAATGATGAGTCACTTTGCTGATGTGTTCTTTCACAATAAAGGTGGACTGAAGCTGGATTAAAACTTAAGTGTGAATGCAGCACCAGCCTGGAAGTCAACAGAACATGGATCATATTTTCACATATATAAACTTGGATACAAGTAAATACAAGTAAAATAAAGACATGATGAAAGAAAACTTCATTATAAAGATGATACATGCTTGTAATATTGGGTCTTATTCTTATGAAAATACCTAAAATACAGTATGCCTTTCTGTGGATGGATCTGTGCAAGATTAATCCTTCATTATTGTTCACTGACTCCTAGTTGAATGCATGGGTTCTTCCATGCACACCTCTATGCAGGTTTCTTGGCAGAGAAAAGAGGAATCTTCGGGGAGAGTCTAGGGATCAACAGGAAGTTTTCTGCTTTCCAGACAGTTTACTCTACCACTTAGTCACTGTCAAAAAGAGAGGCAACAGAGGATGTACTCTCCCCCAGAGAAGAGTGATTTCATCTGTGGGAGAAGAGGTGTCTGCAGGTCCAAGATCCACACCTCAGACTCCTGGAGCAAAATTGCAACTTTGACAGTTCCCCTGCTGATGGAAAAGAAGTTTCACCAATGGGAGAACACCTTTGTTGGGCAGAGATGACCTGGCCACAGTTATCCACACTCTGGTAACCTCCAG